>JAODLL010000005.1:3443681-3456529 GCA_026546735.1 Forbesichthys agassizii | reverse complement strand
CTTCTTAATGCTTTTGTCCTGTCAACTCTATCCACCAGTCTTCATCTGTGCTCTTATCACTATTTGACTTGCATGGTTTACTCCATCTATTTCAAACAGTATGATGATGATCTGATTTTTATGCGATGCGTTTGGTAGTTGTGCTCCAATTTATTGTATAGTATTAATCTCCTTATTCCCTGTCATTAATAATGATACATTTAATGCATTATTATTATTATTAATATTATTATAATGCAGAGGGCCTTTTATAATACTTAAGCATACAGTACATTACAAATAAAGCAAAAATAAAATTTCTACAAAATAAAAATACGGAAGTGAATTCCAGAGCTTATATTGACAAAATGACAAACCTCTTCCAAAACTCAGTACAGTACAGTATGTTCTCCACCTAACCTGAGTCTAAATGAAACCTAAACCTGATATTTCATTCATCCATATTTTCCTCCAGGTCTTAGTCAGGAGAAGTTAGCCACCTTTCTTAAGCGGCTGCGGGCTGAGCCACGCTACATGCTGGCCCAGAACGTGTCCACCTGCATTGACCCACTAGAGGTGTGTCTGCACCGGCAGACGGTGCAGGATACAGTGCACATCTTCCAGCACACTATTGCCACAGAGGGAAAGCCTGTCACCAATCAGAAAAACTCAGGTAGCACTCACTGTAGCGCATATACAAAGCTAACCCTAACATATACCAAGCTAACCCTAACATATACCAAGCTAACCCTAGCATATACCAAGCTAACCCTAGCATATACCAAGCTATATTTAGCATATACCAAGCTAACCCTAGCATATACCAAGCTAACCCTAGCATATACCAGGCTATACCTAGCATATACCAAGCTAACCACAGCATATACCAAGCTAACCCTAGCATATAACAAGCTAACCCTAGCATATAACAAGCTAACCCTAGCATATAACAAGCTAACCCTAGCATATACCAAGCTAACCACAGCATATACCAAGCTAACCCTAGCATATAACAAGCTAACCCTAGCATATACCAGGCTATACCTAGCATATACCAAGCTAACCACAGCATATAGCAAGCTATCCCTAGCATAACCACCAGTAAGCAAAATAAATATGGTGTCCAGTAAGATGCACACCATTAGAAATAATAGTGTGCTGATGTGATCTGATGTGTTTAAGGCCTAAATGTCATGTTTAACTGATAATGGTACCATGTAAATGTGTTGCACATTCAGTATTATGACACACACCACTTTTGGACTTCTTGGTCTATAAAATATCTCATGACTTCCGGTCAATTCCAGGGAGATGTTGGATCTTCTCGTGCCTCAACGTCATGCGACTTCCCTTCATGAAGAAGTTTAACATAGAAGAGTTTGAGTTCAGTCAATCCTATCTATTTTTCTGGGACAAGGTAAGTGAATATTGAACGACCGCTGTGTAAAATAATATTGTGTTGAAACTCGCAGTATAAAGGTGAAAACAAAGCAAAGAGTATTGAGAGCGCATTACACAAATCACTGAACAAGAAAATACTTATTTAATCTGGACTTGACTTGAAGGATCACATTTACAGTTGAAGGATAAACTTAAAATCACTTAACATTTTTTAATGATCTATGGTACATATTTTCTAAGATGCAAAGGTATGCAATTATGTTTAGTTGCCAATACATGTAAGACGTGTGTTTGCTTGTCCTTGAAAACTGTTTCTCAGTCGCTTACAAACACATACAGCCTAGACCTTTTACCCTAATGTTCTGCTCATATTTATTTTCTTTCACATATCTTACAAGACAGTATTATACTTCATAACACTACTTGAATACGTACTAGCTTTAAAGTAATTGTGAGGTTAATTTAACATGCAGTTCTCTTTTATTTTATTTTGTTGACTGTCAACCTTAGTTCCTGTATTTTCAATGTTATCTTCTTCTCTTACCTCCAGGTGGAGCGCTGCTACTACTTCCTTCATGCCTGCGTGGAGACGGCCCAGAGGAAGGAGCCAGTGGACGGACGTCTAGTCCAGTTCCTGCTCTCGAATCCAACCAATGACGGAGGACAGTGGGACATGCTGGTCAACCTCATCGGTCAGTTCCCAACCTCATGATTACTCCACTGTGTGTGCACAAATCATTTGTTGTAGTTAGTTTCAAATAAAAAAAATATTAACAAATGGAAAGAAAGAAAAAATACATGTCTTAATGCATTTGTTTCATGTTGCCCTATCTCCAGAAAAGTATGGTGTTATTCCAAAGAAATGCTTCCCAGAATCACACAGCTCAGAGGCCTCGCGCAGAATGAACGACATCCTCAACCACAAGGTGGGTCAACACGTAATTTGTTAAATAGCAATCTTTTGCTTTTTGTCAGTGTTTCAAAATGGGCCTGGGGGTAGTGTTCATGTATATGTCTCGCTATGTTATCCAGCTGAGAGAATACTGTCTAAGACTGAGGAACATGGTGGCCAGTGACTCAACTAAAGCTGAACTAGCTGAAGCTATGGACTCCATGATTGAAGAGGTGAGATTTGCCCTTTCACACTCCTTAGTTTAAAGTAGAGTATTCTTTCTTTAATTAACATTGTAGGGTTAGAGAAGTAACAATGGGTTTAAATACCCAGATGTGCGCCTTGTTGACCCAGAAATCAAGGGTTGGCATGCATACTCTATATTGTACACTTCTGTTTAACTGTGTACAAATATTACATATTGTTTTTACTTAAGAGCTTTGTGTACTGAATACGATCCAGTTAGATTACTGGAAAACATTTTGTTCCATTGTTTCTATTTAGCCAGTAGAGGGTGATGTATAACAACGCTTAACATATTATTTCATTACTCCAAGCTAAGGTCCATGTTCTTAACACTGGTGAAACAACCATATAAACTTTTGCAGAATCTACAGAAGACTGAATCACGTTTGTGTGTAATTTTCTTGTCAGTTTTATTACACACTGATTAGACAATGTACTGTACAATTACATTGAATAACACAGGTTAGGCCAGTAATGCCGGTAATTGCTAATTTGGTCTACTGCTGTAAAAATGTGTGTATGTTTATACTTATGTGCCATTCCATAAGAAAAATGTGCGTAGAGCATGGAGCGTTATATATTCTCATGAGATTTTCTGCATTATTTAGTGTCAGGATTTTGACGTCAAACCCAAATCAGTTGTACCTCGCAGATTATATAATCCATGTCACAATGGTGTGATGGATGCACACAGCCACACCTACTGACGTAATCAAAAAGTCTATGAATGTATTGTGGCCTTTTATTGTTTACATTCATCCCTGTGGCAAAATAACGTGTTGTGTGCGGTTTGAGGCTGTGTCATCGTAGATGTGGATGAACATGAAATGACACATACTTCCTTTTATGTGCAAGTCAGTCAATCAGTCTGCCATTGAGGCCTTTATTTTTTTTTGTCTGAGGCTGTTACCTTCTATTGTACTGCTAGCTGACTGTGTTTAAAGAACCCTGTATCTCAGAATGATCCCCAGCCGTCAGCGCGAACGCACGCACGCGCGCACGCACGCACACACAGGTTGTGTAACAGTTTGGCTGTTTGCAGGCCAGTGGGGCGTGGGGGTTGGTGTTTGGCAGAGGGCTCTCTATGTGTTTATTTGTCCACCTGGAAATGGTTTGTTTTGCGAGACACATGTCTGCTGTCGCCAGTGTAGAGAGATGGAGCCCTGTCAGGAGTACCGGTTGGCCATAGATGGTGAGAATATTCAGGGACAGGTTATAGCTTCTGGAAATGAACGGCCAATTCAGGATCCAATGTGCCGATCTTAGCTGAGTCCTGGTCAGCATTACATTTTTATTGTTGTATTCACCCAACTGAAATCACATTTAAACACTTAAGCTTAACTTTACCAAGTAAGGAAGGTATTAATTAAGGATAAGGTAATTGGAAGGTAAGGTGTATACTGTACATGCAACAGTACTGTAGTTTCTTTCTGAGTACGCCACCTGGCATCGCCAGGTTTCCATAATCAGGATATGACGTGTTTACACGAGCAACCACACAAACGGCGCACTACAAAAACCTGATCATAACCAGGATACTCAATTAAAGCCATGTAAACACAGTCAGTGTTGCAGACACCTGTGCACACCTGTTGCAGTTGTGTGTCGTGTCTGTATGCACTGGCCTAGATAATATGCACACATACAAGGCCTGGAGATTGTTTGTATACCGCACGGACTCTGCTTCAAAGTAACAAGCTGGTCTGTATTAACTTGACTTTGTGTGCCTGCATGCATGCTTCTTTCTTCTTCTTCTTCAGTTTCATAAGTGCTGTGTCAGACCCACTTTAGTCTGTATGGAGGTGATCCTGACCACCCTGCCTGCATGGTAGTCATGGCTTATCTCTGGTCTTTTCAATCCTGCCCCACACACACACACACACACTCTGTGACAGACAGGCTGGATCACTGTATTTGTTTCTGCTTGCTGTACCCACGTTTAGCATTTAAAGGATGCCTGTGCATGTTTGAAAGTTATTCTGCTACATGGATCATGCACGTAGAGGTATACCGGCTGGGTAATGTTCTTAGCACGCACAGATAAAGGTAAGCTAGCGAAATGAGGGGGCATTTTGTGAAATTTTACAAAGCGTATTAGCTTACAATTAGCTAGTCTCGCAGAGCCTTTACTAACATAAACTCTGGGACACAGCGCTGATTCAGCGCCGCTGAATCCACCTACTTGACAGGAGGTGTATTTCGATTGACATGCACATCAACCAACTACGGAACTCGATGACAAAGTTGGACGTTAAACTTTTGTTGAGAAACGTATTAACATGACTGGCAGTTTTCAGGTATTGTTCTGTTAGATAAGTAGGTTACTGTTAGTGCTTACAACTTATGTAACAACTGAAATGAGTAAATAATGTATGCTACTGCACTAGCGTCGTACCAGAATTACAAATACAGACTTAATGAGTGACAGTGCAAACCGCCAATGAAAATCTACTTCTCAATTCCGGAAAAGCGCTGTCGAGCTAACGGGTCTATGCATCAGACTATCAGCACAGTTGCTTATGTGACGTAGTGCTATTGGACGAAAGGGGCTGAGACGAACAATTGGCTTACAATAGCTGACTATACTTTTAAGAGAAGCTGTTCTATTGGCTGGGTCCACGCATGCTGGCACAGAGATCCTTAGCTCATTGAGCACTAAAGGCACGTTTTCTCTTTCATGCCGTGTCCGCTGTGCATCCTTGGTCCTCTCTCCTTCGACTCACACAGGCACGTGCACTATACACATCAAACACACTCGCTCAACTGCCCAGAACCGTGCTATTGTGTATACTGTACTACAGACACGCATACACAAACAGATGGTATTCCTCACGTCGCAACTGTACCTCATCCATGCTCCATTGCGTCATGCACAGGGAATCAGAAACGCCATGTGCAGTCTCCACAATGCTCTTGGCTGTGCACACGGTAATTCTTAGAAGTAGGCTAATTTACGAGACTGCCGTAGTGTGAGTTTAGAGTTTACGCATGGGTTTTGGCCATCTTCTCGCTCCATTAGTTGTCCTCTGTGGGGAGGGTTTCTCTGTCTGCGACATTGTTAGAGGTGTAACAGAAAAGAGTGTGGTTGCCAATCCTGAAGCAATCTGGTGGTTGTGTACTTTCATTTCTAGAATTTAATACCATTGTTATACAAAGACCACGTGCTTTGTGTTTATGAAACATGAAGGTTTCCGTCAAAACGGAGTTTATTTTTACTCAGACTGTTTGCATGGTTACATATGCTTACACTAACAAAGTACAGTTTCTAAGCACCCAAGCAAAGCTTCTGAACACAGAGCAGCACGGAGAGAACTGCTGTCTTCACATTTACTTGTAATGAACTGGACGCGGTCCATTATAAATATGTGATAGTCTTGACTAAGATTCTCTTGGACGGACCTGGCATGCTATCAACTGAGAATTAGTTAAATATTCAAATTTTGCATTGATTAAAGTGGACCCTACTTTGCAATTAAAACATACACATATTCTTGTCCAAAGAATAGCTGTAATGTATACAGGTGCACTGCAGTGCACTGAGTGTATAGTTGCAGATTGAAGTAATGGTTGTGTGATTGAACTGTATTGGTCACACAAACAGAGATGGGCAGCTATATTTTAAGCATGTTAAGGCTATTTGTTAAGGACACCTCCGCAGTGGTTGCTCTTCACTGCTACAATGTCTGTTACCAGTAACACTTTTTGATTTTTATTTGCTTTAGTTAACAAAGGATGCACACACATACATCTCTGTTATTTGCAAACATTATAATTACTAACAGGATTAGGGCTGTGTATTTGCAAGAATCTGGTGATACGATCACGATACAGGGGCCACAATTAGATTTTGCGATATATCGTGATTTTTAATTTGTGGAAAACTATCATAGCAATGCTAATATGTAAACTTGCTCAGGGATTGCAGATGGAAATTATTTTACAGCTAAATCTGGTAACAAGCATCTTTCCTCTCTATTGAGGTTCATGTATTTTGTAGATGGTCCCTTTTACAAATACATTTAGTAAAGAATTATATAAAAATAAAAACTACATTTTAAAAATATTTTTATTGATCCCGTGATTTAGAGAATTGATACGGTACCACGAACCGTAATATCACAATACTTAAGGTGTATCGATATTTTTTTTTACACCCCTAAACAGGGTTATAAATTAGCATTGTCCATTGCCAAAATGCGCTGCAAATTAAACTATCAAATGCTTTTTTTACCCCCACAATGCCTCTTGTGCCATATTATAATGTATACATCATTGGCGCAGCAGGAGGAAAATTGTTGATATAATTGTCTTACACACTGAGACATATAAATATACGGACGCATAAAAAAATGGACATACCAGAAAGTCATTCAAGTAGTTTCTTGTGTAACTGTATGGGTGTATGCATGCACATTTAAATGTAAAGCAGGAGTGAAATACACCTCCCAGCAGCTTTATTCTCTCTTACCCTTTTCGTTGTCCGGATATTGTAAATTATAGCCTGATGCCAGAGAACTCTGATAAGGATCCTTAATGCCGACAGTCTGCTATAGAGTCAAAGCCAGCCATCACTATTCATGTTAAAAACTAGACAAGATGCAAGGTTTGTTTTCAACATAAGAATGAATGATGGCAAGAAAACATTTACATTTTTTTGATTTTTAGGCTGTGTGGTATTGACACATGTCTAGCTTGTGGTTTTGAGTCTGGAATTATGTTTTCAACATTCAGCTATTTCAGGAATTTCCTTGTGAATGCAAGACATACCTTTTTAATAGATAAATGTATTTTTTTTCGAATCAATTTTAACAATTATTTATTCATGCATTTTATCAGAGGTGAATTTGACAGGGTTAGCCATTTTAAGATATGTGTTCCAAAGAGATGTTTGCACACGAGTGCCGTGACCTTTGAAATGCCAGTTGCGAATATGTTGACGGTAGGATGCTGAAGCTTCTTGAAAAGGCTTGATTTTGAGAAGGGCAGTTTGAGAGCTCTTCTCAGTGATAAATGCACAAAGGTAAAAAAAAAAAGTAGAAGTCTGGGACTGTCATACACACTGAGTCAGTCACTGGTATGCAGTCATAAATCGAGTGTCCTGAAATAGACTGAGCGGTGATTTCGGTTGGTTTATTAGTGCGGTATTATCACCATATTTTTGGTTTTGGTTTTAGTGGTTAAATGTGTGTGGCGGAGAGCTTCCGATAGAGGGTGGTTCTGGGGCACAAACCCAATTTCTAGGCAAAGTGATCTCAGTCTGTAATGAGACAATTGTGCAACGACATATTGGCTACTAGTTTAGTGCACTGGTGTTCTGACTGTAGGTATACAATCACGTTCGGCATATTTCAAAATCTAAATGCCATCTGAAAAATATGACAAATTGATTTAAAGCATATTAAATAGCGTAAGATCAAAAGCCTATGATGCGCCAAGCTACATACCTTGTCTTAGCATTGTTGTAGACAAAGAAATGATGGCACAAGTTGTTGGGCTGTTTTCGGTTTAACAACCGAACATGTTAGGGTACCGGTACATCTATTACGTTTTATGTGTGAACAACAGATTACTACAAAACTGTAGTAAAGTGCAGTAAAGCGTATTGTCAGAGTGTCGTAAATGCATACATTCCCAAAGGCTACAACCTGCTACACCGAGGCTGGGAGAAATGTGCGCTTCAATAATGTTTTTATGTTTTTATGTTTTTTTTTTTTTTAGGTAAATGCAAACATTGGCGGTTGCTTGCCATCGCCCGCGGTCGGGTTATCAACGCCGTTGGTATTGCCATATAGCGGCTATCTCAACAGCCCTGCCTGACAGTCGGTTTATTTAGCCTGTCAGAGAGGGAGGTCTGGCGGGACTGAACTAGCCAGCATAGCAGCATTATGGCAGACACTGGCTAATGCTCAGTACATCTGTAAAACGAGAAGGGGAAATGTATACGGCTTACTCTACAAAGTGGTGTGCGCACTGGGTAGTAGAGATTGTTTTTGGAAGGGTGAGGGCTAGGGAATGTGGTACAAGGGTGGGGTTCTATAGGGTAAAAGGGAGGTGTTGTGCTCAGGGCATCTGGACAAACATACAGATGAGAGGATGGGTACCTTGGCATTTCCTTTGCCTGCTGGGCGGTTTAAACAATGTAGCTGAGCTTGGACAAGCTATGTTTGGTTCATGGTTTGGTTTTCAAATTCAATATTTCAGCTCTAGATAGCAAAGAACTTGATTTGTCAGTGATTACACTGTGTGCAAAATATTTAAAAGTATACAGATTATACCACAACATAAATAATTTAGGACTATTTCAATTACATTTTTTTCAGCAATTAATAATAAAAAAACTGTTTTATATGTTGTAACAGGTAATTACATAAATGTTTTAATTAATTTAAATCGACCATTGTTTTGCTTTTAGACCAATTAATCACTGTCTACACGGTACACACAATCCCTTGACCCCCCAGGCCATTCCTAATTGTATTTGATAGGAAAAGGATATGTACTGTAGTTATTAATCAGAGGATTCCTGAGATAGCTTTATTGAAGGTTAGGAGTGTGAGATTTTGAGAAGCACCGGTGGCAGTCCATCTCACAAGACATATGTGAAATACAGCGCTGCAGGAACTCCAGGGTTCAGGGTTGAATCACGTCAACAAGAGATAAGTAATATGGAAGAATGGATTTCTGTAAAAGTCTGATTAAAAAAGCAAGGAATGTTAGAAGGGAGGGTAGGAGGATGTCAATCAATGGACAGACAAGGGTAACTGCTTACTGAGAAAATGTTTTGCTTTGGCTGGCGGCATCTGCTAAATGATGAATGGCGAGGGTTCAACTTGTGTGCTCTAAACAGGTATTCCGGGTCGTCAGTGTGTGTCTTGGCAGTCCTCCGGAGACAATCAGCTGGGAGTACAGAGACAAGGACAAAAACTTCCACCGCATGGGACCCCTCACCCCCCAGGAGTTCTACAATGAGCATGTCAGACCCCTGTACAACATCCAGGACAAGGTGCGCAAGCGTGCGTCTGTCTGTGTGTGTGTGGGGGGGGGTCTGCGTCCAGATATCCTATTTAACTGTAGAAACATTTTCAAATCAAAGATATTGTACATCTGTTTACCCGTATGTTCTTAGATCTGCCTTGTGAACGACCCTCGGCCCCAAAATCTACCTGGGAAGCTTTATAGTGTTGAGTTCTTGGGGAACATGGTCGGAGGCCGCAGCACTGTCTACAACAACCAGCCAGTTGACATACTCAAGAAGGCTGCAGCTGACTCCATCAAGGAAGGAGAGGTAACCAGTATAGATGGGGTGGATGCAACAGTCTCTATGTAAGATATGTAACTAAATGCAAATACATTTGCAGATGTTAACCGATAATGCACTCCTATGTCCCATCAATAAAAAGCTAAAGGAGCAGATATTAGTTCTGTTTTACACTCCTTGTGTGCTCACAGGACTACTAAATTGATTACAATTGTGGTTGACTGTAATATTGTATTAAGAGCTATTTCTTTCTTATTTTTGCTCCCAATATTTGATGTAGGCTGTGTGGTTTGGCTGCGACGTCGGGAAGCATTTTCATGGCAAGCTGGGTATCAATGACATGAATGTGTGAGTATTGAATGTCCAGATACAGCTGTGCGCATCAGTGTAAAAGACCCTCGTGGTTTTCAGTGGGGAAGGGGTGGGGCTGTAGAACATTTCTAATCAGCATTTTAGTGTTTCATGTGTTTCATGTGTTTCCAAACAAGACCACATACTTTTGCACATGTTGTATGTCTGAGCCGGTTTGGAGTATCAAATGGTTTGGGAATTACCACCTCATACAGTACTTTCCTGTCATATTTTAAGCTTTCTGCTGCTCTTCATTTAGACTTACATGGCAATTCCCTCCATTGTGGTTGTCCATACAGGTTAAAACAACCGCTGAGAATTATTTTAACACTGTTTAACCCATGACCGACTGTTTCAACTTGACCCAGTCATTGCAAAATGTATTATTTGCAGGACTTACGGTCAGCAACGGGAACCTTCCATTCTGTACCTCTTAAGCCATCGTCATGCCCTGCTTACGTCTGCTGACATCATTCTGAGTTTACCACTGTTTGTTTCATGATTCATTAAAAACTAACATGAAATCTTCACTCACTTGATGTCTCAACACATCAATTTCATATTTTTAAACGATGCTATCTATGTAAAATGCATTGTAGATTTTGCTATACTGGAATGTATTGTTTAAAATTCTAGACCTTCCTTGATCCTGTTCGTGTTGTATAATATTCATTGAGGAAACACTTTTTTAAGTACCGTACATGAGTAAATGTATTTGTGTATTTCACCTCAGTAATAGATGAAATAATATAGCTGCCTAAAATATGATGATGGCATCGTGGTATTAGTGGGTCAGAGGCCAACAGACAAAACATGCATGTAAAACCTTGAGTACATTTGCTACCCAAATCAGTGGTGGTTTGTCCAAGCCTCTGTGAAGGCATCTCATAATACATCTAGACGTGGTTGATTGTCTTGACGAGTTGCTGTTGGTTCTCTATTGGACATTGGAGTGGAACACCTCATGTGATATCTGTTGGCTCTTACATGAGCACTGACCCAGGCCGCCGTGTTGCCAGCGCTGTTTAAAGTCATGTGAAACGTCTGATTGGTTTAAGATCATGTTGATGGATCTTAACCCTTGTGCATGCATAATGTAGTGACCTCCACTCTTTGGCAATACTTTCTCTCGAGATTTTCTTCTTCTTTTTGATTTTCGGTGTTATTTACACCTCAAGGAGCATAATTAAAATATGAATCATGGGCATGAAAAGCTTTTGTAACCCGTCACTGTCTTCATGTGTTTAAGTATTTGTGCTTTGTGGAGTCATTATGAAAGTGTCTTTTCAATTTCTTGAACTTTGCAAGTTGAAACTAATATTTGGACCTTGTTAATGTACTTATTGTCAACCTGATTCTGGGTTTGCATGTGTGTAGGTTCAACCACGAGCTGGTGTTTGGGGTTTCAGTGAAGAACCTGTCTAAAGCAGAGAGGCTAATCTTCGGAGACTCACTCATGACCCATGCCATGATTCTCACCGCAGTCACGGACACGGTACACGCACAGTTCAGCCATGAACACTAGAAATTAAATGTTCTCACATACTTGTAGAGCTTCTCACAGCTGCTGTCTAGGTCAGCCATGCTCTTAATTTGTCTGTTGTTCAAATATGTCAATTTCCATATCAGAATTAATTCCATCTGTCAGGCTGCTTTCATTTGTTTTCCCATCCACCCTTCACTCCTAATTGTGTCTGTACTCTGTACAAAAATGTTTCTTTTTTGTCTCAGGATGTGAAGGATGGATATGAAAAGTGGAGGGTGGAGAACTCCTGGGGAGATGACCGTGGGAACAAAGGTACACGCACGCACGCACATAAAAAAAAAAAGACGTCCTCACATTATCATCTACCTACTAAAGCCCAACCACTATTCACTGCCTAACTGGCCCAGACTGGCATCATATCAGTTCAGGGCTCTATGACAGGGTGGGGTCTTCAGCCCGTGTGGGAAAAACTCTGCCATCCTCTGCTCATGTGGGCCGACCGTGAGTCTTGACAAATGGCCGCTGCCAACCGCTCCCATTCAGCTGACTTTGCTGTACATCAAGCCAGAGCAGGCTGGCCCCCCCCCTTCCTGTTTTCCCTACATCAGGGTGGTCTGTGTTGGACGTAAAACTGTGAACCGCTCCTTTATTCCTCTTGCTCACACCACTATGCCTCAGGATCAGCATTCCTCTTCGTGTTTGTCTATTGCATTAAGATTTGGATTAGATGGTTATACGCTCCCCTGTGCTGCTGCCTTATGAAGTTATAACAGGCTAGAATAACACACACACACACACAGTGAGGTCCCTTTGTGTTTTTATACTTCCCTTAGGGACTAGTTGTACAAACGTGGATTTAAGAATGATGTAAGCCTTTCGTGTTGGAAGGCAGTGACGTACTGTACTATAAGACTTTCACAATGCTGTAGGTCCGCTGGGAACTACTTTCACAATGATGCATGTTCCCAGTGTCTTAGTGCTTCACGTGTGTTTGGCACTCTGTGGAGTGCATCTTCACATTTTTGACGTCGTCCGAGTAAGCACCGCTGCTGATTTTTAATAATGGTTTCGCATGGCTTTTTAATAGATAACTTCAAAGCATGGGCTTCTGCAAACACAAAATAGTTGGTTTCAACTGGAGTCAAGACTTCTGTTTTAATCATAACGAGAAGCGCCAGTGTTTGTTATGACGTGAACAACCTTTTGTTAACGTTACTTGTTAGTTTAGTGGTGAT
>JAODLL010000005.1:3419060-3443581 GCA_026546735.1 Forbesichthys agassizii | reverse complement strand
ATCATAACGAGAAGCGCCAGTGTTTGTTATGACGTGAACAACCTTTTGTTAACGTTACTTGTTAGTTTAGTGGTGATATTTTAACGCACACGACACAGTATGTGGTTTGAACGGGCAGGCTAATTAGTCTAGTTCAGCGTCGGATGTAGGACACATACACATTTTTAACACACTTTAATTTGTTCTTCCCTTTGATCTCCCACGACACACCCAGTCCTTCCAAAAAGACTCACTGTTTTGCTTTTCCCCTTCAGCTTTCTTTTCCTCCTCTGCTTTCTCTCTCCATCACCACTTCTCTCTCTCTCTCTTTCTCTCTCTTTCCTTCTTTCTCCGCTCCGTCTCAACCGATATTTCAGATCTTGACATTCCATTGCAGATTATAGGAGAGGTTTTTTGCACATTGTGCGGCAACAGGAATGCACTCACACATACACGTGCTTGCGTCTAACTTTCTGTTACACACATACAGCCTATGACTTTGGGGAAAACAGCTGCAAACCCCACAGCCCAACCAAATGTGTTTCACCCGTATCCTGTTCCATAAACACTGGCAGTTTGGGAAGTGAGGGCCTCAGTTCTGTCTATTGCCAAATTAATAGTTATTGAAAACAAGCGCTGGACAGACCGACTTCACTTTGAGTGCCAGGGTCTGTGTGAATGAGTACACGGGGAGAAGTAAGTGGAAGTGGTTATAGCAAAATAAGTAAACAAAGTTGGTGAAGCAATGTGGCTGTGGAGATGTGAATGGACATTGCCATTGTAGGAACGAGATGTGGCAAATGGTCTTCTAATAGCCATAGTGCACAGTGTGAGAGGGGTTGTCTGCAGGGCCCCAGGGTTTAACCTCTGCCTGCAGCAGTGTGAGCCTTCTGTGCTCTGCTAGAGGATCAACTCGTGGTAAATTACTGTTCCCGGCTCCTTTAGTACTGTAACTGCAGTGTTGGTGCTGTAATAGAGGTCCATTCTGGCCTCTCTCACATTGTAGGTAGGATTTGTCAAAAGGCATATCAAGTTATTATGTTCAAAGTAGCCTTAGTAGGACTGGGATAGAGAGTATATATAGTAAACCGTTTGACTACAGATGTTTACATGTTTACACAGTTCCTTGAGGTCCCATTGCATTGTATTTGACATGCTTAGGTAAAAATACTACATATATATTAAGTGGAATAGCACCATTTTAGACCCACTGTAAACCTTCCCTCAGAATCCAGTCTCTTTAAGGACTGGCTTTTATGCAAATGAGCCACTGCTCATTCCGCCCCCTCTTCCACATAATGTAATTAATGATTGTGCATGTCACGCTCTTGATACGCTATTTCTGACTGTCGCGGACAACCTAAATTATTGTGTTTATGCTATCGTAACCTACTAGTTATAAAAAACAAGGTTTACAGATTTGGTTTAAAAATGTTACTTTTACTCACAATGTGCATATTGGCAATCGGCTTCAGTTCCTTTTAACTTATAGCTTTTTTGAAAGGCCCAGCAAATCTCCAAGTCACATCGTCATAACTGTTTTCAAAAACAAGAAGAATTCATTTTTCATGAATAAAAAAAATCTACTAAATGAACCATAATATCTTCTGTACGCTAATACAGTTTATGCTTGTGTTAGTCATGAAGATAGCCATTTTAACCATCTTAACCGTTTTGTGGGAAAGCATGCACTAATTTGTTCTGAGCTACGGGCAAGTTCCTGTGGTTGCTTTGGCGTCATTCTAAATTATTTTGTCAGCGGGAGGGACGCCCTTATTTCCCAACTTGGGACATGGAAGTAAGGTAAGATAGAGGGAGAGATGTTCTCAGAGGAAAGATGAAATGAGATCCGAGGAGCCGGTGGTCTCTTTGCTTACTCAAACTAGGCTTTAACAAACAGGATATTCTGCTCACGCCAGCTTTCCATATGTGTGGAAGCAAAGCACCAATGCCGATCCTCTCATAGCTCTGGACCTTAGACATAGTTTTAGTGTTTTCATGAAGTACTGTACTGTGATTAATGAATGCAACATCCATATCCTGAAAGGGAATAGATAACTGTTAACAATACCTCCGCATTCCTATTGTGTACAATACCTCTGCATTCCTTTTGTGTAAGGTCAAAGTGCACTCAAAGTACACTTCGAAATGCATTGTGAAGCAAAGCAAAGTTCTACGGCTTTTGTTGATACGAGTGGTGTTCCCCACTTTGTTTATGTTCCTACTGTATTTACGGTGTGTTGAAGTATTAGCACATTTTTTCAACAAGCAAAGAGCAAAATGCGAGGATATTTTTGAATTTTACAAAAAGTGTATTAGCATATATTTAGCTTGCAATAGCCTTTAACCAACCTCTGCCAGAGGTCGTCAGTCAGACATGTGATGAGAGATCTGAAAGACCTGCATCCCTCTGATCTGAAAGACCTGCATCCCTCGGTTAAAACAACATATTTGAGTAGATAAAGAAAACTTGAAAAAAAAACAAAGGGCCCGTGAGTTGTCTGCACATTTCAGCCACTGTCTGAAAGGAAGTGAGGGGCGGTGGTGATGGTTTTGAAGAGTGGCATGACGTGACTTTTTAAACGACACACCCCGTGCCGCTTCGCCATCTGCTGTATCTACAGTATTAGGCCATGGCTCTGGGCAATGTTGTGATTTAGGGCCCAAAGCAAGCGAACCTTTCATGAATCCTGTCTCAATAAAAAAAACAAATGGTAAGGAAGACCAGACTCGCCGGAGTAGAATAACTATTTACACTGTTTGGAGCGCAGTGGTTTACAGAGCTATCGCCCTCTGTCATCCTCTCTGTGTCTCAAAGGCAGACAGCAGTTTAATATATTAAAGGTTGTCTCCTGCACATGTCTAAAGCTCTTGAGGAAATGTTTATTGTTTATTTTCTTTAAAAGAAAAAAAGAAAAATCTATTTTTTCTGTCAAACTTCTTTTCTAAACTACTAATGACTTTGGCCTTATACAAATATTAGAATCAAACAAATATAAAGTTAGACGTGTACACAAAGCAGAAATACTAGAGATTGTTATTGGAATCGATAGAGAAATGCTTAGTGTCTGATAGACAAGGGAGCTCATGTAAAGTCCATGTATGATTTTAACAGTTTACTGCAAACTATTGTCTGCAGTACTACTATACCTGACTTGTAAGCTGTCACTGTGGATGTGTTATGGCTGTTCTTGTCAGCCTACGTAGCTGAATCAGGTCAAACGGCTCTCAAATTACCCCATCTTGAGACGCAGTTTCACTCTTGACACTTGGCACCCAGAAAACAATGTAAACGGCAGTTATTTCAATGTGTTTTCCTTCACTGGATTCCATTACCTTCTTAGCATTGTAATGGTGTCTGAGGTTTCCATTCTGACTGAATCTTAAATGTCTTGCCTGTGTGTGTCTTTAGGCTACCTGATCATGACCGATGACTGGTTCTCTGAATACGTGTACGAGGTGGTGGTTGACAAGAAGTACCTTTCCAAAGACGTTATGGACGTGAATGAGCAGGAACCCATTGTACTTCCTGCTTGGGACCCAATGGGAGCCTTGGCATAACCTACCCAGGTGGCTACCCGATCTGCTTGTCCCAGCGGCTGATTTTACTTCCCAATGAGCCTTCAATGCCCACTCATCTGCCCAACAACCCTTATTTTAGAACAAATAATAAAGCTGTTTTTCTTTTATACTGGATAATCTATGTCTCCTTTATTATCTATATTTCTACCTATTATTGGAGCTTACCTTTGTACAGCTTTGGTACTAAATCCGAATGCTGGGTCGGTTTCTTTTTACAGGTGAAGACATTTTATTGTTTTCATATTTATTTTATGTATATGTGTGTGTGTGTGTGTATATATATGTGTATGTATATGTGTGTGTGTGTGTATGTGTGTATATATATATATATATATATAATGTGTGTGTGTATATATATATATATATTTTTTTTTTATTATTTTTTTAATATAAGACCTCTTTAAGGGGAGGCTATGATCTAAAAACATATGTGCATCTTGTCTATAGACTAATAATTAAGAGACCACTACGTTTTATATATGTATATATCTAAATGTTAATATTTTAAGTGAAACTGGTGTATTGGTCTCAAAATTCTTTCCAGACCTAGATACCATTGTTATCTCATCGTTCCTAGCAGGCTGTTGAACAATGTCAGAGTGTGTACAGTAACTGGCATACTGTAGGTATACCCTTGTATATCCCATCAGTGGAGCTCTAGCCCAGGCCTCTGGCAGCGTTTCCTCTGAAGCAGAGAGAGGTCCAGTTGGAGGTTGGCATACTGTACCATATGCTGAAGATTGATGAGGGGGACGTTCTCCTATGCTTTGAAAACACAAATAGTAGAATTGAATCTCCATGATCTTTTGTGATCTTTTGCTTGTTTTAAAACATCACATAATTGGTGCAGAATATGTTAAATATTTTATTCAGTGGTGATTATAATAACCAAGAGAATGTGAAGTATTGTGTGTGATGTTATATAAGCTGTACTACATGTTATTTATAGGGTTTAACAAAGAATCCCAATAATTTACACACAAAAAAATTCTGGCTCCTATCCTGGGATGCTGAATAAAATGTAAAATGCTCAAGAGTTTTTACAAATTGCCAATATTTGGGGAATGCATTATTTAAATCTGTCCATCAGTATTTCACAGTTATAAACGTGTGATTTAATGCCATACCATTTGTCCTCTGTCAAAAAATGACTAACATTTTAGGTATGCATATAAATGTATACAGTAAAGCTTTATTTTCTTATGACATTGAAGATAAATGTAAAATTAATACAACACTGGTGTGAAGACACATCTTCACTGGCTTTAATGAAAGATGTTTAATGTCTGTCTGTGTGCTACCTGCTCACCATGACATGCCATCTCAGATCACACAGCACTATCTCCTTTTTTCTGATGAATCATGTCCTTCCCTCTTATGTCTATTTTTATCTCTCCATTTTCTCTTTACTGCCAACCATTTTCCATTCCTCCTCCTTGAACTCTTTCCAGAGCAGCTTCATCCACATCATGTGCAATCTTAAATCCTCCAGAGGACTTTTACACCTTGTCCTCAAGGCATGTCACCACAATACTCAGGGACTGATGGATCTGTGTGTAAATATAATACTAATAATGATTATAAAATACCCAGTCATTTGCGTTCAGCAGGTGTTTATTGTGAAGGCATCCCTCAACAACAACTGATCTCTGCATTATCAGGGTGCATCGATGGTGAACTTCTGGACCTATCTGACCTTGCTTCAAGCTTCTGCATTTTGTTTTCCTCTTCCATTTTGTTTAACAGCATTATTCGGCTTGAAATGCTCAAAAAGCACCTTTCCTTTTCCCTCCCAGAGTTTTTCTTTCCTATATTGGTCCGTTTGTTTGTGTGTGTTGTGCCGCATTGTGTTTTAATGAGGATTAGCTTAGTACGTCAGAAGAGGCTGGTTGGAATGGCATTCAGCACGCACACACACACACACACACACAGGCTCTTAAGAAAGTGATGTGTGTTCTCCCTCTTATGTACTTTGTGTGTGTATTCATTCAGTGAGTCTAAGGACACTACTAGTTGACCGGGTGCTTTTGGCTCAGCAGGTTACAGGTGGCTATAAACAGGTTAGCTAGTCCAGGAGTGAGCCAGGCTGACACTCAGATTTAGTAATCAGTAACCCTGTAATGTATTGGTCTCTCTCTCTCTCTCTCTCTCTCTCTCACTTGTTTCTGTGTGTGTGTGTGAAATATTCTTTGAAGCGCATCTCCATGTGTCTGTTTCTCACTTGTGTGCAACCTATGTGTAACAGCTTGTCAGCATGTTCTTAGTGTGTGTGTGTGTGTGTGAGTGAGAGTGGGAGAGAGAGTATCTGGCCCTTACTCCTTCACCCTCTTAGAAATATGCGACAAGGAGTCTTGGATTAGAAATAAGGATCCCTGCCCCTGGCTAAAGCTGTGTGTGTGTGTGTGTGTGTGAGATTGTGAGTGGGCGCATACATGCTTGAGGGTCTGTGAGTGCAAAGCAGAATCCAGCTTGTAGTAAGCCTAGGCGTATGTGATGGGGTTTAGGCCATGTCAGTAGACAGAACACTGGATTTGTTGTGAAGAACCCTTGACCACCAAAGGTAAGATCACACTGTTATTTATTTATTTTTATTTATATATTTTTTTTACTGAATTTTGCTTTTAAATTTGTCACTGTATCATACAGTACTGTACATAAGATGTAGATTTAAGGGTTTTCAAACAAATAAGCAAATTCCTGTAGGGATTTCAGAACGTTGTCAACCTAACCTTTATATTTACATTGGGTTTATTTTGTATTACACTTTGTGTGACATGCTAAGTAAGAGCACATAGATGTATGAAAGTAGTGTTGAATTTGCTCATTGTATTCTATTTCTTGTATTTTGACAGATGAAGTGATTGCAGTTTGCTTTAGGGATGTTAGAGGCCGTAGTTGCATAACCCAATCCATTATAACAGCATGCTATCAGAGTTGAAGATAAGAAATAATAAAAATTGCATTATTGTACTGTGTGTGCCAAACAATTGATAGGGAAAGAACAGGATGGTTTGGGTCAACTCCTGAAATCATGTTTTTATTTAGTCATATTTAAATTATAAATGTTGAAAATGTGAATAGATGAAAGCAAGACAAGCTAGCAGGATGAAGAAGACATTGTAGAGCATATAAAGCTAAGAGAAATACATTGATTGTAACATGTTCCATATCAGCAAGACTGGAAACTAATCTCAGTTAGGGAAAGCATTACATTTAAATCGCATAATGTTCATTATATGAGAAAATTTTGTTTATTTTGGTCATCTGAAAAGAAACCTAAACCTCACTGTGGCCAGCAGAACTGATCCTTAACACAGAACAACCAACATTCGCATCATGCTCTGTGTCTTGAGTGTGCTTTACTTTAGGTTGTATTTCTGTTTGTGTACTGTAGGTGTGTGTCTGTTCCAATGGGGCATTAGTGTGTAAACTACCCATCAGAAAAAATATCTTACCTTTTTTTCATGTTATCCTTTCAACCTTCCTCTAAAACCACAATACAGCAATAGGAAGTAGGCTTATCCATCATATAGGACATTATGTAGCCTATTATTTTAAAATCTTGACACTTTGAAAGTCATTTGCATGCCCTGGTCCCCTTAATCAAGAACAGCTAAAAGTCAATAATAATCTTTATTTGTATAGCACTTGTCATATAGAAATACAGTTCAAAGTGCTTTACAGCAAGGGAATACACGCACAATCGTACATAAACAAACACAGAAATACAACAAAAAAAAAACAGCATTAATAAAAGTGGTTAAAGGAATCAGATTAAATACATTTAAGAAAAATTAAAACAGAAGATCAAAGCTGTCCAATATATTCAACAATGGCTCTGATGTCAATACGTTGGTCATATGAAAATTGAGGTCTCCATTAGAAGTATATTTTGAGAGAAGTCATATTTTGTCAAATAAAGTGATAACACTGACAATTCCTCTAAAGATAGTGGCAAATGTTTTGGCAGTCAGATGGTCCTGACTTAATCTCTAGAGCCAGATATTCAAATTATGTATATTCACCCATATTGATGACCTTGGACTCCAACTGTGTGGAGAGAATCACAGCTATACTGTCTCATTTTTTCTTTTGTCTTGGTGCACTGTAATGTTTATAGTTAGCAGGGAACGCTTAAATCAGTGTTGATAAATCATTGGTGTTTTTCAGCCATGTCTCAACTAATAACATACAGTTCAAGTTATTTTCTGCTATGAAATCACTACTAAAAAAGGTTTTGTTCACCAAGGATCTACATTAGATGATTGTTGATTTTTTTAAACAAGTATCAGATGGCCTGAGAGTTTTGTTTGTCCATGCAATCACATGTATGTATAATGATGTGTGGCTCCTGTCTCAAGCAGCTGAGTATTGATGATCATTTCTGTATAGCAGTTCATGAATTAGGAGGAGGAGAGGGAGTGGGGGGCTGTTGAGTAGATAGTGACATTCTTTGGATGCCATGGGTGATGTGCAGGAGGGGGTCTTGATAACGGCAAGAGATGGCTCCTTGCCCAGAAGGCATGTCCTTCATCTTCATCTTATTTACATGTTGAGTTCCTTTAGCATGACACAGGTTTGCACCTAGTAGCCTGGCTCCATTGAAGTTTGGGTGGATTCCATCATGCTGAAAATATGTTGTTTTTTCTGTGAGTGACTTCATCTCTACTGCAGGTTCTACGCATTACAGCAGCTAACTAGTGTTTGTGTGTCCTTCTCCCATGTATGCCTGTGCCTTTTGACTCTCAATTAGCCAGGCCTTAGACTGGTATGATCATGTAGGCATGGCAAGCTAATTCACACTAACGGACTACGAAAAAGTCGTATTATTATTAATATTATGTGATTTGTGTAAACAAATGTTTTTAGATTTGTAAAGATATTGCAAATATGTTTTTGTTCTGCATAACTCATTGGGAAAACGATGTGTGAAGTACTAAAACCCTACATACTACTTTAGCAAAGTGAAATGCCATGTTAATGCATTTGAAAGATACAGTATGACTAAGATTGCATACAATCTTAGAGAATATATGTGTTGTTGCACATGTTGTTTTGGTTGCATACCACTACAAAGATACTGTATTTTAAAGGCTTTTTATGGGTGTTGACTTCCCTGACTGGATCAGACTCCTATCCTTAAATCTGTTTGTTTCCACTATGTTTTTGTCTGCCTACTGTGTGCGCACACACACACACACACACACACACACACGCACGCATGAACACACACGCACACGCACACACTCACACACAAGTTCATATTTACACACATTCCAAGTGCTCATTTCCTCCTGTATCTGACTTTACAGTTTTTTTCTACTGCTAACATCCATTTGTCCAATCTGTGGTCACAATTGGCCCAACATCCACCATACCATTAACACTATCCATGTTGTTTCCACACAATATTCAGTCAATTAATGCATTTCTAAAATGCTAACATTCTCTTTACAAACAAGCTTACCCAATATCAAAATTATGAATCTTTCTTATTTTTTACAAATGCTTGCACACATGTCAGAAATAAAGACCTAATGTTTAAAACTTTAAATATTGTATAAAGCCTCTACTTCTACAACAACAGCAGCTAGAAATCTATATTGAAACAGCTGATAACCATGTCTGAATGAACATATCATTGCAACATTGAAAAATAGCTGGCTTGATTGTAATTTGTGTAAAATAGATTAACTACATCTAAGTCTAATTTCAATCAGCGACATAGCCAGGTGTAATATATTTTTAATTGCATACAAAACACAAAGTAGTTTAATAATTGATTGTTTATCTACTGTGGATACAGAATAACTTTGTCAAAAGAGAAAGAAAGAATAATGGTAGATGGCAAGGTAGATGGATAGTTGGGCCAAGGAGAAGAGGACCAGGAGGAGGAGCAGTTTGGCCAGAACAAGGGAGAATGAGAGGAGAGAGGCCCAGATCAGGAGACGCAATTGCTATAGAAATATGTTGTCAGCAAAACCATGGTTTTCCTACAGTATGGTATGGCTCTTCTCTTGCGCTGCACTTCACATTTAATCTAGTGTTTTTTTAGGTTTTTTTTACATATAGTAGTAGAAGTACATAAAAGTCACAGTAAAAAAAAAAAAACTTTCCAACGCAAGGTGCAGAGTCACACTGCTTGTCAATGTCACATTCTCTGTGTTATTGGGTCTTTATGAAAACTCTTTTGAAGTGGCCGCGTCTATAGCGACAGGGCTCTGTGTGATCGGGCCGGAATGCTTGGTGGTGTTCAAAGGAGAGCATATCTTGCTGAAGATCATATGATTACGGTGGAACAGAACAGTGTATTTTGTTTATTTACCTTTTTGTTTCACTTGTAAAATTGTGTATTTGACTGTATGTTTACACATTTTGAACCAAAGGTCACATTGGTTAGATTACTGGCTGCAAATTCATGTTGCTACATTAATCATTATTTTGCCACACATTTTTTTGTAAATTTCACTGATCATGTTTGCAAAATGCACACATTTGACTAATGCAGGATCTATGCAATGAGGTCTTTCCTCAACTGAGAGAGGACATAGCCTGTGATTTGAACAAAATGCTAAGGCCAGGTCCAACTAGGCGAAGAAATTATGATTTGGGTTTTTATTTTTACAGTAATTCATTATTTCTCAAACTTTTTATGCTGTTTACAATATGTACTATATTCTATTTAGAATATGATCTGGTCTACAGTAATTTTCAGTGCAAAATGTAAACTTTGTAAATGTATTGTCTGTTTTTACATTGTGGAGACAAATACTGTATATATGTTTCATCAGTGTGTTATGTTTGATCAATATATTCATATATATTCATGTACTTTACTCTAACAATATCTCTAAAAAATCAAAGCATTAGAAAATGTAAGATATTTTTTCAGCTAAGCATTCTAAGAATGGTCCAGTACAGTATAATGGCATAGAGCAGTGGTTCTCAAACTAGGGGTCGGGACCCCCCAGGGGGTTGCGAGACACAGAAGAGGGGGTCACGAGATGATTTTCAGATATGAAATAGCAATGATTACAATGGCATAGTTTAGATGTAATTGTTAGTTGCATTACAGTTAATATGTTACTTTTATGTATTCTGCTACTAGCCTATATTAAAATACTATCAAATAATAATATTTATGGATTATGCTTCTGCCACCTCTGGGGATGACGGGGGTCTCGAGCCTATGGCACTCTTATTTTGGGGGATCATGAGCTGAAAAGTTTGAGAACCCCTGGCATAGTGGGTCAACATTATATATTACCTGAAAATCAGCCACTCTTAATTCACCTAACCATTAACCATGCTTTGTTTATTTTTTTATTAAGCTATTAATACAAATGACCTAACATGGAAATGTATTACCTTTACATAACATGGAAGAAACTGAAAAATAGGAGAGGAAAATGGGAAGAGGAACAGATATATGAGACATCAACAGGATTACCATTGCTTGAATGTGTGTGTGCCATGTGTGCGCATGTGTGTTGCGCGAGCGTGTGTGTGAACTCAGACACACGGCTGTACGGAGCTCAGTGACACAGAGCCGCACATTTCCACACAACAACCACCACAACCCAACGGTAGGACTTCCCCTTTCTGAAATGTACACTTGTCCATAATAGAGTGTGTGTTGTGGTTTTATTAGTGGTTTTGTTGTAAACATACGTATGCATGTGTGTTGGGCAAAACTTTGGTATGCAAGTTTTGAGTGCCTGGACCCAGTATGTGTGTGTGTATGCGTGTACTCACGTGTGTGTTTGTGTGTCATGCCTGCATGTATTCATGTAGGTGGGAGAGAGAGAGAGAGAGAGAGAGAGAGAGAGAGAGAGAGAGAGAGAGAGAGAGAGAGAGAGAGAGAGAGAGAGAGCTGTGAGAGGGAGCTCAGGGGGCTGGTTGGGTTAACATAATGTCCTGATGTGCTGCATGTTGGTTCTTCTGCTGCAAGTTTCACAGAATCCCTCAACTTTATGTTAGGAGTAGCGCTGCTGCTGACCCTCGTGTGTTTTAGAGTACTCCAGCTAATCTGACAGATGCTTGTTGTCATCATTTTCCACCACAAAAGGTAATGTATGAGATGCATATACATGTATGCACTCGGACGAGCTAGTCTGAACTTACGGTGTCTCAGCTCTGGAAGTGGTCATTCATTCTGATTCATTTGTAAACGATATGCAGTGTTATCTTGGCAGTTTAAATGGGGTTTGTTTGCTGTTAAAACTCCAAATTGAGTTCAGATTAGTGCCGGGGCTGAAGAAATGTCTTTATTTCTGCTTGGAAATGTTGAGTGGCTGTGCTATTGTTATTTACTCAGTAACATTGATATTATCTTTCTATTCTCATAGACTAGTAAATGTGTTTTAATGAAACCATTGTGATTTATTAATACAATGCAATTAAAGTGATTTATTGTGTTCCTATTATTGTTGAAGCATTGGCCCTATTTTTCTTTGCACATATCTCTATCATCCTTTATGTTTGTGTTTTTGGTGTGTCTTGTATATATGTGTGTAGTCAAAGCTATTTGTCATTGTCGTGTGTGTTCCCTTATTAATGTAGAGCAACCTGACAACACATTCAGTAGCTGTGAATAATTTGGTAAACATTATTTTCTCTTATATTTACCTGACAATAGAGCAATGTGGTTTTAACTGCAGACACTACATGTATTTGTGCAGTTGACAACTTGAATGTATTCGCTAACTTATCTTTTCTAAGTTAGTTTATGTTGTAATAATTTAACATTTTGGACACTTTGTATTTTCCATACAGTTTTAATTTAGGTCATCGATTGTAAGTCAAGAAGGCATCTGTAAAAAAAGATATATTACTTTTTTACACTTTATTTACTTTCAATGTACATTTAGAGTAGAGTCAAATGCATGTAAAGGGATTGTGGTAAATGGACTTTTGGCCTTTACCAGTATTTCATGTCTGTTCAGTGTCCGAGTGCATATGAGGTTTTTGACAGGTTTGCTACATTAGATTGATGCAGCTCACAGGAGAAAAATATCCCCGTGCAAAATGTTTAACCCTCATATTCTTGTATTGTTTCAATTAAGTTCTCTTTCAGGACACCCCCATGTTTCTGGTATTTTTGTCTTATTTTGGAACTGTATACCTAAATTTAGTTTGTTAAATTCTACAAACAGGGATTATCACAATTCAACACAGATTTAAATGAATACCGATTGTTTCAAATAAAATTAGATTAAATTATATATACAGTAAAACAATTACTTTTAATTAATGTATGTGTGTGACAGATCACCCCAAAATATTGTTTTTTCTTCATGCAAGACTGGTCTGAGAAATCTCCATTTGATAGAAAAAAACATATTTGTTACAGAATAAAATTCATGCTTGTCTTGTCATAATTGTCTTAATACCTGGATGATGTTTGGCTATACATTTAACGCCAGTGTGTAGATATTTCAAATGTTCAGGTTTCATTATGTTTACATTGCTATTAAAATAAAAAAATATAGATTGACTATGATAATGGTATTCCATTTCACTTAAATGTCCATACAACCTGATATTACATGCTAATTTAGGCATGTGTATTATTTCTCTGCACTTTGGTGATTTGTGATGCATTTGAGCACTGGTAAAAACAATTTTAAAATAGAATGTAATATGAAATTATAAATGTAAATCAAAGTTTCAAATTGATTATGTCAGGAAATAGTGGAACATCTGAATAGGCTGTAGCAATGTCTTCAGATAGTCTGATGGTTTCTGTTCTCAGAATTACAAATAAGTATGAAATCTTGTCGTTTTGCAAGGTTATATTGCTTAAAACAAAATTTGTAGGAATTTCTTTCATAATTTATTGAAGGCAAACTTGCTGATACAAGATCCAAGTTGTGCTTCACTTCCTTTTCCACATTTCGGGTTTTTTTGCGTTACGTAAAAATGCCCTTGTTGTTTTGTCTATTTCTTTAGCGCTATTGTACTTATTTTGTCTGTTTTTACGCTAGGGGAAAAGTTCAAATTCAGATTTGATCAGATAAGTAATGGTACAACTGGGAAAGTTAAATAAATAGACAGGATCTGGCAAAATCCTGGAGAGAGATTTTTTGAGAGATCCTGGAGAGAAGGCAGCGATTGTTAGCTAATACTATACTCACGGTCCACTAGCTAAATGTTTTGTGTGCCTGCTGAAAAAATAATCTGGTGTTTCTACACAGTAATGTAAATAGGAACACAAGTGGTGCAGTCCGCACCATACAACAATATCCTGTGTGTACGGCGGAGCTTCAGAAGGAGCACCCTATGGCATTAAAGGCAGAGGCGTTTTTGTTTTGATTGACTTCAAATATCAACAAGCTTTCTCCACAATGACTGACTATTTATTGGTTAACGTGGGTTCATTCACAAATTTGCAGGACCGTTTTCCTTAATTTCCATGATAAAGAATGTTGATGCTGTGGAATCGTGTATTGCATTTTGTTGCATCACCGGGACAATATTTTAATCACACAAAAATCCCATGTCCCTTTGTGTGTTGCAGTTGGTCACTGGCAGCCTCAAAGGTCGTGGAGGAGACCTAAGAGCCTTCTGTTGCTTCTCTGCAGGCAGTCTCCTACTCCCACAGCCTCTGTGCTCCATCCAGTCCTCATATGTCCTAGCTGGCGTGTCCCTATTCACTGCAATCCAGCCTGCTCCAGCATCACCCCAAAAACCGCCAGACTGTCTCCTTCACAGCATCTGCTTCTGGCCCTCTCCTCTTAAGCCTTCTGATGGGCACCATATCAGAGTGCAGTGCCACGCTCCCTCCTTCCTTACCGAGCATCTCCCTGCACTCCTAACCAGCCCGACCGCACCGCCAAGAACGCACTGCTATGGAAACACAAGACTTGATGATGATGACCACCGTGATGCAGATGGACGGAGGGGAATGTGACGGACAGATGCACAAAGGGAGAGAGGCGCAAGAGGAGGTCCAGGGAGGAGAGGAGGGAAGCCAGCAGGAGAATGGCAGGTTGATGCTGGCGGACGGGCAGGCAAATAATGGACCTAAGACGTTAAACTCCAGCATGGACCAGCAGGTGTCCAACGGGTTCCCCACGTCCACCCCTCAGAGCCCCAGGGAGGGACCAGGTGTAGGGTCCGGCTCCGGAACTACTACCCCCGGGCCTGTATTCGGAGCTGGCACGGGAATGTCCATGCCTCTAGGGATGCCCAGGACTCTAGTGGTCCAACAGACAAGCTTGGAGAGGCCCAGGGAGACATGGAGCAAGAAGATGGACTTCCTGCTTTCTGTGATTGGCTATGCCGTTGACCTCGGCAACGTCTGGCGCTTCCCGTATATCTGCTACCAAAATGGAGGAGGTGAGGTGGACAGTGATGTGTGATGAGGTTATCTGGGCGTGGTCTGATTGTCAGTATGCTTCACCAACGTAGTGATAGTGGATGTTCAGTCTGGCATTAGGGAGTATTTAGCCTGGTAGGTCAGCTGGTTAGCAATCTAGTGGGTACATTGAGTTTCTATATACTGTAGTAACAAATTAAGAGACCACTGCACATTGTTGCAAATGTAATAATGTAAATATACTGTAACTGTCAAACATATACCATAAATAGAAACATTTTATAAATGTAAATCTAAAATGTAGATCTAAAAATAAATATATTACAACTAAGTAAAAAATGAAAAATCTATGAAAAGTAAAAACAAAATGCTGCAGTGTTTTCCTCCGAGGCTGTAGTTACGGTATAGACTGTAGTTTGCTGTGCGACTACTATGTTAAACTCTAATGTTGTACCAACTTTAAGGCAAAACCAAATAGAACCGTTACATAATTGTCTGCGGTCAATCTTTGTCGTTCACACTACATACAACAATAAATCCAGTTAAATTTGAGTTAAGCCTATTTTAAACAGTCAAAGTCAAAGGTCCCCAGGGTGTGTTTACACAAAGTCTGCATAGTCTCCTCCTCCTGCGTTTAGTTACGGCACGGTCCTTGCGGCAAACAGGGCCTCCCTTTGCACTTTTATTGAATTTGCAATAATACAATCTTTGCAATTTCCGGTGTTCTGTGTGTGTGTGTGTCTCGGGGAGCGAGGCAGAGATGGGGACGGTGGGGCCACTTGATAGAGGCAACAGTATTAATTGTGGTTTTTATGAGAACGCCTTCAGTCTCTTTCTCCTTGCTTAATAACCTGTCTCCCAACCAGCTGCTCAATCAGCCCTTATCTTTGCTTTCATGTCACAAAGAAACGCAAGAAGCGCGCACACACACACACACACACACGCTGAGCGTGCGACGTACACACGCATGCACACACACACACACACACAAACAAATATGCTTGTGAACAAAAATATATCTAGAATCAGGGATAGGGAGGAAAAACAAAGTGAGTGAAAGCGAGAAAAACAGTAGATGTGATATTAGAGCCAAGATGCTAGCTAAGGTCGTAGGATCTGGCGGCCACATTGTTGCTTTATGCGCCTTTGTTCCACAGTGTGCAGACTAAACTGCTTTCTCTCGCTCCTTTTATGTTTACATTTCACTGTAAAATGGCAGCTAATGGCAACTTGTTTCCCTCATTCACAACACCTAAATAAATTCAATAAAATGCATTCTATAATAGTGTTTTGCTATAGCGACCTCTACAACACAGCATGCCATGCTATGGAAACCGAAACGGTGCCCAATATTGTTTAGCGTGTACTTCGTTTTTCAAGGGTCACCAACAGGCTATGGCACCAACTATATATAATGATTTTTACAAGTGAAAGTGCAAGATTTTCTGCTTAATGTGAGTGGTTAAGTGTGCCACAGAGAATTATATATGAATTCCTACCTTCTCTTGGGTGTTTTTTTCCCATTTATGCTTCCATAACTCTCTCCACTTATCCCCCGACCCCGTATTCCTCCTTCACGTACTGCCCGGCCTCCATCCTCACTTTTCCAACCCGAGCCTTCACCAACAATACTCCCATACACACTGAACCCTTCTGTCTCTCCAGGTGCCTTCCTGCTTCCTTACCTGTTGATGGCAGTGTTTGGAGGTGTGCCTTTGTTCTACATGGAGCTGGCCCTTGGTCAGTTTCATCGCAGTGGCTGCATCTCTATCTGGAAACACATTTGCCCTATCTTCAAAGGTAGGACAGGACATAGGAGAATAAGATGTTTTAGGGCATCCTCAGACTTCAGAAGTCTCAGTCTAGTAGTAGGCCTCGTACAATTGGGCATCCGGCAAAAAGGCCTCAGACGAAAAGCCGTTAGGCAAAAGGCATCAAACTAAATGGCACGAGGACTGAGGCTGTACTATAATGTACACCAAAAGAGTCACAAACCCCAGAAAGGTATGGTGCATGGTTACAGTTTGTGTTAGCACCACTAGCACACAAGCTACAAGCTATGCTATCCTGACAGATAATAAACAACCACAAACAAACATATTTAAAAGATGTACAGATGATTAAGTTTGGTAGATAATAAAACAAGATACAAATAAAGCTATGTAAAAAACATTTAAAATGGTTTCATACGCCTCTAAAACCTGAATAGATCCTCGATGACACATGGAGAGAGGAGTAAATGGGTTCAAATGTTTGCTTAATCTCATATAGAAGAACACTGGCAAGATGAAAGGTGGAGTGAGTCAGATGACGGACAGCGTCAATTTGACAGGCCTGTTGGGAAGGGTGGGGGTGGGGGTGCGGGGTATGAGCATTTCAGAGGCAGCTGGTTTAACCTCCTCAACCTTCAATGGAGTCTTCATCCCTTTGCAGGTCCAGTGTTGATGTTCAGACTCTCTGTTATGGAAATTGTCACATTTCCACGTCAAATGCCAGCTGCTTAGAAACTTGATAGTATGTAAATTGTTGTTGTTTGGAAATGTCACTAAATTGCCAAACTTGATTTAGCTTGAAAACACCACTGATCTCTCTGAGTTACTGAGAAACGGAGGGGCAGTTGAGGGATGTCGCAATCTCCGTGAGGATTTCACTCTGCTCTCTCTCTCTCTAGGTATTGGGTTTGCCATCTGCATCATAGCCCTCTATATCGCCTTCTACTACAACACCATCATGGCCTGGGCTTTGTACTACCTTCTGTCGTCATTCCAGTCCACACTGCCATGGACAACGTGCTCCAACAGCTGGAACACAGTTAACTGCAACCGCTACATGTCCACCGACCACAATGTGTCCTGGTCCAACGACTCAATCTCGCCTGCCGAGGAGTTCTATACGTAAGTGCATGTAAGTTGGATGTGGAGTGGTACTGTAGGAGAGCTAGACAGCAAGATGTTCCTCTGTACATTTCAGGCATTTTAGGGAGCCTGAATGATTTGCCTTCAGCTGTCCTTCCCTTGTAATTTGTTTATTGTTGTTGTTGAGACGATTTTTGCATTTGTTAGCACACAAAACCACAAGGACAGAGACATATGTTTTCCAGACAGTGTCAGAAACATTATCTGGACGAGCTTGAATTTTCACCCCAGTTGACTTAGATGTATTTGTCGAGTAATCAATTCCAGCTCACAATGTGGATTCAATGTTTGTACATAGAGAAGAGGGATAAGTTAGAGTCAAAGAGAAATGGGAAGACGTTGAAACAGAACCAGTGTGTTTCGTTTCAGGTTTAAATATTCCACAGATTAAAAAATGTGACATCTTGGTGGCAAAATAGAACGCTGTATTAAAATGGTTATGTGTGACATTATAATGAAACTCTTCACATCATGACAGGTGGGAGATTACTGGCTTGACAAATCTACAGGAGATGTTTTATCCAGTCAGATAGACTGGCACATTATACACCGATACAAGGTCCCCACCCTACCTTAAACGCTGGAACATAATTATAAATTTCATAATCTACAGTACAGTTTAGAGAGTCTATTTCTGGTTCCACTTGTACCAGTGTCCGTCTGTCCTGTCTGCCAGACACATACAGTTATCCACAGTTGGCTATGCAGAATGCAGGTATTAAGAGGTCTAACTAAATCCTAAAACTGGGCCTGGCGCCATTATATCCCGTTTTAGGATTAAATCATGTTATGATTATGGTCCAGTGTGCATGGCCAGATCTTCACCTCTCCATTTAATTCAATTATAATCCCCTTTGTCCCTTTCCCTGTTGTACACACTTCAGAGTAATTAGACATTATTATAGTGAAAACATAATTGCGCTACAGAGCTCCCAAAAACAACACAGAGAATAATCTCTGGCAGCAATGGTTATCAAGCTTTTTGATGCTTGACCCTCCCCCCCACACACACACACACACACACACACACACACACATTCTATTAAAGACAATAAACATGCAATTCAAATAATTACTAAATACAATAAATTATATTTTCCTCAATTCCCTCTTCTATTCTTTTCCTCTCCTCTGTTTCCTCGTTTCCTTTCCTTCTTTAACCTGCCTTCGAATCCCTGCTCTCCCTTGTCCAATCTTTGTCTCTCCTTTGTCCCTCTCACCCCTTCCATGTACTCCACCATCTTTCTCTCTCTCTCTCTCTCACCCTCTCTCTCTCCCTCTCTCTCTCACCCTCTCTCACCACCTCCCTCTCCCCCTCTATCTCTCTCTCTCTCACCCCCTCCCTCTCCCCCTCTCCCTCTCCCTGGACCAGGCGTCATGTGCTGCAGGTCCATCTGTCCCCCGGCCTGCACCAGCTGGGTGCGGTCAGCTGGCAGCTGGCCCTCTGCCTTCTGCTAATCTTTACCGTCGTCTACTTCAGCATCTGGAAGGGAGTCAAGACCTCGGGCAAGGTGACAAGGGGAAGCAGCGCGGGGGTGGGAGCAGGAGCAGGAGCAGGAGGAGTAGGAGCAGGAGTAGGAGCAGGAGCAGGAGCAAGAGCAGGAGGAGTAGGAGTAGGAGCAGGAGCAGGAGCAAGAGCAGGAGCAGGAGCAGGAGCAAGAGCAGGAGGAGTAGGAGCAGGAGTAGGAGCAAGAGCAGGACCAAGAGCAAGAGCAGGAGCAGGAGTAGGAACAGGAGAAGGAGCAGAAGTAGGAGCAGGAGCAGGAGCAGCAGGAGTAAGAGCAGGAGTAGGAGCAGGAGTAGGAGCAAGAGCAGGAGCAGGAGCAAGAGCAAGAGCAGGAGCAGGAGCAGGAGTAGGAACAGGAGATGGAGCAGGAGCAAGAGCAGGAGTAGGAGCAGGAGTAGGAACAGGAGCAGGAGTAGGAGCAGGAGTAGGAGCAGGAGCAGGAGCAGCAGGAGTAGGAGCAGGAGCAGGAGCAGCAGTAGGAACAGGAGTAGGAGCAGGAGTAGGAGCAGGAGCAGGAGTAGGAGCAGGAGTAGGAGCAGGAGCAGCAGGAGCAGGAGCAGGAGTAGGAGTAGGAACAGGAGTAGGAGCAGAAGTAGGAGCAGGAGCAGGAGCAGCAGGAGCAGGAGCAGCACATAGGTCCAGGGCTGGGCTGGTAATCTGTTATAGTGGGTGTTTTCCCGGTGGACCCATGAGGCACCATTGGGTCTGTTTATGCATTGAGTGGATTATCCTCATGCTACTACCGTGTCATGTGGGGTATCTCTCCAACTACAGTTCAGTTGTTTGGTGATGCATTGAGCATCCACCTTCATCTGAATGAATAGAAAACTAAAATAAGATCTATTAACTGTTGATGGATCATACAGTGTAATCAATGTTTGTTTACTAAAAATGTGTATGAACTATATTAGTAAATCATGAAATAAGATTCAAATACACCATATATTATAGTAAATGATAGTAAGCTCGTAAACGTTTGGTCAAATTCACCAAATATCTCAAACAAAGTGGTGCACACCACACACAACAATATCATAGCAGAGTTTTGGGTCCTAGCAACTGTAAAAAAACTATATCAGGATATATTATAATAACATTTTTTAGATTATATTTTATTATATCATTACAACTTTAATGTTCTCCCGAGGTTCAGTTAGCTTTTGCCCAGAAACAGTCAGTACAATTTAATGTTGTTCATAATTTCTACTTTTTACTTTTACTCTTTTCAGCACATTTCAGAGCCTGTACTTTATTGAGTACAGAAGGGGTAACAGCAATTGTACCTTTACTTTTACCAGAGTCTGTTTTTACATATCTGCACATAAGTAATGACTTTGTGTACTTTGACACCTCTGCTTGTAGGTGCTTCCCACTGATTGTGATGGGCTGGCTCTGGGCCAAAAACGCCAGGGCCGATATCTTTTGTCCCAGTCCAGAGTTGGGGAGGAGCAGGATTAGGGGGTTGTTTCCATGGGAAGTATGGGTTTTACAGCCCTCTGAGACTGTAATGTGATTAAGGGCTACATAAATAAACTTGACATGACATGACACGGATTGGATTGTGGGGTTGAAACCTTCTGAACCACGAAACAGAAGTAGTTCATAGTGCTTTTACAGCTTATATTTACATTAGAAAATACAGTAGCTAAGGTTCCTGTGGTTGAAGGATGGAGATTAAGTACTCCCCAGCCCAGTATTCGTTTGCGTGCGTGTGCGTACATTTGTAGTACTACTGATGCAGTATGTGACCACACTGTTCTGAGAGAGGCTGTGAGATGAATGTGCAATGTTAGCCAGGTGGGGCTCAAATGTGCCTTATCCCATGTGTATACTTGCACCAGCAGCATTGTCAGTGTTCTCTCTCCATCCCTGTGTGAGCATTAGGTGGTGTGGGTGACTGCTACCTTTCCCTACCTGGTCCTCTTTGTGCTGCTTATCCGCGGGGCCACTCTGCCAGGAGCCTGGAGGGGCGTGGTCTTCTATCTGAAACCTGACTGGCAGAAGCTGCTCACTACTACAGTGAGTCGGCAGATTGGAGCGCATGTTCTCGCCGCAGCTCGCTGCTGCAGTGTTAGCTATTGTAGGTGACTCCTTATAAACGCAACCTCTCATGTCTTTGTCCAACCTCCTCTTCCTCTCGATCTCTCTCCCTCTCTCCCTCTCTATCTCTCTGCCTCTCTCTCCTTTTCTATATCTCTACCTCTCCCTCTCTCCCTCCCCTCCTGTGTCTCCACCTCTCCAAGGTTTGGATCGATGCAGCTGCTCAGATCTTCTTCTCTCTGGGGCCAGGCTTCGGCGTGCTCCTTGCATTTGCCAGCTACAACCCGTTCCACAACAACTGCTACAAGTGAGAAGTGATCTCATTACATCCTGACACTATTGCACATAATACAGTACATAATCTGAACCTTGGGAGGTTTGATAAGTGAAACTGTCTGACTACCTTCTCAGCAGAGACATCCCTCTTAACTCTGCCTATCTCCCCAACAGAGATGCATTGGTGACCAGCTCTGTGAACTGTTTGACTAGCTTTCTGTCTGGCTTTGTCATCTTCACCGTGCTGGGCTACATGGCAGAGATGAGGCACCAAGATGTGGATGCAGTGGCCAAGGATGCTGGTAAGAGCCCACTCCTTTTTGCTCTATGGTAAATAAAGGTTAAATAAAGGTTATAATAATGACATCATACGTCATATGAAGTGTTATAGATCGGCTGGTGTAAATGATCAGGTGCAAGATGATGAAGACAAACCAAACCTTAGCTTATCAAACTTTTGGGTATGATGATCACCTGCCGTACATTCTGATTGGTACTAATCTGAGCCAATCAGATCAAGAAATGGCAGTAACCTGTGTTTGGTTTAGTGGTTGTTACCTTTCCCTTCTTCCTCCTCTGCACAGGTCCCAGTCTACTGTTCATAATCTATGCTGAAGCCATAGCCAACATGCCTGCTGCCACCTTCTTCGCCATCATCTTCTTCCTCATGATAATCATGCTTGGTTTGGATAGCACGGTATTGCTACTTTCTTAAATGTCATCATTGTTTCTTACATACAGTACAATACAAACTTTGTTTTACTGGTAGGAGTGAAGCTCTCCAATCAATACTCCATACTCTAAATGTAATTAATGTCCCCAAATTACCTTCTCATACTATTTTCTCTTTCTAAGATAGCTCTTTCATCAGCATTATTTACTTGCAATTTAAACCTGGGCACAGAGGGGCCATGTTATATTTGCAGTGCAAATATCTTTCTTTATTAGTCCAATATTAGCTTTTGTCAAGACAAGGTTCTACAAAGATGTCAATTATTATCCTTACCATTCGTTTTTGCTCAACAGTCAACAAAGCCAATGTGATTGGACTCTCATACCATTGTGGTATTGTGATCCAGACTCCATAAACCTGCTTTAATCTCCTATGTGATAGCCAGCAGGACAGCCCCACAGTACTCTTATCACGCCATGATAATCATCATAGAATCTACAGTAGCTTTGCTAGAGTGTGGCTGTGTCATTTTGCCTTAGGATATTGCTGCACATCATTCTGGTGTGAATGGATTGGGGATTGGATTGACACATTCTTCTACATGGGTTTAACCCCCATTCTGCAAGGGCTGCAAAACACTAGACCTTTTATGTGCTATGATATACTGTATATACAATAGGTTCAGCATATATCATTCATTAGCACCACATCATATTTCAGCCAGGTCAATCTTAGAAAATATGTTTTTAATCTCAATGAAATCACCTGGTTAAATGATCCATTTTAAAAGCACATGCTTTTCTGATACATACGGCTCTGTAAACATTATCAGCAAGTGGGTAAAACTGTACATTTTGATTGGTTGTTAGCATGTTCAATCGCACAAGTATACAATATGTATTTTATTATTAAACAAGATAGTATTTATAATTCCTATCTTATTATGTCAGAGTGTTGCGGGACCGTGTGCAGCGGGACCGGCCAATATGAGCAAATGTTGCTAACTGACTGACTCACTGACTGACTGATCTTGTTAAAAGGCGTATGCGCTACATTCTAGACAGCAGATGGTGGTAATGCACCATGCAGACAGTAGGTGGCGGTAATTCACCAATAGTGTTGGGTCCCAACAAGTTTCACGGAGGAACCTTGCATATGTATTGGCCCTATGGTGTTGACTCATGCCCGCGGCCGGCTGAACTATAGGTTTGCCTAGTTTGTACTTGTTTAGGGATTCTCTAATAATGGACACACATGTTTTTATGGTTGTTTATACTGTCATGATATTTCTGGGGGAACCACATATCTACAGTCTCACAGTGCTGCCATATACATTTGACAGAACGCTAGCACCAGCCTTCTCCATTACACGTCTCTTCTCTTTCTTCCTCGTTCTCTGTCTTGCTCGCTCCAGTTTGCAGGTTTGGAGGGGGTGATCACAGCTATGCTGGATGAGTTCCCTCACATCCTGGTGAAGAGAAGAGAGTGGTTTGTCCTGGGTCTGGTCTGTGTCTGCTACCTGGGTGCTCTCTCTACCCTCACTTACGTAAGTTTTCCTGTCGTGTCCCGAAGCTGCACTGCTTCACACTACAGTATGTGTCGTGATCGTTTCATCGTCAGCAGCAGGTCGGCTATGAAAGTCTGACAGGCCTTGTCGCCCCTGCACCAGAGTGTTGAGAGACTGTCACTATTCCCACTCACCACCACGCTACATTCATGTGTACAGCTGTGTTGAAAACATATGACATATGCAGATATGTGTCCCAGAGAGGAGGAGAGAGAAAATGCTTTCTAATTCAACATCTTACAAGCCGACAATAATCTAAATGAAGTATTTCAAAATGGATGTGTACTAAATCTTGTTTTTTAATCTTTCTTCACTTTGTTTATTCAAATGAATCCAACAATTTGCTTTATCTCCTCTTCCTTCCTACTCCAAATGTACAGCCCATCCTGTACTTCAGTTAACCCCCGGGGTACTGATACAGAAGCAAATAGTTTATTATGGCCACGCTACAGGGTTAGTGATACAGCATGGTCGTACACTTCCAGTGCAGAAAAGAGAGACATCAAACAACAAACATACAGGCATTACAACAACACATACAAGACAGAAACACAGTTTTTTATGGCCACGCTACAGGGTTAGTGGTACAGCATGGTCGTACACTTCCAGTGCAGAAAAGAGAGACATCAAACAACAAACATACAGGCATTACAACAACACAT
>JAODLL010000005.1:3398870-3412857 GCA_026546735.1 Forbesichthys agassizii | reverse complement strand
TCTCCCCTGCCCCAAACCCCCCCCCCCCCCCCCCCCCTTCCTCGTCACTTGGTCCCTCCCCTGACTATGCTAACAGCATGACCCCGCCCCCAGCAGAGCTCTCATATTAAGCCCCCATGCCTCCCCTCCACACTAGTACTACTGTATGTGAATGAATACTGCTGCCCGTGTGGCCTATGTGGAAGAGCTTGTGTTGGACTATCCAGTTGACACCTCCCCCCCCCCTTCCTTTCCTCCAACCTCCCCATGTCCACCGCCCTTCCCCCCCCCATCCATCTGCTGGCCCCCACCACCCCTCTCTCCCCCCTCCCTCCTCTGTAGATCACGCGGATGCAGACGGAGAACAGTGCGCTGCGGGGTGTGGCCGCCCACGGGGCAGGGGGTCCGGGCGGAGGCCACTGGCCGGGGGGCGGGGTGAAGGGTGGAGGAGGTGGGGGTGGAGGGGGGACAGGGGGGTTGGGGCCCGGCGGGGAACCCCCGGGGATTTCAGTCCCCTCCTCCGCCTTCCCCTACGCCAATCCCCAGAGGAGAGACCGCCAGGCCTTCTCCATGTACGAGCCAGGGGCGGCCCCCGGCCCCAAGGCCCACGGCCCCCCGGCCCTGGACTCCCTGACAGCCCGCCTGCAGCCACTCAGCACACCCGGCGTAAGTTGGAGCGAGATGCCTGCCCCACCTTCTCTCGCTGGCTCTAGATTACACTAGTTGGCCCAAGCTGGTCCTTGCTGGCTCTAGGTGGCTCCATTTGGCCCTAGTTGGCTCTCATTGGCCTTCTCTGGCCCTATGGTCTCTGTGGATTACCTTTGTTCCCTCCCTGCACCTGGCTGTGCTGTTTTTTTCTCTATGCCTGAAGATTTAGCCCACATTCAACCTAAATATATCAGGATATTATTTTTGGTCCATATCGCCCAGCACCACTATCTGGCCTCTCCCACTGCTGGGAACACACACACACACACATACACACACACACACAGACACGCGCACACACAGAGTATGACATTGCTGCTTATCTGCTGTAGCGGCTGACCTTAATCTGCCATAGCTTCATCCATGTGATGTGTTGTTTGCTGCCTGCCATCCTGTGCTGGCTGGCTGCGGCTTCAACTACTTAATTTTAATAAGTAGTTGGCAGCACTCGAGTCTCCCCCCCCCCCACCCCACCTCTCTCCGAGCGCCTCCGTAGACTTTGGATGCCACATACCCGACTTCCGCACCTGTCTGTTCCCCTGCTCACAGCATTGCATCATGTCTGTCACCTGTCATTGTGTCCGTCATCCATTCCACCACCACTAACATGCGTGACGTTATCACTGTATGTGTGCCCAGTGGCCTCTTTTCTCTGTAGCGGTACATGTGCGGCACTCACCCCGGTCAGTGTAAATCACTGCACACACAGGTCTAGTCTGGGTGGATGGACGGCAGCTGACCAGGAGACTGTTCTCATTGGCCCGTTCCTCCTTTGCTTTCTGTCCCCTTTGCTAAGCCTTCTCTTTGCTTAACTAACGAACGAACTAACTCTCTCTCTCTCTCTCTCTCCACTGTCTGTCTGCCCACCGCATTGACTCTCACGCCATCTAACATCTAATCTCTCCCCATGTTTCTCTCTCTCTCTCTCTCCATCCTGCTCTCCAGGTGAGGAAGGGGGGTCCCGGAGGTTCACATCCCTATGGAGGCCACCATCTGTCTGGATCAGCGGAGATCAGCAGATACATGGTGTGTCCTCACAGAGTCATCAGACCTATCAACAATTAGCTTTTAAAACACCTTTATCCAGAAGCACTTCTCATAAGTATTAAGGAACAGATAAAGGTTAGGCCTCTTGCTATGATGCTTACAGGCAGGAAAATACTTGGTCTTCCTTGAACCCACACAACTAGACTATTATTATTATTATTTATTTTAACATCCCAAAACTATGCTTCCATTTCTCCGACACTTGCAGTGTGCTATTTCACGTTGTCTCCTACAATGAATGACTCCCAAATACAACTGACATAGAGACACAGTTTTGGTTGTAATTAATCCAACGTTTAATAAAATGTCATGTGTTTATGTTCACACAGCATTCCCCTGTGCAATGTGAACCTTCTGTAACTGTGTGTGTGTGTGTGTGTGTGTGTGTGTCACTGTGCGCTTTCCCCCGCAGGTTCCCAAAGCAGAGAAGCACGGCAGTGGCACAGACAGCGACTACGACAACACACAAACGTACGACCTCTCGCTGAGGTCAGCCACTCTGCGAGTAGTTGAATTCACCATAATTACCCGAATTCCATGCACCTCTCCCGTCACGCAGCGGTTCTAGAGCAGTCTTCCCCACTCTCTGTGCACCCAGTGTGCTGCGTACAGTACTACATGTATAGTTATAAACACATGATATGTGGTTTATACATGCATAGAGTATGGTCACATTTGTTTATCTTATATATATATTATTATCAATTGTATAATTTAGTGCTGTTTTACTGCTGGCCTTAAATCATTAGTATTTTATTGTTTTATAAAAGGGCAATGTATATATTTATTGCATTTATTAATCATGGCTATTGTATACTGCCTACCTTTTTATGAACTTAGGAAAGCATTGTATTGTGTATGATTGATGTGCATGTGATGCAGAGGCCTAAAGCCCAAGGCAAATTTCCCTACAGGACAATAAAGTATACCTTATCTTCCCTTACCAGCACCTCTGGTTTAAAGTGCCAATGCGAGGACTCTTTGTGTCTTTCAGCGTGGGCCGTAGTAGCGAGGAGGAGAGCCGGGGAGAGCACGAGGATGGCGGGGGGGGCGGCGCGGAGCCCGACCCCACTTTACCGTGCACGGAGGACGTCATACTGAAGACGGAGCAGGTGACCAAGAACATCCAGGAGCTCCTGAGGGCCGCGCAGGAGTTCAAGCACGACAGGTACAGCGCGGGGGAAGGATGAATGGGTTCATCATGTGCACCAGGGCTAGCATAATAGGCTGCCACCGCGTGCTTGTTCTATAGCCGTATGTCTTAAAGGCCACGTGAATTATGAAGTATGTAACATGTCAACCTTAGCATCACGCGCGTATTTATTTGAGGAGCCCTGCAGCGCTGGAGGCAAAAAGTGGGGCTTAACAGGTCATGGGGAAAAAGAGATACAGCTCTTTCTAATTAACGGTAGGGGCTTTACTGATAGCGCTCTGTACTGAGCACGACCTGATGCACCCAGCACCCACACAGCGAAACAAAACAAGAATCCTTCTGTGTGTGCATGTATACGTATAAGTATAATTGATATATATTCATATTAGGGGGCAGCATCATTCAAAAGCCGTTCGCATGTACACACACACTGAGTCTGTGTGTGTGTGTCTGTACTGAGATGCGTCTGTCCCTCTCCTGCTCAGCTTTGTCCCGTGTTCTGAGAAGATCCACTCCGCTGTCACGGAGATGGCCTCTCTCTTTCCCAAGGTGAGTCTCCTCCCGCCCCTTACAGCGTATTTACTTTATCTGCCCCGATACCTTGGTACCACGTCTGGTTCTGACCTGTGAGCTTGTTTTCCCGCCCCGCCCCTCCCCCAGCGGCCGGCGCTGGACGCGGTGTACGGCTCGCTGCGCCTGCTGGCCTCCAGTGCCTCGCGCCTGCAGGTGGAGTGCCGCAAGGCGGCCCCGTCGGAGCCGGCGGCGCCCGCCGTGGACTACCAGCTGCTGACGCAGCAGGTCATCCAGTGTGCCTACGACATCGCCAAGGCCGCCAAGCAGCTGGTCACCATCACCACCCGTGAGAAGAAGCAGTGATCATCTGCGGAGGGGAGGGACGGACGGGGATCGACCAGCGCACGGGCGGAGGAGGAAGGACCAGGAAGTGACGCGCGGCGGGGCCGAGAGAGATTGGGAGGCCTGGGACGCAGGGGGAAGGGTGCGGGTGAGGAATGATGATATAGAGAGAGAGAGAGGTGGTAATTATAGGAAGGTAGAGTTGTGTGTGTGTGTGTGTGGGGGCGTGGATCTCTTTAGTGCCTTGCTGAGTGAAGGTAGGGGAGAACTAGGGAAGGGCGTGGCGGCAGACAAAACGTCCCGCGCCGGCCTCGAGTCGCAGTGCGTCTATGTGGCAGACCCCGACGTGCGTGCGTACGTGTGTGTGTGCGTGTGTGCGTGCGTGCGTGGGGCTGCAGTAGTCCAGAGAAGTGGTGCATCCTCACCCTCCAGCCGCCCTCCCTCCACCTCTGGCCACCACAAACGCTCCGTGGCCGAAGATGACAAGCCCACATCGTACGCTACACCAACAACATGATCCTCCTCCATCCTGCCCTCCAGGCATCCATGTCCAACCCAACCCCCCCCCCCCCGCTTCTCACCCACCACTAGACAGGGAGTGGGTGGGAGGGTTTCAGCACCTCAAAAGAGAGACCCTCCTCTCTGCACCGCCTCTTGCAGCCGCTGACCCCCAGGAGCTTTCCCCTACCTTCCCCAGCCTGGTGGCACACAGCATGACTCGGCATGTTTTCCTTAGTTTTTATTTTTATGATAGTGTGCAGATTGGACAGTCTGTACGCAACACCACCCCCTCCCCCCCTCCCCCCGGAGAAAAGAAATGGCTGACTGTACAAAAAAAAACACTTACACTGGAATAATTGTGATTTATTGTTATTGGTTATCACGCATATTTGATCATTTTTTTGTATTATTGATATTCTTAATGTCTATCTTTTTGAGTTGATTGTTTTTAGGTGTGTTTAATTCAATGTGTCAAATATTCTTTTTATTCAGTGGAATAGGGTTATGTACAGGAGTACACGCTAGGTCACTGTTGGACTTGAACCCTAACACACACACACTCTGAAAATATCCTGTGAAATGGTCCTTAACACTTCCTCAAGCGCTCCTGTTATTATCCGGGTGACGGTTGTATTTTAAAAGTCGTTTTGTTTGATACCTGTCATGTGGTGATGCGTAAGTGGCCATGCAGCAGTTGCCAAAGGGGAAGAGTATGGTGGGTTTAGATTTTCTGTCATCCTGAGTGTCCGTCAGCATGCTAAGGCACGACCCCCAGTCAAACGACTCTCTCCTTCAACCGTTCTGGCTGCGCTCAGCTTCTCCTTCAACTCGCCCGATTTAATAGGAGCAGTTGAGTCATCTCAGTCAGCCCCACGTCCTGTTTACTGTGCCAAGCAAGGTAATATACAATCAAACAGGCGTTGTGGCCTAGTTTGAGGATCAATTTGTACCCCCGCAACTTCAGGCTGTTAGACATTTTTTCGTTCTTTTATTTAAATGGACTGGGCAGCCTTGGGAGAGCTACAGTAGCGAGAGAGAGAGAGCGTGCATGCTTCAGGATGGAAGCTTTATAGTGGGGCTGGTACTGCAACCATAAGTTCCATGCATGTTGTCAAATGTCCAGCCTCATTGGTTGATGTGACATGGCACCATGTTGCAGTCAGAGCTATATTTATATATAGACTTACCTGCACGTTGTGGGGTCTTTCAGATCTATTATCAAGGAACATACTTTAAGCAGCTGGCTGCTTTGTCAGCTGCATTGATGAAAAGCTATAACTCCTTTTGACAACATATCTGGAGAGAAGTCATTTATTTGAAATGGTTTAAACACCCATCATGTGCTTCTACGTTGTCTGGCAGGTTAAATTAGGTTGGTACCTTGTTTTCCTAAATGCCACTCACTGTTCACTCTGCCAATGGGTGACTACATTGGGAACAAATGTTTTTACGACCAAGATACTGCACTTAAGGACTGCAGGTCTAGTGCTACTTGTACTGTGCTGAACAAATATGGTTTGTGTATCTTTAATCAAGTAAAATATACAGATGAGCCACACCAAGAGTTCCTGCCTTAAGGACCACCCTCTTCTAGTTAAGACCCACCTTAGAGTTTCTCCACAGGTTTTTCAGTATCAATTGTTCACTCTTCATTTTCTCTAACAAAACAATGTGCTTTTCCTATAGACATAGACAGTATAGCCTTTTCTTGTTTTCCCACTGTTAGAAGTGCAATACCAACTAAAGCCACAATCAGTTCGTGTGATGAATACTTCAGCGTTTTTATGCTTTTGTCATGTATTTTAGTGTCCAATCTCTGAACGTCTACTACAGTATGCTTCCGTCGACAGGACCGGGTGATTTTTTTTCTTTTTTTTTTCTCCCTTATTCCCTGTCGTAACAAATGTGTGGAAGACAGATAAATAGTGTAATTGTTTAATGTATGTTTGCACAACATCTTCATCTCCCAGTTGACTGTCTGTTTATAGTCAGCTCTGTCTAAAGGAGTCTTGTACGTATATTCGTATACATGCATCTACACACGGGCCAGTAGATCATCTTTTAACCACTTGTCCCATTCAGTCACCATTCCCCATGCTCTAGACTAGAGCCATATATAATATATGAACAATATGTTTTCATGGTATATTTTATATTAAGCTATATCTTATGCTTATGTTTGAAAGGTATTTATGTCGGTTTATTTGTTTGCCAAGTTTGGCTTCAGGCTTTGGGATCTTTCACCAAATCTCTGCTCAACTCTTGGATCTTGACACCCTATGTACTATAGCTATCCTCATATGGCCCCCCTTCAAATGGAAATTGTTTGTACTTATTGAACTTTTTGGATATTCGATAAGCAAATGTCCACTGTCGAAGGTCTCATAACATCATTTGAAGGCTCCAGTAGACCAGAGTTTATTTGGTATAGTAAGTAATTCTGAAGAAAGCTTGTTATTTGAAAAAAAACTGCTCCAGTGCCATAGAGTGCTTTCTTAAAAACTTTGTCCCACATGTTGGAAATGCATTGCAAAGGCTAGGATATTGTTGTGTGGTGCAGTCTGCACCACTTTGTGTTCCTCTTTAAAGAGGCAGGGATGTGCAGAAACACCAGGTGCATTCTTTTCTTAGCACGCATAGAATGGGCAGCTACTCGTGGACCGAGAGGATATAATTGGTCAATTTAAATTTGGAAGAGTGAAATACCTTACAATTGCTTACTAAGCCTTTAATGTACATTCATAAATCAAATGCATGAACAACAAAGTGGGATTAAACTGGTTCATTTCCATTAAGATGTGTGCTCTAATAAACAGCTAGTTTATGTGCTGGTCCAATGTAGGGACACAAGTACATGGGGTGTAGAATCTAACGTGTTTTGAGATGAGGCTGTAGGACAAGTCAGAAGTGTACTTTGCTTTATCATCTCAGTCAGTAGCAGGGAACCCCTGTCTTAGTGGACACTACATAGTGTCTCAGTGTGAATGTTGCAACAGTCTGCCAATGTTCTAAAACTAATGTGACATATTACAATGCCAAAAACACAATTTACATGCATTAAGTGGAGCAAGTGTTCCACAAGTTCATGCATTGAGATGTTTAAAAAAACACACACAGCCATTGAACTAATTTTTAATTTGCATATGCACACAGACAAACTCTTGATATCAAGCCTTTGGTAGTGCACTGTGGACTGTTAACTGTTGCTGTCCCTGTGTTTTCTCGCAGCTCTACACTTTGGGAGAAGGATGATGGGAGAGTTTTAACAGACGTTACAAACTGTATAAAGTAGAGAAACAATGACTTACACGGTCAATCGTAATTGAAACTCATAAGCTGTACATTTGTAATAAAATAATAAAATGATTGTCTTGAGTTTTATTATTTCTTAGGTATTTTTGTTCTGTCCAAGATGTGTCACCAGGAATGATCATATTGATTGTTCAAGGTGTAGGTAGGTCTTGCCATGTGGATGCAATTGATTAAAATACTGTATATATGGGTAGATCATAAAACACATTAAACCAGTGTTTCGGAAGCCAAAACAGCCCTTCAATTAAGTAGGTCCACTGTACTTATGGATGATTCACTTATTGGAGGCACTTCAAATCTCATTGACACTGTCATTAAAGAAAATAGCTGTAGCATTGTGACATAATATAATTGTATGTTCAATTAGCTACTGCTAAATGAAAAATACTTGATACAATGAATCTTTCACACACTCCTTGAATGTGATACTGAATCTAGTCTTTATAAATGCAGCACACACAGCTATTTCCTGGCATGTTTCAGTTGGAAATGGTTACACAACTGTAAGTACTGTAACTGTACATTAGTCACAGCTATTGTCCTTGAAAGATCAGTCCACATCAGACTTGGCAGGTCATTAAAACCACTTTTATGTTATTTTTCTTGCTTTCACCTTTCACTTAATAAATATAACAAAAATTTACATTCAAACCATCAGCCAGTGTTGTTTGGTAGGTTTTTTTTACACTATCTCTCACATACTAACATTGCAGTTAATGTCAGCCATACATTTTATACATGTTCATAAGGTTTCTGCTGTTAAAACCTAAAGATATCCAAAGCCCATTAATAGCGCGAGAGAATGCTTTGGCATACAAATGCCATATACTGTAAAATGTCTTTCTAGTTTTATACACTACCCGGTTACGTGATAATAATAACTAGCTGACCAGCAATGTTAGATTACAGTAGCATTGCAGGATAATACTACTACAATACAAAATATCACAGTTTACAATGGAAAAATCTAGAGTTAGTTCACGCATGTAATTTAAAAGCTAATTTTGGATGACCAGGCCGTGCTAAATATACTTCTGTGTTTTTCTTATTTACATGACTTTGTAGTATCCCTCTTAACTGCGTGCAATAGCAATTGTGTATATGTGAAGTGTTTTTCGAGTAGATCCAAGCTTTATAAGGTCTGACAGGAAAGTGACGTTCTGTTGAAATGAGATTATTAAACATTAGAATAAAGGTCACCGTGGCATGTAGGCAATACAAAAGCAGCACTTACCGGTAAATAATATGTTGTACTCCATTGTACCTACTATGTGATATTTAGGTTTAAGAAGCTATGTACTGTCCACTTCACTCATGAATAATATAGCAAGTAAAAAATAAAATAAAAATTATTCTGCAATACTGTTGCTTTCTCTCTATTCACAGCTTTTCTGGAGAGAGGAGGCGTCCAGTCCACTCTCCACTTCGCATGCGATTTAAACCATGTGCCAGAGATGCAGCTGTACAATGTGTCCTTGTGTTGTCTAAGAGTCTCTATGGTTCATAATGGCTCTCATCTGATCCGGAGGAGTTGGGGAGAAGAACACGCACCTGTCTTCTGCTCTGAGACGCCCCTCTCTTCCTCCTTATCATCCTCAGCCTTCGTCGAATCACATCTGGAGCAAAGACACACGTGCACCTCTTTACCAAGGAGACCATGAGGAGAAAACAGGGTTCAGCCACTCTGTGTCTAGTCTAGGAGTTCTGCTAAATGCTAGGATCACTAACCATATTCCCTTAAAGAAAACTGCCAGGGTGAACCCAATGGAGAGTTAGACTTACTGAGGCGCATTGCTCAAATCACTATGCATGTTCTCCAAACAGTGGATGACATATTTAATACCATTAGCTCATTGGCTTACACCACGTACTATAAGCATCTGTCCCTGCTTTCCTTTCATGAACAATGCCTTGAGAAAGCCTGGCTAAAAAAAAACGGAATTATAATCATTTTTAGTCAAATATTGTGCCATCACAGAATGTTTAAATTGTACATTTAGAGAGGGGTGTAAATTGCACGTGCAGAACAGTCACAACAAACTAGGCATATGACCGGTTGAAACTATACAGAAATCAGTGGCACCTTAGTCTTGTGAGCACGTGTAAACACAGTGCTTCTACCGTACATGAGTAGAGGCTGGCGGTTCACTGCATAAGGGATCCTAAGAACTGTTGAATGTTATCAGAGTGGTGTGACGGCCGCAGCCACCTACCTGCCACGGTGTCGTAGTCCTGCCGTGGCTCGTGCCAGTAGAGGCTGGGCGAGGTTCTCCAGTGCCTGTAGAGCCGTGTGTGGAGCACGGACAGCGCCAGAAGAACCAGGAGGGAGCCCAGCGCCAGGGCCGCCCACACAGCCTCATTGGTCCGCGGGGTTCGCAGCAACGCCTTGCTTATCACCGCAGCTCGCTCCTGCAGCCTGGAGACATTGGTGCTCTCGGGGTTACAGGCCCCCCACTCGGGTGGGCCGGAGGGATGACTGGCTTGCTGGGTTGCAGGGTTAGACTCGGCTCCGTTCTCGTCACTCCTTCTGGGAGCGTGTGCTGCCGGCTTAGAATTCTCCAGCTCTCTTCGCTTAACATCTATTAGTTCATGGCCCTCCACTGTGTCCCGCGCCACATTGTTCCCGGTAAAGGCTTTCTGTTTCACCACACGGGTGTCCATTTGCTGTGACAAGTCTTTGCCTTTCCTGTCTACATCTGTACTGCGTTGCGCAGGTGTGCTCCCAGATGCATTGTGTCCGACAGCAGTCCCAGGACTGGCCGGCTCAGGAGCGGCTTTCCTGTGTGCCGGTAGGTCTGAGCTGAGGGAGTCTCTGAGAGAATCTCCAGATGTGTGGGCGCGTCTCTGCACCTCCCCGGGCACAGTCCTGCAGAGGGCGGTTCCAGCGGTCTCGCTGGTCGACGGCGAAGGCACGTGAAGTTTGGGCCGTAGCTGCTTATCCTCGTCTGGCCTCTGGTCTCGCCTTGTGCTCCTCCTCCTCCTCCTCCTCCTCCTCGTGTGAACCTCTGTATCCGCGAGGCTGTGCTGGCAGCAATGCTTCACTGACTGCTGGGGTTTAGAATAGAGGACGTTGTCTACTCATGTTCCTCAGATCCTTAGCACACAGAGTGGTGACTCTGCTAGAAACACTTGAGAGGCAGTTATTAAAGATATTCAGTTATTGTGGTTGTATACACTACTTATGAAAAACACCTTGCCACAAACAGGAGATTTTAATTAACGGAAGTTCAAATCTTTCAACGGTCACATGGTTCATGTAGATGCAAAACAGTTCCAGGAAGTGCTTGGTGGGGAATTTGCATTAATAAATACACATACATGACTGCAGTTTTTGGTAATTATTACTCAATAAACTGGGAAACTGTTCCGAGGTTCTACGATCTGCCAGATACATTCTACGATAGACACTATCTCTTTAAGGCTGTATACACTGGCATGAAAACAGCACAGTCTACAAAATGAGGACTCCATACCTTTGCGCCCGTCGATAAAAGTTTCTCAGTGAGTGCGTATTGGTGCTCCGGTGATCTAGCAAGACGCTCAGCCGACCTAGTCAACAGGTAGTTGTACTCGCCAGTCGGGATCACATCACTACGCGTACTTGCTGTCGTTGTGGACTCCAGCCAATCACAGACGGCTGATGCTGTCACGGAAGACAGCTCCAGAGTACGGCCCCAGGATACCAACGCTATTGGCTAAACGTAAGAGACATACATGCATTCTCAGCCGAACAACCCAGCCCATATTCACCCATAATGGGAGGCGCAGGATTTAAACGACTAAGCTACGAACTAGCTAGCAGCTTTCCAATATTGACAACTACCGGTAATACAATGTTTCGCCTCACTCTGTGTTTGTGTAGTCCTGGGTGCGGGCTGATGATGTAGTTTGTCAGACAGGAGTAGGCTAAGACGAACAGATGGACACGCTCGTGGAGAGGAGCACAAGGATGGTAGAGCAGCACAGTACTCCCATGCTGGCAAATACACACACAACACATTATGACCCACCGCACACATGCACAAAGCAGTATGCATAACTCTCTTTGCCACATGTGTCTTGTAATATAGAGAAACCCTGCTGTTCCTTGAGCAGGCATTATCAGTCTGACCATGCATGTCAAGTGTGACTGTGTGATAGACCACAACCAATTGTGGTTACTTACACGTAGATTGTTAAGCCATCGCTGAGGAGGACAATACAAGTACTCGCCGCTCTCTGCCCTCACTGGTCGGTATGCGCCACTGAACCACGCACGCACGCACGAAGAGAGAGAGCAAGAGGCAACACTTTAAAATGTCATATAGTCAGCCATTGTATGCTAATTGTAAGCTAATTCACTAAATTCACCCTCACATTTAGCTAGTTAACTGCTCTCTGTGCCTGCTGAATAAATAATACTCTACTTCCACACAGCCCTGGCTCCGTATATAGGAACATAAACAAAGTGGCGAACACCGCTCACAACAACAATTCCCATTGCTTCCCAATGGTGTGGGGCGGAGCTTCTTAAGGGGTTTGCTTTGATATGAGCTCAAAGTTAGCAAGCATTCTCTAAAATGACTAACCCTGCCTTTTATTTAATCTAATCTAATGAAGGAAATTATGGGGATGTGTGAGTGTGTGAGTGTGTAATTAACATGCTCAGCATGTTTAAAATATTAAATTCAGCATAACATGAAATTTACCATCCAGAAAGTGATACATACATATACTTATACTGTATCTCCCTCTGCACACATACCTGCTGGGAAGTCTGTGGTTGTATCTGATAGGCTTGTCCATGCATTCCATCCTGGCTGGCTGGGGTAAGAACAAATCAAGCAATATTAGACATTATAATCCCTAGATTTCATTTAATTTAATTATCAAAACACCCACAAGGCAAATACTAAGGAGGGTGTTTGCTTTTGACAAAGTTACTGCAGATGATATGCTGATTCTGAAAGGTAAAAACTGTGGACATTGACACTAAGCAGTCAAATGTATTTCATAGGCCTACATGTCATTTACAGGAAAATGTATTAATGCATTCATCAAATAAGCATCAATTTAAGAGCAGCTAAATGTTATATTGCTCTTTGTATGGTCAAAGGTTGTGGTGAAAAACACTTTTCATTTTGTGCTGTGTGTTGGACTGACCTCAGGATCATACTTGTTGTCAACAGGACGGAGCTGCAGGCAGAGCAAAATGTAATACATGTTTTTGACTGAAGGAGCTCAGACCTTTTTAAAGATAACATTTTAACCATATAAATGATAAGGCCATCTTGAAGACACAAAAATTTGAAGGTTATTTCAACCATATAATGTTTGATGTGGCAGTCAACAAAATTATTGGTTATTAAATAATTTAGTGATTTGACGTTTACTACTGGCATCCACGCAAACTGGTCAAAATGTTAAATAAGTGTAAACATTACTTAGTTCAGAAAAATAGCAATTCTCCTAGTTCAGCAGATCATTCCAAAAGGCTTCGACTGTAAAGGGGTGAATAGCTAAAATAATATCCCTGACATGACTCAGTCGATACCGTACTTGAACGGGTTCAGGCCAGGGTGAAAGGGGACAAACCCTTACTGCATCCTGGGGCAAGTCCTTCTCTACCGAGAGCTGTTACACATGCACAGAAACATAACTTATTATATAATATGCATTAATTAAGTTAGATATAGCCTGTATTTAACTTAAATATTGAATCATACCTTCCCGTTGTCACACACTGGCCATGTTAGCGTGGTCCCAGTGACACCGCATATACTGCCCAACGCCACCAACATGGATAGCGATGGGGACATTGTCCCAGCCGAGGGCATCGCGTTTCTTTAGCGATTTACAAAACAATGTATAAAGCATTGCTCGTTCATATTTAGAAACCATTGAGATGTAAAGACGTACAATTTAGACATTCAACCATATCAAAACAACATGTGTACCATCATTCAATACGACAACAAGTTGTTGCGATCACATTGAATAGACACAACTACTCAAAAACTTCCACTCTATACTACGGACACTCGAAAGGGACAAGCCGTGTTACGCCTAATTCTGTGTCCTGCCGAATTCAGTGACCCTTTACAAACGAAGTATGTTAAATAAAGCAGAAAAAGCATGAAATAGTTCGATAGATCTATAAATAATATTTAGAAATATCTAGACATCAATTCACCTTAAAACGACGAGGCTGGTGTAGATACAGTAGATTATATTCACTTTTTATTCAGAAATCGCTAAAATCACAAGGTTTGCAAAGCAAACCACCATCGATATAGCTAACCTTTTAGTAACCCTTTCCCGAACTAAAACACTTAGGGACCGAGACACAAAAAGTGCACGAGAAATCACACACTAACACACACTAATATATTGTACATGATTTTAGGTGGCGCATGCGCACTTTCGAAAGGGTCACTGAATTCGGCAGGACAC
>JAODLL010000005.1:3388070-3398770 GCA_026546735.1 Forbesichthys agassizii | reverse complement strand
TCCATTCTCTGACTGAGATTGAGGTGGCTGGGGAGCGGGTCTGGGGTCCCTGGTGGTTTGTGTTTTGGGGATGGTGGTAATGTACCTCCCGATTTTTGTTTGTGATTGGAGGGTTGGGATGATGAGTGTAACATGAGTGGTGGTATTACTTTTTTTAATGTATTGTTTTTAGTAATTTTGTATTGTTTTTACTGATGTTGTAGTGTGAAGCACTTTGTTGTTACATGAATTTTTATGAAAAGTGCTATATAAATAAAGATTGATTGATTGATGGGCTAATTGATGAAACACAAGTTAATGATTCCCATCTGAAAACCTGCAGAAGCCCCTCAATTCAACAAGTCAGGGGTGGTTCCTTGAGGGAAGGAGTGGAGGAGATATAGCTATATGCTACAAGCTAGCTCACAGAAGGCACATATTATCTTGCTAGTACATGCAGAAAACAATATGTTTAGTTTTTGTGAAACAGCAGAGTTGATACCAAGTTCACACTACAAAAATTTAGCCTAGTTTTCCCCTTGCCAATACGTTTTTTGAGATCACAGTCAAACGTTCCAGCTCGGATGGAAAGCAAAGTATAATTGTGTAGTGTGAACTGCTCACAACGCGTTCTGAGAGTGTCACTGATGTGTCCGACAGTCCTAATCCTGAAGTGTGAAATGTGGTGTGACGGCAATGACAGCGGTGACCTACAGCCAATGAGAGCGTAAGGCATGAAGGAAAGCATGGGGTAGGTTACCTTTATAATCATAACTTAAGTGTTTTTTAAATGGACTTCCGTGGTCCACTGAACTATTCACATTTGTAAAGTGGGGCGCAAAACACTTTTCAAAAATACTTTTGAGTTTATTGTGCATTCTAGTATATCTTCCCAACAAAAAAAGGAGGAGTAACACATTACTCAGCATAATGCTAAAATAGTTTTTTGTAATAATAATCATTTGCTTTTGTCTACATAGCAAAACACTGACGCTTAATTAAACGTCCGGGCCATTTGTGTGTCATCCCCTGAAGAGAAATGGCAATTGGCCATATTTTAAAAATGAAATCATAACTGAAATAGTCAAATTTGTGGATTTTAACCCTTTCTGCTTCAGGATAGCCTGAACTAGCACCTGAGCTTTCCAATCAGCATTGTGTTTATAGCTATACGTGCCTGGTTTAGGTGTGCCGACCATGGTGCCGACAACAAAAACGACCAGATGGTTCATCCAATCAGTATTTCTTACCAGTACCAGCCTTTCATAAACAGTTTCAATGTACGGCTCCCCAGATGGACTTGTGACAACAATTCCTCTGGCATGTCAGGTTAGCTTCAGTAGTGGGAAGCATAACAATTATACCTGATTAGTATGGTGGCCAATGTTGGTTCTGCAGCAAAAACACTTGCAGCCATTGGGTCAAAACACGCACCTTGAACGATTATTATAAGTATTACACCATAAAACGCCTACAGTAGAATGTGTGAGTTCGTAATGAGGGTCAGAAGTCACTCATGCACATTCACAGAATCATAATGGAAGTCTGACAAAGTTGGGAGAAGCCAGGAGAGCAGGATGTGACTAGTCTCGAAGCAGCTGTGCTGGTGGTGCCTTACTCAGTAAACACCCCGTTAAAAAGGTGTAACGCTATTTATTGTGCAATTGCCACACTTGGCTCACACGTTGCTTCGGAATATTCCCTATTGTCCTTCGTACTTCTTACACTGATTTCATTATTCTTCATGACATTCATAACAACCAAGCAACATACTGTAGTCGTATGGTCATACCTCCTTCTGTCATGTGTCAGCAGAACTCACTTTCAAGATGGGCCAGCTCGTAACCCTCCAAATATACAGCTTACTAAAGAATCTAGAGAGAAATTAAGATACTGCATTTTTTAAGTGCATACAAGTCACTAAATACAATTTAGTAATTAAAAAATAAATACATGTAACAGATATACTACGCATTCCAATGATGCGAACAAATGTTAGCTACAGTAACTGTTTATATAGTCTCAAAATGTGCATGTTGCGATACGGGGATTATATTATATACCGTAAATATATTATATCAGTAAGAATGTGCATGATTTTTGAAGACTTTGTTAAATAGGTGCAAATTTTAAAGGGGGAATGTAAAATAAACCATTTTAATGTCCTCCTGTCATTAAATTGTTAAAGTACACTGTGCACTAAATTTCTCAGAGAACAAATAGAATTCACCTATACATTATTTAGATTCCATACAATAAGCCCAAGGTTATTACATCACAAAAACAAATTATTATTATTCATCAAAAACACTAAACCTGGGCACCTCTCTAGGCTGTTTCCATTTTAAATTATGATTCCACCATGTACGTCATACATGGGAAATTACTCTACGCTCACAAAATCAATTTCATTAGCTAAGCAGGCCATTTTTATGCCCTGGGCATTCGACCTGCTTTCCTGTACATAAACATTGCTTAGAGTAAAGCAGTGCAAAGCTCCACTTCCCCAGACCGGAAGATGACCCTGCATACATTTTAGATGTTGTGTGGCCAGGAAGTGGGCGCGTGAATGAGAGCATCAGATTTGTTTACAGCTCAGCAGTGATTGTGATGCCATAACCACCACATGCCGTGGTTAAACGAAGCAGAAGGCGATTTAATGCTTGAGTCAGGCAGCCGATTGTACAGTATGAGCAAAGCAATATGACAATTTGTTCTTTGGAAGAAAAAATGAAAATGAAAAATGAAAATGAATAATTCTAAAAATTAACACTCAAATAATGGACATGATATATAAAGATTCACGTCTCAATGTATCAAAAATTGTAGTTTACTTTTTTGTTTTTAATGATAGTACAGCTCTAAATGCTGTTGCTCATGCAGTGTCTTGTTTATTCCTGTCCATGGGAGGAAAAATATGATGAATTTTAATAAATTCAATTACCAACATGTATAATGCATTGTATTTAAATTGATCTTATTCACCTTTGAACAAAGCCAATAAACATTGCAGTTAGGGGCATGTTTACCTGCATTAACCCCATACTGTAGAAAACATATTAGGACTGCAAATGAACAATTAGCTGCAGATCATCATGCTTTAAACCTGTCTTCATTCCCTCCATTACAGTGATAAATAACTGAATCAATACTCCATACAAAGCTTGCCAAGGATAACCCAAGACTGAGATCATGAGTCAGATCAGACTGATATGCTCTGGGAAGCTGTTTGCTATCTATAGGGCACCTTGTAATCCTTTCCTCCTTATTGTTTATATAGAAAACAAGTTTCTTTTTCACATTGATCAAGTCTGGTTATGAAAAATGGCAATGCAGTGCCATATAAAAGTTAGCCTTGAGTGCTTTTGTTATGTATGTTTTCCTTTAAAGAGCACACCAATGGCTATATGTGGCTATATGATTAATTTAGAAACAAACACCATTAAAAAGACAAGCGTAATATGGCAACAGAGAAAATGTGTGCCACAGCATGTACCAGAGACGCATTCGATTCTAGCAGATTTCTAGTATCAACTTGATGTAAGTACTATCAACTATCTGATATAACAGTTGTTACAAGGATTCATATCCATTTGTAAATGTCACTGTTGTGAGAAATGATTCATTGTAATCATTGGACAAAACATTCTATCACATGCGTGTGCTCTCTTTCTACCTTGTTCCCTTCCATACCGTACATCCATATCCCATGATATGATATCCCGTGATCTCCCTTTTTATTCATGTATGTAAGCTTTCTGCTTCAGATGCCATCATACCAGATGAATAATATCTCTCTCCCTTCATACCTGTAGCCTCCACCATGCCCTCGAGGATGACCACAATCTCAAACTCCTCCTTCTCCATTTGGGCTTGCGACATCTCCCAGAAGGGGCTCTTCTCGTTGATCTCATGGGAGATGATGAGCGGCGACACGAGGAACAAACGGTCGTCTCCCGTGTCGAAGCCGATGTTGATATCCGTTTGGTTGAGTGGGATAAACTCCCCTTCCTTGGTCTGCTGTGACCGGATTAGCTTGGCGCGGATGGATGCCTCTACAATGTGAGAGTTCCTCAGGTCCCCAACGCGGAACATCAGGCACATCTTGTTGTCTCGCACCGAGATGACGGCCTTCTGCGAGAACATGAGTGTTTCGGCGCGGTTCTTTGGCTGAGAGATCTTGACAAACATGCAGCCCACCATCATGGCGTTAACGATGGAGCCCAGGATTGCCTGCACCAGCAGCAGGATGATACCTTCTGGGCATTTCTCGGTGATGACGCGATACCCGTAGCCAATAGTAGTCTCGGTCTCTATAGAGAAGAGGAAGGCTGAGACAAAGCTGTTGAGGTTCTCCACACAGGGGGTCCAGCCCTCCTCATCAGCATGCACCAAATCCCCACGAATAAGCGCTATCAGCCACCACAGCAGGCCGAAAAACAGCCAGTTGACCACGTACACCAGGGTGAAGATGAACAGGCTGAGCCGCCAGCGGAGGTCAACCAGGGTTGTGAACAGGTCGCTGAGGTAGCGGTACGTCTCTTGCACATTTCCGTGGTGAACGTTGCACTTGCCATCCTTCTGCACGTAGCGCTGGCGCGGCTTCTTGACGGGGTCAGATATAAGGTGGGTGCGCTCCGTCGAGATCTGAGCCTCCCGTAAATGTTTGGGGAGCTTCTTCACCTGGATAGAGGATAGTGGACCAGGAGAGGGAAACAGAGAGGGATAGAGAAAGATATGGAAGAGCAAAGATGTTATTTTTGACAGTGTGACACTTTAAGTACGACTTTCTGCCACTAGATGCAACACTAAGCGCACCAGCATCTCAGACCAAAACACATGCTTTGTGGGCCACACACACTAAAATGCATATGTGTGTAAACAAAGAACAGAGGTGGCCGGATTACATACGATCCATGACTTGTATAAACCGGTCATCGATGTTTTATGTGTCGGACCCCAGGAACAATAGCGTTAAGACGTTAGCTAATAGGGATCCTAATAAACAAACAAAGAAATGTCATTCTCTGCTCAGGGTGCAAATACTCCACCATAAATTTACATAGAAAAAATGCTGCTATGAGTGTTTTTAAAATACACAACAATGTGTAATATAGTGATCATCAGTTTGTTTGAGGGGATAATGTCCTTCCTGTTCATCTGGTTCATGATCACATCACAATCTTCTATGGGCACTATTGCCCATTGAGTACGGCAATGCAGATTGCTGATGACGCACGATACGATGTAGCAACATACATTTAACCATTCAGCGCCCTCGACATTTAGAAGCCTGCTGGGCGCTGAATTGAGCGCCCAAGGCCGATTTACTAAGCAGACATGGCCACAGACAACAATAAATGTGGCTACTCAAGATGCAGTGTTACACATCCATATTTTAGCTCCTCCCAAATACAATAAAGACATCTTCCATTTGTGAGAACTTCTGCATAAAATCTACAGATTTGTCTCAGATCAACCTGACTCAAAATGAGACAACAGGCTAGCGCAAAAGGTAGGCTTCTCCCGTTGTAAGCGATAACCGAAATGCTAACTGGATGCAGTCATGTAGCATAGCTGCTGTACTTTGCTGTATTTATAGCCTACTTTTTAAAACAGGGGACATAGCATATATCCTACAAAACGGACTGTACATTTTCTAATGATACATTTTATGAAGCCTTTATTAATCTGCAGATCGATTTCATCCCATTATGATAAACATTTAGCCTATTGACGGTTTCACATAGCACTGGTATCCTGCAGTTTGTGTTATCGGATGCTATTGAATATGAAATAGTTGTTTTGGCCATCTGAGGGTTCTGCTTACAATTGCGGTTTCATTCTCTTTTCAACTTCTTTAGTCAAAGAGGTCTTCTGTAGCCTACTAAATGCACAGCATGAGATCCAACACTGGCTGTAATGCATATTCTGATCGTTACATAAAGCAATAAAGCCCTCGCGCAAGATGCTCTCCCCGAGTCTCACTTTTACACCATTTTACACCATGTCCGGAGCTGTACGCGTGCAGATCAGCATGTGGCTACCGAGCAGCTAACCCGTCGAAAGTGGACCCACTTGTAGGGCTAAACAAATTGCCATGAGCCCGTTGATTAAGTCCCTATAGTATAGCCTACCAGCCTAGTCTAATATTTAGTTAATTAACCTAGGTGTTTGCAGGACTATTTTTGTTTTGCCACACCAGATTTTCAAATAAACATACACATTATTTTTAGTCATCACTTAGTCTATAATTACCAATAACCAATAAATGGTGCTTGTTCATTGTTACCGCTGTATCTGCACCCATGGTAGGCTAATATTCCACCCAATGCTGTATTGATTTCCATGCGCACCCATTTGTGTGATATAAAACCGACTGAGTTGAAAGTAGTAGATGTGCCTTTCTTCTCCTTGCATTTTGGGTGATTCCAATTAGCACACTGTACTGTATGTAGGCTGCCTTAAAACCAATTCCACAGCACCGACGACTCCTGCTGCTTGATGCTTTAAAATCCTCTGTTTCAAATAGTAATGTCCCGCCCTTGTCCAAGTAAAGTATGATACTATCTCCACCATAACGCATACAACGGAAACAACCAGAAGAGTAAGCCTATCTTATTCTGATTGCTGCTATACAGCTAGCCAGGCAAACTGTTATGGTAGCTGCTCCAGTCCATGTTAATATCTTATTAATAATAATAATAATAATAATCTTACTTTTACAGCAGCGTTAGTTGGAGTTATCACAACATTGTGTCGCTGGTGTGGGCACCAACACACTTTATTTCCAATTTCTCCTGCAGAGGGTTTGAAACCTGTGCTCCAGTATGAAATCCACTTTGTTCACAGTTTCACTGACTGACGTTAGCTGAGAAAAAATGTCAGCTCATGCGAGCCCTTTCTCCTTTGTCTTCATTGCCTAGGCTATAGTTTTTTGCGTCGGACAGACATGCTTGCCAAAATAGGCTGTCCTTTGGCCTGCAATTTGTGTGCCCTGAAGCCATCAAAATGCTGTGACTTACATTGTATACAAAGTTAACACTGAACATGCACATTTCCTGTTTTACAACATACATGCACTTTGGATTAGGAGGGCAGGGCAATTCTGTGAATGCCCTGCAAAGTCACAGTCAATGTAGCTGTGGGAACCAGACGCAATCTGGAGAGGGAGGAGGGGGCAGAAGAACGCTGACAGCAGATGGTGTATGCAGCAAGGCAGAGACAACTGGTCTAGTTAATACATTAACTACAATATTTTACATATATTCTATGTATTTTTAGAAGATTCTAATGTATATTACATTATATATATATAAGGTGTTATATATATATATATATATATATATATTTGCAGATAATATTAATTTAAAACAAAAATATTTTGCTTGCAGTAGCTGCCCCACTAGCCCATCATTAAGCCCCGCCCCTGCACATGGACGTGTTTATGTAGGCTATTTATGTGGTTGTCTGCTGTTTGTGTTTGTGTGTGTGTGCGCGCAAGACATGTTCTTATCCTCTGTGCTCGACAGCCTTTTACTATATGGCTGTGTGCAATGGCCGGGGTTTCAGTTGCAGTTTATACAAACCTCTGTATGAAGGTGCTACCTCGTAATAAGCAGACAATTTCAAGAAATCCTAGTTTGTGCGCATGCAAAATAAAAACGTGTACTCAGGCGTTTGTCCTGTGATGCATGGGCCGAGGTGCTGAGAGGTTTCAAATTGAATTCCTCTAATATGGTTGTACACATTTATTTTATAGTCTACACCCCCTCCCCATCTGGATAGACTACTCAAAATATAGTGTTAGAGACATCTGCTGTGGGAAAAAAATCACCAGAAGCTAGCAAGTGTCAAATAAATCCACCTTATGTTTCCTTCTATTCTTATACAACTCAAATTCCCAACGCCACTGTCTGTTCAGCCCCAATGGTTGTTCAGATCAGACTGTTTATATATAATACTTGTTTCCTATGTGTGGCTACATAGAAGCAGAATGTTATCCCTTTCTTTCTTTTTTCTTTTTTAATGATACTGTATTTGACCGCCACACTGGAAATGTCCCCAGTTTTCATACTAAAAATCATCTTAAACAGCCCACCCTGGAATATAATTCACCAACCGCCACTGTGCTTAATACCGAAGTGTGAAGAGGTGTGTCTTGAGTTTCTTGTGGAAGATATTGCTATATTAATGTTACAAATATTGTATAGATCACCTATAATTAAGGAAGTTGTGTTTCATATATTTTTCATGTTATTATTGTTATTATTTTAATGTACATTCCTCAGTTATAGTACAATAGCACCTCCAGAATAACAGCTCGCTGGAGCTCCTCCTGAGCTCATTGTTTATAGACTGTGCAGGGAATGGGTAGACACTTTAGGAAAGGACGTAGAGAGAGCTGCCGGCCACAGGTATGGGAGGGCCATGCCGCTTCAGAGTTTCAATAGATCTTACAATGCTGGTTTCAACCACACGGGTCATTCTGCACACAAATTGAGGAGTGGACTTTTCTTTTTGACAAAATTGATTCATGTACTGTATTACTTTCAGCATGGTCATTTCAATGAAGCAATGACGCACATCAAACATGGTCATTCTTCCATTTTTCACAAAGAGTATGTGGCTGCTGAACAGCCGGCATAAATACAGGCTGTAAAGTAGTGGCTGCTCTGCACTTCCCCACAAGGACATTATGGATGTGTGTGTGTGTGTGTGTGTGAGAGAGATAAAGGGAGATGGAGAGAGGGAGGGCTGAACAAGAACACAAGGACATACAGGTCTCCGTGTGTGCTGGCCGGGCTCCAGCAGTCAGGCAATCTGTCTCATCCCCCTCACACACACACACACACGCACACACACACAATAACGAGTACACTCCCACCCCCTTCCCTTAAAAATGTTTCCCTATGGACCAATGGCAGGCCTGGAAAGGAAGAGGAAACAAGAACAAACCCTTTATAACCCCCCCGCCCCCTTCCCGTTCCCCAAGCAAGCGCTCAGAGCATCCAAAATGATAGACAGACACACACAACACATGCACATGTGGAAGCCAAGGACATGCTGGTGGTGCATTCACATCCCCGAGTTGTTAATTGAAATATAGTATTGTGTTGAGGCAGGAGAAGAGCTCCCTGTGCTGTGTGGATTTCGGGGTGTTAATCAGACACCTGTGATCCAGCTGTCTCCAGAGCCACACTGGCTGGCATTAGGAAAGTCACGTCCTATTAGGGTTACACTAAGACATTCTACCTGTTCAGCTGGATAAGGTCAGGTCTGATGCACTGTGACATCCCTGTGTTGAACCTTCAAGTTACAGTGGCACAAGGATATGATTTATATGCTTTAGAACGGTACACTATATGAATACATATTGTGGTAAAGTGCTTCTTCCTTTTATCTTTTACTGAATTTATATGGCAGGGATACAATTGTGGTAGTGAAGGGCACACATTTGGATTATTGTTCAACGTTTCAAGGTAACGTCTGTGGTGTTATTAACTGCTGTTCCATGTATACAGTATACACATAGTCTTTAAGACTGGGTATCACATTCACAAGTAAGGGTTTGTATTGATCGCCACATAGGGAATATGTGGTAAGGAGAGATTGGAAATTAGGAACGGAAAGACAATGCGCTGTGACCAGCATAGCAATTAGCAACTCTAGTGGCAGTTCATCAGCCGGATGTCATTGAACTCAGCTATTAACCAGTGTGCCTAGGGACAGAGGACCACATTAGAGCCAACCTTAACAGACAGTTATAAATTGAAGCTAAATCACCTTACGTTACTTTGTAGCCATTAATTTAAAGGAATCCAACGCTTTGTTTTGTCATCTGATTTGTCAAGGAAGTATTTAAATGAGCGGAACATGAATCAGTCACCGTCATTGCGAGCCAAACTATGGCATCTGTAGTTAATACTGTCATTGGGAATGAGGCTCATAAACAAATTAATTCGCTCTCCCTGTGTGGCAGAAGTATTTGGTGGACGTCATATTTTTCTTTTCTTTTCTTATTTGGCTTTCATGACCATACTTGCTCAGAGAGGACAAGATCCAATTGGCTTGGGAATCACAGCAAACAACCACCGCATTCTCACCATCCATTATTAGGAGTTGTAAGCATCAGCATGGTGTCTTCAGAGAGCAGAACCTTCCCCCTGTACTCCAAACTCCACTGCCAAGCAGGCTGAGCCATCTGTTTATGCACCTACAGTACGGTCGATATGGATAAACAAGTGTGAAGTGTACAGACTGATTTTCACTGGTTGGTTCTTGTTCATTACTAGAAGTGTCACCAGACTGCTATTACCACTCTAAAATATATTTGATCCCACCTCAAATTCATAACAAACAAAGAAAAAAACTGCCACATAGGTTAATTAGTATTAGTATTAGTATTTGTGTAGGTTAATTACATGTTTAGCTATTGTACTAAACTATTGCATTATATAACCTCGTGGTGGATGTTTATAAAAGTGACTACATCACCAGCAATCTTTCTCTAAAATCGTCTCAGCATATAACATTTTCTCCAAACACCCACCGGTGTGTAATAATGCACAAACGCAAGCCTCATCTCAGCTTACCTTTCAAATAGACAGTAGACAGTTTCGCGCATGCGCACGACCACATTGGCTCATGCGACAACGGACTACTAAGCTCCGCTCCCAAACTTTTTCTGCTTTGTTTGCCCGTGGTTGTCCAAGTGATAT
>JAODLL010000005.1:3377504-3387970 GCA_026546735.1 Forbesichthys agassizii | reverse complement strand
ATATATATATATCCCAGAGCGGCCCAAAAGCCAAGCGGCCCACCGGGAATTCTCCCGATTACCCACCCCGGGCCTGCCCACATCCCAAGCTGCGCCCACCTCAATGACATATACAGTTGCTTGAGAGGTAAAAACATTTATTTGGTCACATTTTCCCTATACAAAGCCCTTATTCAAAAGGTATTACTTCATACATACATTGCATGAATTACATTAATAATTAATACATGGGTTAATTGTAAATTATACATATACATTTCTATATATATTTTTGATATCCAAAATACATTGCATATAAAAAGTAGCAGTTTTCCGTTTTCAATGAGTACTAATGCTTCTGAAACTTGAACATTAAGGGTACATATTTAACTTCTTAATGCTACAAATTACATGTTCTCTTTTCATTAATTTGTTTCAAGTTATTAAATTAAGATAAGCTGGTTGAAAATAATATGATTGTTTGCAATGTTTAGCATATTATATGACAAATTGTAAGGCAATTGAAAGCTGCCAATTCCAATGGTTATTAGGCATTAAATGGAATTGGAAAATGGAAACTCTTTCTGGCTTTTGGTTTACAATTCAAGCAGACTTTCGTAATTTTGGAATAAATTGAAAATATCTTACAAATTTTCATTAAAAAATATAAAACATTAGCTAGAAATACAAAATGTATTGCCCAAATGTACAGATATAAAACACTTAAAACAAACAAACTACGTAGCAGAAATGGACTTTAAAGGTTTGCATTTTTGACCGAGGTCAACTCGTATTAATTCTCTTGACTTTTTTAATACTGCATCACATATGAAAATAACTCTGCATAATTTATACAGTAAGTTGCTTTAATGCCTAGTTGACTGATGTTTACATAATAATAGAACATAGGTCTGACAAACGCACAGCGTTCGCGAATCTAAGGATTTTTTTGTTTCATCTTGTCATACTTTAATGATTTTGTTCTTTGATAAACTACTTAAATTCAAGTAGGTTATTTCCAAGCATCCACTTTCAGTTTAAAGAAATTCTCTCTTACCATACATCTTTTTAAACACCTAAAATGGATATGTTTTGACATGAAACTTGCTTTAGCAAATGCATACAAATGTATTAGCTTGAGAACCATGTGCATGTTCAGTGAAACACTAACTAAAGGCTATCAAATTCTGCATCTGAAAGTTAGGGCATTGGTGAATAGTCTATAACTACCTATAGTAGCTATAAAGCAGATCAACATTACTTACTGCTCAGCCAATTCTCTGTGCTTTGTCATAATACACTATAGGTCCTGACTGGCTTAGATGGAAACTTTAGGAAACAATTTGAAAATGCAATCCAAAATCAAAATATGTCATATTTTAGAATGAATAATTTTCTTTTTTATGTTGTCTCTTAAGCCAATTTCACACGAGAATTTGTGATATGTCAAAAAACACATAGGGACTGTATGCATTGAAACATCTTTGGCTTATTTTTTCTGAATTGTATTGCTAAACTTTTGAGGGTTTCATTAGCGGGCTATGGGAAACAACAAAGGTTGCAGTATGATAAACGCACACACACACACAGCGAGGGCAGTTTAGAACATGCTGCTGTTGTCTATATTTTTTGTAGCATCTGGGGAAAACAATGAGTCAAAGGGCAGCGCCATTTTTGCTTCAGCTGTCCTCTCCATCTGGCAATGCATATGTATGACTTTTCTCATTGAAATACATTGCATGTTTTATATTTTCTGTCACATTACCAGTGATCATGTGAACGGGCACATGAACTTCATTTAAAATGTATGTAGGTAGGATATGAGAGTTGCAATGAGAGATAGCTCAAATAGAACACTTAACACAGAGGGAGATTTTGAAACTTACCAACCCAAAAACTAAACCTCCTGCTCCCTCCGTCTATAGATCTCTTTGTTTTGGCCATTGCAAAGCCCATTGACAAACCTGTTGTAACTGTGTGCATAAATGTGATTCATGTGATTTATGTGAGGTAAAGTATATTCATCTGACCATTCAGGATTAAAAGGCCCTCATGATCAATCTGGGTGTGATCAAATAAAATCTGTATCAATTTATATAAAGGCAGTGACTATTAACCAGAGCAAATATTCTGACATAGAATTTCACTGACTGATATACAGTATGACGGTTTCAGTATCTATGGAATTTCAAAAATATATATATAGATACATGTAACTGTAATGCATAGATCTTAATTCCTACCTACATCTCATTTAATGCATAGAATATTTTACTCCCAATAGTCCCATCACCACTAAAGGAAGTTAATTTTTGGTATGGCAAGGCACATTGGACAAAACATTCAATGTACTGTAATAGAGATATGCTCAATCATGAAAGAACTTAATAGTGCAGTATCACTCTTCTGTAGATATCTGACATTTTAGATTTTGCTCGACACTCGTTTCATAAACCAGAAAACATTCACATTAATACTGACCTAGCCCTGCAACAAAATATATGGGCATGGCAAGGCTAAAAGGGAAACAGCATAGCAAGCATTGAAAACCACTTGGCGTGTGGCCCCTGAAAATATCAAACCTGGACAACTATACTTTTAAAATTGTGTCAATTACTTGACCTTTACTTGTGGCCAAATGCTTTTTCCACATAGTGCATATTCTGCCCACAGTGAACTCTGGATACAATAAAGGAAACATTTGAGTTCAGTTTTTCAAGACATACAGCGCTTACATCACTTGTATTTAACTCTTCTCTAGCCTTCCAGTTTGGAGGATAAATTAAACCATGAATGGCATATTCCAGTTGCCATATTTCATTCAGTGCTTAGAAAAGTCCATCACTTTGAAAGCTCTCCTTGTCCAATAAATTCCAGAGGACTCCTCACACACATGAAGGGATGCAGATAGCCAGTGACTGACAGTCACAATACTGGAGACAGGCAAATGCTCAATAACATATCATAGTGTAAAAGATGTAGATTAAGGCCGATAAAGACCAGGCCCATGTCTGGGTGTGGGATGCACACTAGTTAAAGGGAGACAGTCTCTGGTTGTTCTATGGCTGTGTAGGTTAAACAGTGTCAGGGCTTTAGAGGGAACATTACCTGGCCCATAGGTGCAGCTTTCAGAAGGACGAGAAAGAGAAAGGCACAGGAAAAAGACTCCAAAATGTCCAAAACAAACGTGGAAATACTTTTGTAGTTTGTGAAGTTAAGTAGTATTCCATTTTGGACTGTAGCATCCAGTTGTTTATAAATTCTAATACATAAAACATTCTCCTTCAATTGAATTGTTCTTCATTTAGCTCTTATTAAGCAGACTTTAGAGGCACATTTACCCCTGTTAACTCAGTCTTAGCTGGTTTGGTGTCGTTCAGAGTGCACATCAACAAATGTGGTTTACCGTGGGTATACTGGTTGCTTAGAGGAGGACATTTTAGTAGTAACTACCCAGGTGGGAAGGGACGTGAGTATTAGGGTGGCGGGGGACATTGGGGTTGGGGTAGATGCCTGCTGTGGGTGAGCTCCAGTACGGACCGGTTGGTCCAAAGAAATTGGAGGAGGTGACGGGCATAGAGGGGGGATGGGGCGACACAAAGTTGACTTTCTGCTGGTGGGCGTGGTAGGTAGGCACGTAGGTTAGGTCCGAGGGGTACTTGTACATGGAGGACTCGGTGGGGTGTGGCTGCAGGGCCTGTGCAATGCCGTGGAAGTCAAATTTGTAGGCGTAGCGCTTGCCGTGCACCTTGGTCATGATGTTCTTGTCGTAGTAGTAGCGCAGCGCGCGGCTCAGCTTGTCGTAGTTCATGTTGGGCTTGCTCTTGCGCTCGCCCCAGCGCCGTGCCACCTCGTCTGGGTCGGTCATCTTGAACTCGCCGTTGGTGCCCTCCCAGGTGATGCAGCCGGCATTGGCGCTGTCCGACAGCAACTCCAACAGGAACTGCCACAGCTGGATCTGACCTGAACCTGATAAGCACATATATTCTGTTAGACGAGGGATCAAGTGGTCTTCAACCCTGGTCCTGGGGGGCCACTGTCTATTTAAGATGTCTTCCTGCTCCTACACACCTGATTCTAATGAATGGGTCGTTACCAGGCATCTGCAGAACTTGATGACAATCCACTCGTTTGAATCAGGTGTTCAGAGCAGGGAGACAACTAAAACATGCAGGACAGTGCGTCCCTGGGACCACGGTTGGATATCCTGCACTATACAGGCCCTAGGACCCATTAATCGACCTATGGGGATTGATCCATTCCATTCAAACTGTGTTACCTGGATTGGCTAAGCGACTGCTGGTAGGGCCAAGAATCTGGTAGGGATCTGTGGGCAGCGGGAGAGTTTTGTTATGCTACAGTACATTGATTTCTGTGGTTATAAGAGAATGACTCCTTCCATTCAATCCACGGTTCACTGATCGGTTGGCATGAAACAATTAATTGGTTGTGGTAGTTTTCTAATCCTTCACTGACTTTCGTTGCTACTGAAATACTACCTAACATGTCTGCAAAGTAGATCTACTGTACATTATGTCTGCTATATAGTTGTCAGTGGAGGTCGAAACTGCGTTTGGTTCATCAGGTTCCCGCCAAAAAAGGATTACTTCACGCCAAGCGATTAGTGTGTGATCCACAAGTGGGTGGATGGCATGGCGTGTGTTTCCTTATGCAAAGTAAGACATTTGGTGAGCCATTAACGTACCTGGCTGGGCTCGCGGCTGCTCTGTGGATTTGGACACATTCTGAGAAACCACTGCTGAGCCTGCAGAAGGGGAAGCAGCCGGGGGAGGCATTTAAAGAGAACATGAGAAGGAAGGTTGTGGATGAGCAGAATGCATGTCAGTTGCAGGCCAAAAAAAGCAAGGCAAGCTGCTCCTAGCTGCACAGTGTTCCTTTAAGTGTCTGCTCCTGTTCTGATGACAGAGGTTCTTTCTTGGTCTTTTTAGTGGTCTGTGTCTAGACTAGATATTGAAATCTCCCTGGGAGAATCCAGACCTGGCTCAGACACAATTTACATTGATGTCTTCATCCTGACAATATATGGTCTCATTGTCAGCATCGATACAATTTAGATGTTGCTTAGTCAAACTGTGAACTAGTCTTAATTGTGTGACCCAAATACAGATGATGACCTATCTACCTGTTTCATATACCCCCCCCCCCCCCCCCCCCTCCAAATGTCATGTAGGTAATTGTGGTCTACTCACTTTTGCCACTGTGCATGTTGTTTGACCATCCTGCCCGCCGCACAGCTTCATATGACGTGTCTGAGCAACAGAGGAATGGGAGGAGGGAGGGGTGTTAGGGTTTATTAGTTTCTATATTTTTTGAAATACCTTTTGTGTTTTTGAAAGAGGGTGGAAGAAAGGTGGACAACGACAGACACCCATAATACAGGGATAGCTACCAGTCACAATCAATCACTCTGACAGGAGCAGATATTTCATCACACAACACACTCTGGTACATCGCCACATACATTGTAAGTCAACTGAATTCCACAGTCATTTAGTTAGCAGAGTTGGCATTCAACGTCCTTAGTTTGTGCATTATTATTGTGAACTACTGTATATACTATAGGGAAATATCATACCTATTGTAGCCTGAAGCATTTTAGTATGATGCTGTGTGTGTGTTATTGTGATTTACAAATACATGTTGTCATCAGTGTTGCAACATGTTTCAAAGAGAAACAGCAGCGATCAGTTGACAGTAATATGGGCGGATTATGACTTAACCTCAAGTGATAGCAATGTTTTTTGTTGTCACAAACAACAACAAAAAAACTACTAAAACAAACAAATCAAAAAATACTAAAGAATGAGTATTACAGTTGAGATGGTGGTGTGTGTGTGTGTGTGTGTGTGTGTGTGTGTGTATGTGTGTGTGTGTGTGTGTGTGTGTGAAAAGGAGAGGGATCGCAGACTTCTTTTACACATTTCCAGAAAAGATGTGGATCAGTAGTATCTATGCATTAGAATGATGTTTTCGGGAAGCAATGGCATTCAGTGTGGTGCATTTTTGTGTTTAACCAAACATGTTACCATGAACATCAATGTGTGGACCGTAAGGCAGACACATTCCATCAGAGAAATGAATGAGAAGGAACCCAGTCCCCTCCATTGACATACATATTCACATGGAGCCCAATGACCTTTAAACAACTCGTTGTTGGAGAGTCAAGTGACTGTCACCACAACACATATTGAACAGTTGCAGAGAACACAATAAATTACTATACAATACTGCCCTCTTCTGGATTAGAGATTATCACTTTGCTGTTTGAGTTAAAATGTCATAACATTCTAAATAATATGTAAAATAATAATGTTTAAACAAATATCAAGCTCTTTAAGTTCTTAATTTCATATTCACATTTACAATTTCTAACATATGATGGAAAAGTGAATAAATATTACTTTCACAGGATAATATTTTATTTTGCTTCTCTTTTCCACTAATTAGAAAACATCCCACAGTTTTTTAGACCCTTAATCTCGGTCTCTTGTAAAGTTTAAAGATGGAGTCAGTGATGCATGAGAAAGTTGTTGTTGACATTCCAACTCAAATGAAGAACACAGCACCACTCCCTTCAGCGCCATAGGCTGCTCCCTCAGAAGCTCGGCCCCCTAACTTGGTACACTCAATGCCAAGGCTGGACAAAGTCCTCACAACCTCGTTTGTGGTCCCATTTATAGAGCAGGGCTGTGTAGAAACACGAGATACATTGCTTTGGAGAACAGACACCTAGTGGGCCGGGAGTATATATTCGCTGACTCCACCATGAAACCCTGATGCCGTCTCGCCTGGGCCATGTCAAGCAAAAGAGGTGTCCTCTATCCCGTCTGATGAGCTAGGAGTTTCACTATCACCAGAAGAAAGCAAGGATGGAAAAGCATCAACAGAAGTTTTGCGTAGGAGACATATATAATGGAACACAACATAGCGAATAGGATGACGGGCCTGGATATCAAAACACTGAGCAAGTAAGGAGCGCTTATTAGAAGCCAATGCGCAGGGAGAGAGTGAGCGAGGAATAAAGAAATAACAAGCGGGAGACTGGGGCTCAGTGTAGGCTGTCACGTCCAATCTGGTCTGGGTTGGCAGGACGGCCGAGGAGCTGGGGGAGAGTCCTGGGAGACTCACGTTTCCTGCCTGCCTAGCCCGTAGACAACCCCTCTTTGTTTTACTGGCCAGTTTTCCCTCTTACACTCAACCCTGCGCTCCAAAAACACACAAGGGGGCTACCTCCCTCCATGATATGAGCGGGGTTGCAAACTCTAATACAAGAATGAGAGAATAAAGGAGAGAGAGAGAGAGAGAGAGAGAGAGAGAGAGAGAGAGAGAGAGAGAGAGAGAGAAGTGGACATATAGTGAGATAAATAAATGAAAAGTAAATACAGAGTAGACACTGAGCGTGCAAGACGACCAGCAACATGGGAAGAAAGAGAAAGCACAGAGAGGGAAGGAGGGGAAAGCAACTCAAAAGGGGAGGGAGAGAGAAAAAAATAGCAAAGAAAAACTCCAGTCAGACGAAACACAACATTGGAATTTGAAAAGAAAACAATGGCGGCAATCCCAGCTACTGTCTGGAGAAGAGGAGATGCCCACAATGTAATCTACACAGCGAGTCACCCACATCTGTATGACACTCTAAATGATGTACCTTCCCAAACATGTCAAGCGCAGAAAAATGAGAAGCACGCCTATTTTCTAAACCAGGTTTTGAAGTTGTTTTATTACAGCGTGCCCTGTATTATTATACAGGTCGTAGACTATTGTTTGTAATGTTTGTAGTCAGAACACAATTTGGGACCTGAGAAACAAAGTTTTAAGAAGAAATAATGTGTAAAAAAGGAGCAGCTCAACTGAATTGCCCACCGCCAGGTCAGGTCTATGACCATACAAACACACACACATACTCCAACAGAGCCCCCAACTTCCCTTCTCCATGCCTCTTTCCATTTTTCCAAGCCTTGCTCTGACTGTGACTTGAGCCAGTTTCCACTCAGCTCTGGGGTGTGGTGCTCGCTCCTGGGAGACTGAGACCGAAGCCCCAGCTAGTCAAAACAAGGAGTACTAGACAAAGAGAGAGAGAGAGAGAGAGAGAGAGAGAGAGAGAGAGAGAGAGAGCGAGAGAGAGAGAGAGAGAGAGAGGAAAGGATGTAAGATAGAAAGAACATGAAGACAGGTTGAAGGAACTCTGGTCATGGAGTGTTTTTTGAAGCCCCAGTGTGAGACACGGAGAGGAAGAGACCCAGACAGAGTAAAGGTTTGAATACCTATAATACAGGTGCTTTAAAAGCCATCTGTGTGACCAATGACCCACAGGACACGAGAGCTCTGGCAATGAGGCAGATAGATAGGCAGATAGACACAATGCATTTACACTACGTGTGCGCATGCTTTGTGTGTGCGGGCACATGCATTAGTGAAACATTCTGCAATATGCAGTTTTCAGTCAAATGAAAATAATTAAATATAAATGCAATAATAACCAATTATTAATAGCCTTAAGAAGAGCCTGTTTGCAAATAAAACAGCATCTTTTTTTCACAACAGTGGCAAACATTTGGCAGTAATGCAGTAGTTGAGAATTGTAACTGACACTAAACCCAAACAGGTTAACTTTCTTCACCTATACTTTTAGTGCAGTAGTAGGAACACAATGGTGAATAAAAGGCAAGTAACAGTAACGTGCCATCAACCTGGGAGGTCACATGTGCAAAGACTAAAGAAGAACCCCGTAGCTCATAAAACCTCCTTTCTGTATACAGGAGTTTGGTGGCATCACATGTAGACGCACACGTAGAGTACACGCACACATACTTACACAAGTGCGTACGCACACACACACTTTAATAGTTGTCACATTCCATGTTTTATATGCTCTCTCTGATTCATAACATTGCATTTTACACTATTTAGTCTGGAGCAGATTGTCTCCTGCTCGTTACTCTACCTCATACAGCCTGCGTGGTATTTTACTATTCTCTAAAGGCAATATGAACTCTAACATCTGGCAATAAGGGTCAGAAAAAAAACATTGATAAACACTGCTTGCTCTTGAAGTAGAGTAATGTGCTGCTGTTCAGTCATAACATAATAAATCTCATTTTAGAGTGGATTTGTTTATGGCAGAAGATCATTTCTTCTGTTGATTTCTTGTGATCGTCACAATAAATCTCAAATCTTACCTATTTCTACCCATATACAGCCAGCTCCACAACCTAACCAAATAAACCTTAAACATAACCACGTCTGACTGTTCCATAAACTGTACCTGCATGTCTGAGTTTTAGTTTGAAAAGACACTTTTCTCTAATTCCTTAAAACGGTTGGAGATATATGCCCATTTCACAGTTTGTCACATGCTACTATATGATTATGTATCTATATGAATGAGCTACAACAAGAGACTACAACATTGTGAGCTTTTAATAGTGACTGTTCACTGAGCTCATAATAGAAATCACCTCCGTGCGAAAAGGGGAAATGCTGCAGGGAGGGTCCGACTATTCCTGCCAGTCTAAATACCTGCCGCTGAGAACCAGGAAGAACAAGGTCAGGGGGTGACAGACCAGAATCTTATCGGGCCTGCCCATTTGTCTATTGGTATCGAGGCTGTGCGAGAACAAGCCTCCTAATGCTCATGGCTGGGCCAGATAGAGAGACAGAGGACATTCACTGACACTTATCGAGCCTATAGTGTTTCCTCTTCTTATGCCTAGATATGGCCCCTCATCCTGTGAGCAAGGCTATCATTGTTATTGCAGTCCTTACTCATGTCTGCGGTGGTGACACCATATAGCCTGTGTACAGGATGTGTACTGTTTCACAGATACCCAAGGTCGCATTAGTCTGCTGCTGTTGCGTCAGCACAAAACAATGTAATATATAGAGAGGTGTCTAGTGAACCTCATCACAGATTTTGAAAACCAGAAAGTACATATAAGTATCTACCTGACTGACTTTCAGCTCAGAGCGTCTTTGGAAAAAGACAGAAACAATAGCTTTCCATGTGGTTTCAGCCCATAAGTACCTGTATGTCACACAGTAGGCAAGCTGTGTTTCGCTCCAGACCAATCAGCCTCCACCAAAACAGTTACCACATCGTAGATCAACCACCTGCCTCAGAAGCACGTCCCTTCAGCAAACACGCTCATTCACATCTTATCTCCCCCCCAACACCCATAACAACCAATTTAGCATTTCAATTGGTCTCCTCCCGTGGATTGAATTCACCGGCACCCTTCTTTTATCTTGTTAATGTGTCCATTCTAAGGCCATGTGTTGTCACTGTGTTCAGGTAGAGCGCCTGAATAGAGACGACTGCAGGTGTCTATTATTTCAGCGGTACAAAAGGTGCACCTGCCCACTGCTTGCATACAATGTCTGTGTCCGCGTGTGTGGGAAGGGGTGGGGGTGGTGGTGGTGGTTGCGTGTGTGTGTGTGTGGGGGGGGGGGGGGCGGTCCTTTTTATA
>JAODLL010000005.1:3365846-3376074 GCA_026546735.1 Forbesichthys agassizii | reverse complement strand
TGTTGATTTTATGTTGGGTTAACCCCCCCCCCCCCCCCCCTTCCCCCCACACACACACATTCCCTGCCCCCGGACCACCCCAAAACACACACACACACCTGTCACCTGTCAGTCCACATCTTCAGGTAACCGCAGCACTACTAAGACCATGGGGACTTCTCTCTAAGCTCCAGAAACAGTGATGTGGTGCATGCACACAATCCATGCGGAGGAACTACAAACAACCCCGTCAGTGATAGAATGAGGACATGTTAGCGCAATGTTATTATATATCTATTGTGTATATATATATCTACTGTAGCCTCCTTATAGAACATGAGTCCAGATGGTTACATTGTGTGTAGCCACTGTCACTAATAATCCAATCGTCATTGACTTTCATTGTTTCTTAAGTAACTGTTATTCTTATTCACCTGTCAAAGCTTTTAGTAGTAATGTAACAACATTGGTTGGACCAGTGAGGTATGTTGGTATACCTATATAGATACAATCAGTGAGGTTGAAAAACAAGAAAATCCAGCGGAAGAGATTTGATGGAGTTTGGTATCAATGTAGACTTGAATACGTTTGGTGAGACTGTGGTGTTTCTACTGTACCTTCTTTGGCAGCTAGGCGCGGGGATGGGTCTGTGTGAGATGGAGTGTTGTACGATAATGATGAGCTACCTGCAGAACACAATCAGATAAGAAGCACAGTCAACAGTATGAATCACCTGTATTTCTTCTAGTATATGACAAACAGTTATTATTGTGAAACTATTTGATTTCTATGTTAAAGTTACATTTAGGACATATTGGATATTGGCCAATTACCATTTAATATAAGATATATGTATTGCATTTCCCATTTAGTACGTACTTTTAGTATGTACACAAAAGGCTAAATAAAATGCATCAGCCATGCTTGATAGCCACCAGGTGGCAGTAGATTGTTTCTTTACATTTTTTAAGGACTTTAACCATTATTTGCATATTCTACACATAATTATCTTTGTAAACAGTATGTAAGGAGATATAACTCATGGCTTTCTAAATTCAGTAAGCAATAAAGCAAATTACAGTAACAGATACACAGCCTCCTTGACATTAGTACAACTCCATTCACTCCATATTATAACTGCAAATCCTATTATTATAGGCAGGTATACTGTATGCCTGCATATATGACCATCTATTAATTTCACCTTATTGAGCAGAACTCTGCAATGCATTCCTCCACTTAGACAGGCACCCTGGGCGGCACCAAAATGCTCTCTTAATTTTAGCTGCCCCCAGGCATAAATCAGCGAGTGGAAAAACAGACCCAAAAATGCACAGAGAAAACACTAGCGCTGCTACTACGTGGGGAGAGTTACGATTTAGCACAAAGACCGCCACAGGGAGTTGCTGGGTAAGGATGGCCCTTTTTCTGAATGTGGAAAATTCTAGAAAAAAGGTTAAATGAATCCACTATAAAAGCAAAGCCACGTATGTGCCTCCATGTGCTTATATATATATATATATATATACTTTTCTTAAACGGGGTTAAGAGACCCCGCAGTGCTGGTCTTGAGTTCAGTTTTCTGGCGGGGGTTGGAATTAAGAGGGGGTGCTCCACGTATTCTAACCCCTACCCCCAACACCCATCCCAGTTTCACCCTCTCTGTGGCACCCCCAAGGCTCTGGGTCTAGTTTAGAGACCTGGGGCCCTCTGAACAGGGGATCCATTGTGTGAGGTGAGGTCTCCGCGCAGCAATCAAACGCCACAGCTCCCCGTACAAAAATAATTACACGCGGCAGCGAGCGTAAGCGCAGAGGGAGGGGCAGGACAGCCACCAAGCACCGTCCCAAGAATGACGGGGAACGGGAGAAAGACAGACCGAAACATGCACGCAGACGGAGAGACAAACAGGGAGAGAAGGCAACTGGGGGAGATGTTGGGGTTTGGGGTGGTTCTGTTAACCCTTTTCCCACTGTGTTCCACATGTGGCCTGACCCAGACAGGCAAACAGGCAGCATTGCTGAGAAAACCACAAGCCAACCCACAGAGAAATTCGGGACTGCTGTTCAAGAGAGAGTGAAAGTGAGAAACAAGATACAGAGAGAGAGAGAGAGAGAGAGAGAGAGAGAGAGAGAGAGAGCAGCACACCACACCATGTATATGTTGCGTATTTATTTGAACACGCTCTTTTCCTTTCAGAAAACAAACATATTCCTGGTAATCTGACAGTGCAGTGGGAGTACTGGCTAGTGTTCAGACTTTCAGAACCCCCACACGCCCCCCTCTATCGCGTGCTCATTTTGTGACACTATTTCTGTCTTATTACCTATATTTACTTTATCTCTCTTCCAAATGCATCCGCTCTCTTTCTCTCTCTCTCTCTCTCTTACTCTCTCTGGCCACATCTGTTCATATTATGTTAGATTACATAACATGTCCAAACCAAACAGTTTGCCTATGACTGGCAGTCCAGTAAAAACGCCCTGTCCACCCATAAAATTGACATAAGCAGAGCTGTTTGGCCCCTATTGTTGATTCTGTCGGGCCATATATACGTTACATTGAGTATGCTGCCTGTGCTTTGTCAACAAACTGAAGGTTTGTGTCATCCAGTCAAGCTGCTTGCCCTCAAAAAGATGCCATATTAGCCCACATTACATAGGCCTACTTTAGAAACGACAAGATCTTACCCACCAATCGGGCAAGAAAAAACTCCCAGGAAAACTATTTGAGGAAACAAATGGCGAATTGAAAGTGAAGTAGCTCACAGGCTGATAAGTGTGACCACTTAAACGCTGTGTATAGGTATTATAGTAAATTGGAGTGGCTAGCTCATAGTATTTATTCAAAGTGTCTACCTTCAGTTTAGTGTAAACAGTAAAGAGCTATAGTGCTAATTGGCAGAGTCCAGACAGTCTGCCGTCCCAGACTGCCATGTAGCGATGGCTAATTCCAGACGGCTATGCAGAGGCACGGGTCCTCCGTAGCCTTCTAGTGATAATCTGCCAATAGAAAGGACTAATGCAAGTGGATCTCTATAAAAATGTTGAGAGGGGAGAAGGAGAGGGCTAAGCGAGACAGTGGGAACAGAAGAGAGAGAGAGAGAGAGAGAGAAAGTTCTCCAGACCTCCTTTTTTTCTCCTCAGCCTTCAAGCCCAGATGTTTATGGTCTGTATAAACTATTGAGGGCTTGAGAATGTCCCCCGCTTTGGAGCGAGCAGTAGGTCTGCAGGAGCCCAGACTTATCACTCTCTCTCTACTCCCTTGCTGTAAATCCTTCCACATACACGAACAACGACGACAGCTGGGAAACAGAACTATTGCGATTCTCCAGCGGCACTCAATTACGACCACCTCAGGCTGAGCGCCTTCAAAAAATTAATTCAAGGTACACCTTCAACCTCCCTCCATTTATGACTTTTTCTCTTCCAGAATTAGCTTCCACATTTCTTTTTACATGACCTACTCTTTCTCTCTCTCTCTCTCTCTCTTTCTCTCTCCTACCTTCTCTGAGGTTTGTATTCCACTCTTTCTCCACATGTGGTATCAAACTGACCTTTATGGGTGCGATACAGCAAACAGTCCACATCCCTCCCCGACAGACTAATTTGAACAAATTCTCAAATTGCACCCCAAATTGAAAGCACATTGGGGTGTGGGCGGCCATCGCTTATAAAAATCTGGATAAGTGACCAACAGCAACCACCCTCGTTACGATAGGCTGCTGGTCAGCCAGACAGATGTTCAGATGGGTGATATTGCTGTGCATGACGTGGCAGGAATGTTTTGTTATGCTATGGCCGTAGGGTGGGGAAGTGTGCCCTTGCCCCTTACTGAATGTACATACACAACCTAATGACTATGAGGAATGTTAATCAGAGTTTCAATAAACAGACCCAAATGCGCACATCATGCACACAGATGTTTATGAAATGATTGTAGTCCTTCCCGGACCATCAATTTTGAGGGGTGGTGGGTGGGATGGGGGTGGCGGGTTGGAGTGGATTGCGTTGGCAGACAATGTCACACAACCTGTGATCAGTAATTCTTCCAGCGCCTGGCTCTGGCTGTCTATCTCTTTATAGTCCCCTTTTTGTTCTCTCTTATTTGCTCCAGCTTGCCCCCCCCCTCCCCACCGTATGTGCTGGAAGCTCGGCCTGACTCCAGCTCTCGTGAGTGAAGCCAGGGGTCTGCTCGCTGGACGGGCCTCGCTCCTCGTCTGTGATTGTGTTTGTTTGTGCTGCAGGGGAAGGAGAGATCAAGCGTGGCTTCAGCTTTTCCAGGCCCAGCCCTTCTCCACTGTCCTCCGTAGTCATACTTTCACCGACATAGTTCCTTTTGCCGCCGGGCACCCAGTGTCAATAACGTCTGCTCTCTTCTTAAAGCTCTGTCCCAAACCAGGCCGTATAGTTTCAGGCACGGGAGCATTCATCTTTTTGATTTTTGGGAAAGGGGCCAAAGCAATTTCAATTGGCGAGCGTAGAGGATTCCCGAGACATTTCTTTGGTCTCCAAAACATACAAGGGCTAAATCATGGAGAGAAAGAAAAGGGGAGCGATGGGTGAAGTCGCGGTGCAGCACGCCTAAGCCGTGGCTCAGTCCCGCAGCCAGTGGCCATAATGAACACTGCTCTGCAGAGTGTGCCCAGTGGCGGTCAGACAGATCCACCCGTGCGAACGGGGCACAATGAGGCTGTTATATTCATGACAAGCATCTCTCTCTGCCCAGATGCAGCGCACAGAGAAAACTGTTGACACCCACAAAATACAGTTCCCATTACATCACACCAAAGCCCATCTCAGTTTTTAGGGAGAGATGTTATATTTAGACGTACCATCGGTTACTCCACCCATGTTGGTGTCACTGTTGATATTTATCTACAGCAGAAAATAGCCCTTGCTGCTCTAAGTCACAGACTGATGTCCAGCTATATTATAAAAATAAGGCAATAAAAAGTGTTTCCCACTCAACCACAAAATGGTGGTGTAGCGTTGCTTTGTGACAAGGTCAACAAATCTACTGTATTCTCTGAATTAGATGTTGCTAAATATAATTAGCCATGCTAAGATGCTCTATGCTATAAAATTGCATTTGCATCCATCTACTGAAAAACCATGTGAAGCAGTTGTCTTAGCAGAACCTCTTTAAATAAGAGGCCAGAGTTTAGTTCCCTTCAGAATAAATTCCCCTTGCCGTGCAGCACTGGCCCAGCTTGGGTCCCGAGGCGATGCACCTGGGCTTCATCTTTTTGAGGACTATGTGGAATAATGCACAGCAAAGTGAAGTGGGGGATATATGTGATGGTTATCTTCAGAGGGAAAGAAACCTTCATGGTTTCCAAGGCTCTAGTGTGGGAAGCCATTTTGGAGAATTGGTTCTCGGTTTCCAGTAAAGGCAATTTCTTTGTTTGTTGATGGTAATATGAATATACTGTGGTGACAAAAAAGTGTGTCATGTTTCCCTTAGTTTTGCATTTTTTCACTTTCTCTTACCCAAAATATGAAAGGCTACTTAGTACTGTATGCAATAATGACTGGATTTACCCATTTTGTTCCCTATTGCTGTTCTAAAATACACTGTCGATGTTGAATTGATGATGAATAAACACATAAATGAGTTAATAACAGGATTATGATATTTTTATGATATTATTAGTAGTCATACCTTCATACATATTTCGTACATCATTTTGGTGCCATCATGTGCCAGTTCAGTAGCCCCTATGTGTACACTAGTAGGATACTGTATTTTGTCCACAATCTGTATCCACTGACATACTGTATATGTGGCACTTTTACACAATTCATAAATGTACCAACGTAAGGCGTGTGAAGGTGCCAACCCTGTGGCATACTTACTTTCCCTGAGGTAATTGAGATGAGAGAGAAGGACGTCAGCGTTGTACACGGTGGTGAGCCGCAGAAAGTCTTCCTTGCTCATCTTGCACAGCTCCTTGCCGTCTGTGTTTTGGAACACGGCGGTGTCAATCTCCAAGAGGCCGTACTCCTTGATGGCCCACTCCAGCCACTGGCGCACATGGTCCTGGGACCACAACGATGGGTCTGGGCAGAGAGACGAGAGGGGGGTTTTACTGATAGCAATTAAATAATCGAGTTCATATCAAACAGATGAACAGGTTTTAACTCAGACGATTAGCAGGTCGTCAGGCAATTCTTATCATTTTCATATCCCTTTCCTGCAATTGTTTAATTGTCTGGGGATTTGTATTGTCTTGTTTGGCAAACCCCACCCATCTGGCACCTATGAAAAGAGCAAACTGATCTAATCTGGATTAAGAAAATAAAACATTTATGCAGTATCACTAGTGGCTAATAGAAGATACACTTATGGAATGTCAGGTTGAAAAATACATCTAATAATATCTCAAAACATGACCACACTTCATATTTATTTTATTATTATTGTTATTTTATATTTATCAGAATCAGCATTTTGTCCCCAATCTCCATGAAAGCTAATTTAAAAAATGATGGAGCACATTGGAGCCCCATACTGTAGGTGTACATGGATCCCTACAGCTAGATGAGTGTCTGTCAGCATCAGTGTTCCACTATCGGGCAGAGTCGTTACACCTTTCATTCTAAGAGCTCTAATCCATCTATATAGATATATATTTATTTTTCTTATTGACAATTAGTTACTAGATGCTAAATTATTACACAAAGTTGATTTTAAAAAAAAAAATATATATATATAATATAATATAATATAATATAATATAATATAAGATAATGTAGAATCCATCCATAACATTAAATGTAAAGGTCTGGCATACGTGTGTAGATTTACTGCAGACATGTAATCAGGAGAGGCAGAGTAGTAAAGCAATACTTTTACCCAACGTCCAGCTATTAAAAAGCATTATAATCAAGTATATATAATGTGCACTAAAACAGGGCAATATATGCTACCAGCGCTTATCTTTTATAAAAACCTGTACAATTGTATATTGAATATTTTGTTATTCTGTCTGTGATCTATCACTTTCCATATACAGAAATTGGTACTAAAGTACTGTAACACTAATAGCTATCTTTACCTGCAGGAACAATGACTCTCCTCTCATTGGTGGTCATGTTAGGGGGAGGGGCACTTTTCTCATCCATGTAGTTTCCATAGGTCATCTGAGAAGAGTCGTTACCCCCCACCATCTTATTGCATTTACCCACACTGCAGTCAACAGGAGACTCCCTACTAAACAGAAATGCACACAAGCACATACAGTAAGTATGTGGTCAGTTGCTGGGCCCCAAATGTTTTGTGGGATATACAGTACGTCATAAGTTCCATGAACCTTAACGGTAGGACTACCCAGTTATTCTCCTATTTAGGTTGCACTTAATTCAGTACTATCCAGTAAATGCAAATGTCTCACAACACAATGTATAGTGTATTACAGTATTTATCAGTAGTATCAACAACAGAATGCTATGTGTGAGGCAGCAGTCTAACATGTCTCTAACAGGCAACTTAGAGCTTGTATCACATTCATGCTTATTCTCATCCTATGCATCATATGTGAGACATGTGACATATTGTTATGCTATACCATACCTAGTTCCATTCATGTGCTCATACTCTCTCTTGACGTTGACCCTAACTGGCTGATTGGTCCATTCTTGCTGAGGGGGTAAGGGGTTGATCTTGTGACTCTGCCCATAGTCCTGTGTGCTAGATGCAGTCATGTCTGTCTTGGGGAGAGGGGCAGCAACAGCGTATGGTGGTTCAAATAAAGACTGATCTTCACTCACCACTGATAGCGCCTCCTGCAGGTGAAGGAAGAAACATTAGCATGTATTAGAAATGGAAGGAATTCTAGGACAGATATTAGGTGGATGCAGAAACTGTTATAGAGCAGACATCAACACTTTGCTACTTAGGCTAACTGTCAACAATGACATTCTAGACATTGCACATGCAGTTGTTTACAATAGAACAGCACATACAAAAAAAACAAACAAACAAAAAAAAACGGATCTCCCAACCACTGTACTGAGTATCGCTCTCTCTCTGCCACATTTTGTTTACAACAATTAAGTGCAGTTATGTGTCATATCAGAATCTAACATCCTCAGTAGTTTATGTATACAGTCAGTGTCCAAGCTTGTGTAGCAACTGTAGCTTCCTGTTGATGTTAGAATGACTTTAGTCAGGTCCACTGTAAATGAATAGTACAGTATACATCATGTTGTACCACTATACTGTATAAGTATAAGATTATCATTTGTCTTTGGTGGAAACATCAATAAAAATGTCCTGTTGATTAAAAACAACACAATCAAATTAACCGTTACTACACAGCATTATTTCTTCTAAGAGTATATGATAAAAATAATGTAATTGTGGTAAATATAGAAGCAGTAGCATAAAGAATCCGACGTATTTTGGTCAGGCCCTACAGTACAGGCATTTCTTTCTTTGGGGTTTCCTCCAGTGAGCCACAGTTGGGAACAGTAGCGTGGCCAGGGGGAAGGGGGAGGGGGCTCAAAGTTATACTGACCCCTTGGCTGGAGCAATGCAAGTTTATTAAAGAAAACAAATGTGGCAACTCAAGGCATGCTGAGGTTCTTCATTGTTTCCAGGTCCTCCTTTCTAATATCTTTGACACAGGATTATCTGCTTGAGGGATCGCATTTTACTGCTAACGCAGACGTTTCACTTGTAGTGTGTTTGATAGAGTCCTTAGTCAGAAAATGCCACCATGCCACACTTTCTGTGCCCTCTGTCGCCTGCAGCCTGTGGACACCATGTTGTATAATACTTCATGAGTCAGCCCCTCTAACTCCTTCCATCCCGTAAGTGTCAAATAGACAAATAGACAAGCATCAGACAAGCAAAAAAGTCTGAATCAAAAAAGTCTGAATCTCAAATGAAATCGGTACTGCTTTAGGTCTCCCTCCTACGGATGAAGCACATCTGGGTCTGATCAAATCTGATGGCACAGCTCAGACTGAGACATTTGTCATCCCTAAAAGATGGATGATTTCATTCAAAAACACTACATGTTTTGTGGGAGAAATTCAACTGGATATTTATCCTTCAATATTTAAAATGTTTTCACTATGGCATTGACAAACACCATTTCAAGATCATTTCATCACATTTCTAATTTACAAATATATTTAGCCAGGAATGTATCATTTTAAACTTTTCACAAGTCAACACAGTCATTGAAGGCTGAGACAAAGGTGACAAGTTATAGAGGCATATTTGTTGTAAGGTTTATAGATTCATATCAATATTATAATAACAAATAGCAGTTGTTCAACTTTGAAAACACTATGGAGTACTACTATTGTACAACTAAGTTATACAAAGTGAATATCTGGCATTAGCGGGCTGATGAATATTAGCCTTAGCCAAATAGCTGAACCTCGGAAAAGCAACATGTTCAACAGAACACCCAATTTATCAGTGATTTTGTCAGTGGTACCATGGCCAGGACACTGGCTATGTGCTATCTGCAGAGGCCACACCATCTGGCCTGTGGAAGATAAACATGTAAAACACTAAGATAATCCCTCATAGAAACTTGATAAGACGTCAAATCAGCATAATGAATGATGCTCATCTTGGACGTTATATTACAGTGACATATCAGCTTGTGCAATGGGATTCATGAGTGGCAAGTGTAGCATATGTGTAGTTAGATTATATTGAGTTTTCAAAAATAGTACTGTAGCCTATACAATCGCTTTAGGAGTGCAAGTTTTCTTTCCAGTATCTGCAAGGAACACACACATAGACTTCCATTGGCAAGTGGGGAGTTTTAATTTGCTATCAAGTTATATTCTTCTTATAGGCTAATGCCACATAATCTGTGTAATGTTGTTCTGCTTTTAGACCAAGTAGTCCAACCGTTTGTTTTAAGAACTTTGTCAATTTAAAAACATGCCTGTGAATTTACACAGTAATGCTAGATGAATACCTGTGTTAAATAAGAATTGAAACCTCCAGCAACAATTATCATTGTTTGCCTGACACCTGTAGAGCTACCTCTGTTTATAATGCAAGTCAAATTCATCTCTCCAGGTGCGTCACGATGTGACTGGGATGATGTTGGGGATGAAGTGTAAGAGCTCCACATCCAGCCCGCACGTGCCGCTGTTTGCCGTTCACACACACACCGCACGCACGTCTCTAGAGCCATGCAAAGGGTGGAGGTGTGTGTGTGTGTGTGTGTGGGGGGGGGGGGGGGGGGGTGGAGGGGGTTTCCTGCTGCCATGGG
>JAODLL010000005.1:3299494-3345943 GCA_026546735.1 Forbesichthys agassizii | reverse complement strand
TCTCTCTCTCTCTCTCTCTCTCTCTCTCTCTCTCTCTCTCTCTCTCTCTCTCTCTCTCTCTCTCTCTCTCCTCCACAGCCAACCCTCGCATGGTCTAGCCTCTCCCTCCTCCTCTCTAGCATGGCTCGGCATAATCTCCCACCCCCCTGTGGGTGAAGGGAGTAAATCAGCACAGCTGGATCGCAGGCATCAATCTCAGCCAGCCCTCAAGATGGACCACTTGTGAGCCCCCGGGGAACCATTTTCTCTTCCTTCCAAATGAGAGACAAATGTTGGAGGGAGAAAGCGGCGAGGCACAGTCGGGCGGAGGGAGTGGTAGGAAAGTGGCAGCGAGGGAAAGTGATGGATACGAGGGCAGTGAGGGAGATTGAGAGGCAGAACATTCCAGCAAAGCATCAAAACATGTGAAGGAACCCTTAGTGGGGGGCAATAGCTTGAAGTGTTTCTGAAGCAGGTACTGCAATGAATGCCAGAAAGTACAGCATAATAATTAATGGAACAGTTGATACACCACGTTTGTTTGAAGGGCTTATGGCATGAGAACAAAGAGGTAAATATACAGCAGTTTAGCTTTTTAATAATCCTCTTTCTTATAACTTAATTATGGTTTTTCTGTGATTTTGTCTAACTGTGGGTTCAAGTATCTCCTTTGAGACTGTGCTGTGATTAAGGCTATATTTTAATAATCTTGATTTGGGAAAAAAAGAAATGTGATTCGATAAACTTATATTGCAAGTGGTAATCAGTCAACATTATTTACTATATAGGTTATTAATAATGCTGGCACACTGTTTTCTGTTATTGATTATTGCATCATCATTATTACTGGATGGATATCATGAAGATAAATTCCAATATCTTATGTTTTATATGTACTGTACACTGAACTAGTTCTATTTATAGATAGCATGGAACTTTTAATGTTGTTTTTTTACTTATATTATGTCCTTATACCTGCTCCAATCATCTGGTCATAGACTATATGTTTATTTATTATTGGGTTTTAGTAGCCGTGTGCTTATTTCCCAGTTGGACACACAAAATGAGAAAGTTCCTCAATCCAGTATGCAATAGTTGACAAAGACTGAACTAAGACCAAATATAATATAAATTACATGGAAAAATTTCAATATACTGCTGACAAGTAAACAAACCAATACCAACAACAATACAGAACAAGGACAGCAACCTTTTCCCTAGATTAAATATCATTGACGTCAGTTGCAAGCCAATCGCAGCGTGGTCCATATTTTCAAGAGCATCAGGAATGAAGAAATAGAAATGAACCACAGTGACCAAAGTTAAGAAGATGAGAAATACAATATAAGAAATAACCTTTCAAACTACAATCCATTTTACATGAATAATTGACATTCATGAACAGAGAAATATTATGAGAAGATGCATACAATATTACAGTAGTAAATTACAGAAGTGAAATTTACCCTGACCTTATATTGTTCAACTGCACCAAGGGGCTGTGTCTTTGCATCTTAAACCCATTATCTGTGTATGGAACTACCATGTCATCAGATTGATTGCTGATGACATGTATTTGAATTATGATTTTGCTTTGCAATCTTACACAAAGTAGAGGAAACATATTGTGTAACCCCCGATAAAGGAGTCAAAAGAAAAGCTTCACTGTTAATGTTGTTTTCAAATTTAGCATTTAATGATCACCAACATCCTTCATTTCCTCTGAGAATGCTTTATTTATAGGCTTTTTGAAAGTGTCAATGTTTGAGCTTCAAACCTGCCAGACTGCATACCTACGGCGCTACATAATCCTACACTAACAATGAGTAACACACTTATTCACCATATAGCTCATTAAATAGGAAATATGTTTAGCAGACAAAAGTCTTTCATTTATATTCAGTGCTATTTTTACAGAAAATATGCATGGTTACATATTAACAAATAATACGGTCCAAGATAGAAAGTAAACTTTTCTTCTGGTATTAATTGTATATATTATTATTTGATTTACTCAATAAAGACTTACTTTAAGGTTTTGCTTTCAAATAACCTAAATGGCATTTGTGCAAATATGTTAGACAACAGTCAAATCATCAGGATTATGCATTATCTTTGTTTTGAGATTTTTGGCAGACTAACCATGTGCTACACTGCGAATCAGTCTGGAAGACCATACCTGAACACTGGAGATTAGATTCCTCAAACCATATCAATTCCTAGAGGAGTTACACCATGCAAACAAGAAGTGAAACAAATTTCAGATAGCTATGCAAGGATATGTTTCTATAATAGAAGCAAAGCCATGCATTGGGCGGGGGCCTTGAGTTGCAATACATCAGTCTATGATGCCATGATGATGTAAATGTGTTATTTTCCACTGGCAGTGAAGGTAGTACAGTGTTGTCATTATAAACATTAAAACTAGATTATCTAGACTGCTACACAGTCTAGATAATGTCCAAAAATGAGCTTTGACTCCTTTTTAAACCAAAGATAGGATGGATGTTCATTTGCAAAATGCTGCCAAATGAATGCATAAATATCCCTGAAGCCTTGCCTCAGTAAAAACGAAGACATGGTGGTGATGCGGCGAGGGCCCTCCAAGTCACCAAGATGAAACTAGTTTTAGACTGATTTAAAAACCTAGCGCAATTTGTTCCCAAGCCAAACACATCCCATTAGAAAACAATATATTTTCCTTTGCCAGTATATTTACTGACATGCTATATCTAAATGGAATACTCACTATGAAAGCCAACAGCTTCCCACAGAGATCACACCCCGGCTGTGTGAGTGATATTTACCAGTCACCCAATTATTTTTAGCATGCTGTCGATGTATGCCGCACACCCACATAGATGGAGATGGCTGGTGGAGGGTGTTTGATTGCGGCCTTTATAGAGGAACCTTTACGTCAGATACAACAGCTGTCAAAGGAGCAGCCCCCTTCATTAGCAGTCCTACCAGAGTGTTCCAGCGGCCCGGCACCAAAAGCCAAGAGTTGTGCTGGAAAACGTTCTAATCTTACAGCAAGGAATGATGGGGGGAAGGGGAGAGAGAGAGAGAGAGAGAGAGAGAGAGAGAGAGAGAGAGAGAGAGAGAGAGAGAGAGAGAGAGAGAGAGAGAGAGATTTGGAAAGGATTTAGGCAGGGAAAAGATTATAAACCCATATCGGCCTTATCACACTGTCTCCACACTGGGGAGTTGAATAAAGCAGCTGTCAAATTTGAAACAGACAAAAGCTGTAATCCTACAGTAAACAGAATACTAGGTTTTAAATACAGCAGAAATCAGACAGAGGAACAAGATAGAGGGAGAGGATGCGGGAAGGGGGGGAGGGTGCGAGAAAGCAAAGTATCTATCAGTGTCTGCACAGCCTGCCTATGGAGAGTGCTCTCCGGGAGGGACTGTCAGGGCATTGGCCTGACTGTCAAGGCTGGCAGAGGAATCCTTGGCCACATGGGGAGTGGGTGAAAGTGAGAGCGTGCGAACACGCTGACAAAGCCTCCCACAGGTTTGGTGTGTCATCTTAAAGGCAGGAAGGGCTCTGGTCGAGAGAGAGGGTTTTACACAGCATGCCAGTGGAGATTCTTGCCCTCTTCTCCTGTCGGGGGGCTCCAACACGACAGTGCTTGTTTGTGCCTTTTGTTTTCTGTTTAAACCAGGGAAGAACATGTATTATTCCAGTGACAGATTTGGCTGGAGCAGGGGATAAATGTTGGACTGCAGGGATAACTAGCAAGACCCTCTGTTGTCCCTCCAGGTCTGCTGTTTGATGTGGTTGTCAAGTGAATTCACAGACGAGGTGTTCCTGTGTCACAACCTACAGTATGGTTACACCAAGCCAGTATCTTATTGAGGAGGACTCAAGTCAGGCTGAGTTCATTTATATGGCACGTATTCACAATACAGTCTCAATTGGCTGCACAAGACTATTCATATAAGCAAGACCTTATCCTCCATTCAGGTGAGGGAAAAACTAAATAGGCTATGGGGTGGAATAAATCTGGAAGTGTCCAACACTAAGCAGTACTGAATCTTCCACAACACGGTGATGTATAATGATGAAGTACAGTAAAATATATAAAACAAAGTATGCTTAAAAACATTTACTTTTACACTGTTTTAAAGGTGTGTGAGGGACCGAGCCAGGATTAAACAGGGTGCATGTCCAGGTAAAATTATTAATTAGGTTTATTTACCTAAAGTATGTACAACTTATAGGATGGGCAAAAAAAAAAACAAGAATATAGACAAAAATCTTACTACGCAAAAATACATTTTAATAAATTAAAAATGAACATGAGGTCAACTGACACTACAATAGCGCACAAGTAAGACCTTACCCCAACACTGACCTCACTAAGACTGAAACAAAAGTAGGTATATATACACTGGCTAGCCAAACCAAATACAAACCAAAGGGGTCAGAATACAACATGATGAAATTTACATTACCCATTCCAACTTTAATAATATTACCTTCAACACCAGTGAAATTATCTAATTAATATACCCATATACATACAATATAGCTACTGTTAAACATCAAATAATATCTTACTCGTCATATCAAAACATACACTACCCCCGCCAATCTCAACAGGATGAATTATCTTGAGCCACTTCCTGTTTGGATAATATAAAAGTTGTTTCCATTGATCATACTCTCCTTTGCCGTTGAGGTGGTCACACCACACTTCAGCCATGGTAAATGAAAGAAACTTTAATCATAACTTAATCAAATGTGTGCACTCATTTAACCAAGAAACTAAATAAAGAAACTAATAGTAAACATGTGGGTATGTGTAAGTGTGGTGCAGGTACTTACATTAAATGTGTGGCTTTAGTCATGGTCATCACAAGGTGACAATATAGCAAATTCAATCTTCCTTACCATTCATCATGGTAGCAGACATAGTCAGTCTCAGAGCCGGAACTCTTTCTGTGTAAAAGGGAGAGCCGGCATGGTGGAACTGGGGTATGACATTTAGGGCGTACCCTTTACTTGGCCCAGTTACCTTGTACCGTGCCCGAGCACGATTGTCCCCCATCACAACTTCCCCGCTGACTTCAGTCCTTGGGCACATTTGCGATCACACTGATGCGTGCTGCCCCACGTCCAACCAAACCGTGTCCTGGCCCACCTCTTTAAAGTGTGCCACACCCGGGCATGGTACAGAGCAATCACACTAGTCAAATGAACCGCACTTTGGGGTCAAACGAGCTCGGGTACGGTTTAACTGGGTCAAGTGTGAGTACGCCCTTACTGTACCACCACAATGCATCAGCAAGTCTGCCAGCTGGTTCTAGGTTTGTCTTGCGCCTTACGTGTGGCTCAGTGAGTTCCAATGCTAAGTCAAAGTGTTCCGCGGCATATGAAAATGACTTTTCCACACATTTTCATCAAAACATTTTGAAGACATTAGACTCGAACACAGACCAGTGTGGTCTCTCTCGACTGCACATTTTTCTTTCCGAGACCAGTGCAGATTTAATATGAAGTCACGCATATCACGCTCTTTGGTCAGACACTCCCTATCAAGTGTATCCTTGTAAAAGGATACACTTGAGTAGCGACATGCTGCCTTTGTTTAATGGTATTATTGCAGGATCTCTAAATAAAAGGGCCACTGTCTACTGTAAAGATTTGTATGGTAACACCCAGTGCAAAGTTTGTGCTGGAGCATGCCAGAGCTCGCTCCCCCACCTCTCAGATTGGGTCCAGCACTATTTGAAAGGAACCGGCACCTCAATTACTGTAAAAAAAACAACTAATAAATAGGCTATCTTACTTCGTTTTATTTGCATATGCTATACATTACCTGTAAATCACTTGTTGCTGCATTTTAAATCTAATTTAATAAAAGTAAAACGTCAATCACTGAGGTCACCATTGTAGCACAGAATATTGAGCGGCAAATCACAAGAGGTAAATACTGCAGCGTCAGCAACAACTTAGGCCTGAAAAGTTTTTTCTGGGACGTAATCCCTTCCCTTCGAGTCACTGGAGCAGCACCCTCACTGAGCTCTGGAACCTGCTGGTTTACAAATGAAGCACTGGTACCACAACATATCCAGTATCCAGTAAAAAGACAAGACCATGACCAGTTCCAACTACATGACATTATAATGAAGGCATATTATATTATTGTTGATTTTTGATGTATGTTGGTACAGTAATTTGCTATTCTATTGTACATTGGTATTTCATCCATTGTACTTTGGTGATTAGCTGTTTCTTGAATGCACAATTACATACAGTAGTTTATATAATATACATAAATAAGAAAGCATGTAGTTCACTGTTGAAGTGAAACATTTTTTTTATCTTTTAGTTTAGTTAGTTTAGATACTTTTCAGAGTATAGCTATACCCAACTCTGGTAACTATTGTTCCCAAAATATATTGTATATTGTCCTGAGAATTCTCAGCCAGTATGAAAATTTAAGATGGAAACAAAAGCATTTTTGCCTCTTTCTTTCCCTCTCCTCCTCAACACTCCTGGAACTAAGCAGATAATCAAACCTGCTGTTCTAAGTCATGAACACAATTGGTGAATTATATGAACTCCTAGCATAGCTAGAATATTAAATTATGATCAGAGTTTGCAACCCTTTGAGAAAACAAATGTCTACCTCAAGCCTGTGCAGGAAAGATACATTTTGCTTATTGAATACCATCTGGATTTACTTTGCAAGCATACAAAAATGACTTCGAGCCCACAGGTTTGAATGGCATGTTTGTGGAGACAAATGTAGTCGCTGCCTGGCAATGTGAAAACACCCTCGAGAGAATCTGCTGCACGGTTGTTGATGATTACTGAGCGGGTCATTTATATATGCATATTCAGCAGTGTGTTTGATACCCCTGCTAGCCTCTGTGACTGCTTGTTTTTAAAGCAGGCTCACGCTGCTTGGTATGCAACCCACACAGACCCTCCTTCGGGGTATCATCAGAAAAGGCTCAAGTCTGATGAGGAGAAAGGGGGGTGGGGGGTGGGGGGGGGTGTGTGTGCGGGGATCAGAGATCTTTAGACGTAACAAAATAGATGCATAGGACATTTAAACCAAATGAATGTTTTGATTACGGTCATTAGTTGGATGAATGTTGGCTCATGGGCTTTAGGGCTGTGTTCTCCGGCCCAACCAAGTGCAATATTAAAGGTGGGGTATGCTGGACAAGGATTGTTGATATTGTCACTCAACATCAAAACAGACGTCTACTGTATGCTCCGCCCCTTATAGTGAACATACAGTACACTGCCAAGGCTGGAAAAGAATACTTTGTTTGTGTTCCCATTTACAGAGCCTGGGCTCTGTAGGAACAATGGATTCTTTCCCATTGCATGCACAGAATGGACAGCTAGCAGACCTTGACAAGATATTCACTGAATTTGATAAAAAGTATTGGATTGTAATCACATCCCTCACATTTACCTGGACTGAAAGCACCAACCAGAAATCTCAGCACCTTAGAAACTGCATTGGTTTTATTTACTTTTGTTTATGTACATTTACATTTTTCTTACTATTGATGCTTTTGTTGTGTGTTTCTCTGTGTGTGTGTGTGTGTGTCCGTTCAGACAGTTAGTTTGGATGATTCTACTAGCAGCTAAATGCAGCATCCTCATATCTACCATCTTAAAGACAGTACCTGGAAACGAGCCCCTTCATAACTTCTGCTTGTAACTCCTCAGGGATATGAGGCAAGTTGATTTGGCATCCGTGAGTCAGTGTCTTAATTAAGCACTAAGTCTTGCCTGGCCCAGAATCCACATCCCCTTCTGCCATGTTTGGCGTGCCCCATGCACTTTGCTGCAGACTGAGTAAGATTGGGCCTGGGTGCAGTTTAGACTTGGTCCTATGGTTTTTGGTTTCTGTCCACCATCAGCACAGAGAGTTGCACTTTCTTTATAATGCCATTTACAAGCCACATAATGTTTTCACACAAAATAAAAACAAGATTAAGTGTTCAGTGAGAAGTGTATTATGACCAAGGGGTCAACACTTTTCTCTGAGTTGATGCAAGCTATGGGCGCCACCATTTTGCGATTTAATGTCAGAAGCGACTAATTTCCATTAACTTCAATGTTAATCTAAAGCCGTTAAACTTTGTAAATCAGTTTTTCCCATAAGGATTTTTTCAAAATATTAAAGATATCATCTCTAAAATTATGGCAGAGAAAGCACGACTTCCATAGTTGCCTTGAAGTAGTTGCTATATTCAGTCAATAAGAGACTCAGTTTTAGCAACCAAATTCAGAATAAATCCCCACAAGCTCAGTGCTGCATAGAGTGGGAGAAGCTACTGTGTCTATAAGTGAAGACAATGGATTACAAAGGTGCTTGTTATTTTCTTTAAATTATAAGTCGTTTCACCAAAGGACACATGAATCACTGCTACTAGCCAGACACTGTAACACTACCGGTAGCTGTATACTGTAGCTTCAATGCACGTCAAAGGTTGTAGATGTTGAATTATATCGTACTACTAGGTTGATCATACGGCCTCTTTTTCCCAGACATACTGTATGTTCTTTATGAGACTTTAAAAATGTGTCCAGCCATGTCCTGGATTTGGCTTGAGTGTGCTTATTGCATTGAAGTTTGCGTCTCGCCTTCTCAAGCGCCACTATTGATTTAACTGACCGATCCTGATTACGGACTGTGAGAGGCAGCAATGCAAAGTTACGACGCCCAGTCCGCTTGAAATAAACAGAAGAGTTCATGCACTATTGGTTGATGTATTGTAGCCGACATAACGCAATTCACAAGACAGAGCTGTCTCCGTCATGTTACAAATCATTAGGATTACAGATTGTTATCATAGGTCACCCAGTGCAACTCTGGGGTACAAGCGTGACATTACCAAGCTCCATTCCGCCAATGAACTCTCCTGGACCAATCTGAGTTCCACATGCCCTCCCGATAAACAGTGTCCTACGCTGGTACTGTATGCGTAATACCAAAGATGCAATTTTACTGATGTATTTGATGCAATATTAAGAACGAGAATGCCAATTTAAAATAAAATGCTTATTTTGTCATCGTTACATTTGTAGATTTATAACGGAAATTATATTATTTATTTGGAAATTTGTTCAAGTTGTGGTTGGTGATCAAAGGCAGTTGGGCGGAATAAGAATATTCCATCTGCGGAAGTAAAAGCGAGATTTACATGACGTAAAATGCGTCATAGCATCTCAGCACCATTTTGAAAAACAGACGAATGTCAATTGACTAAATGGGATTGTTGCTTCTAGTTGTTATAGTCCAATGATTATGACACATAATTACGAGAGTCAATGTGTTTTGTCAAGCCTGTGCTATGCCATCATTACAGGAGAAATACAATTAAAAAATTGGAGAAGGAAGGGCGCAAAAGGAAAGAACCCCCATCCCCCCCCCCCCCACACACACACACACACACACACACTTCCCTCTAAAGGTATGTTATTATATACGGTTATTGTGTTGGGAGTCATTTCAAGGCCCAAATCCCACAAAGCCTGTAATAATCTGCCGGCTAAGGGAGATGCCCCCACAGACAACGGCTTCCTAATCCAGACAGATCAATAGTGCACTCATGCTTTCCGTCAGGGCCCCGTGCTCCAAAGTATGTAGGGACGCATCAGCTTTCTTTGTGCCTTGCATGTCCCCTTCTGCCACCAATCACTATTACAATGTCCCAACAGGCCATCGCTAGGGTTAGCACGTGTGATAAGCCAGACATATTGGAGTCAATAGCTGACCTGTAGATGGGGGTCAATGAGGACATCGTGAGGCGAAGTGCGCTCTGCAGCCGATCCATGTTGCAAAACCTTATGTGTCCTTTTTATAGAATACAGACGATCCAATTACCCCACATGCTTCATCACACGCGGCTGCCTACAGATGGCTCAGCATGTCAAAACATACAAGATGTTCTCGGCAATCCTGCAATCAAGATTTCATTTATATTTGTTGAGAAAGGGGCCTGTGGCAGCTTTCATATGCTACCGCTGATGAGATGAGCACTGGACGGACAGAATTGCATCAGGCTGAACCAGAAGGCAGAACAGGAGGAATATGCTGTCTATTTCTCTTTATTTCTCTATCTTCCTCTCTCCTCGTTCTATCTGCTCCCTCCCTTCACACAATTTCACCCCGCCCTTTGACTCTTTATCTCCTCTCAGCTTAAGGGCAGGACAGGCTTCAGGCCATGAGAAATGAACTTAAAGAGAGCAGTGAATGACGTTGATTTGATTCATTAAATTGGCTGAGATCAATGCCAGATCATAGAGTTGGACTGCTGCCTGCCATTTGTGATTCAAGGAGCCCAGTGATATTTTGGTTCCAAATGTGAGTGTCTGCAGAGGTGTCCAAGTCAATTGTGGTGCTAATGAGGTGGAGGAAGGTGAATCGGGGTGAGAGCAGTGTAGGGAGACGGTCTGGAAAGGTTGGTCATTTTGGCTTAAGAAATCTCTTTGACGGTTCTGGTGGCTGGGCATAGTCAGACACATGCCAAGAAAGTTTGTGTTGTAGGTTTGGAAATGGGTAATGACATTTGTCATGAACAGCTATGAATAACTGTTGACGGCCCAACAGGTACGGACGGTTGAAAGCTCTTCCAGGAGTGGTAGGCAGTTCATTTTGTAGTTTACCTTGTGTGAATAACCCTTTAAATCTTTCCCATGTCGTCTTTTGCAAAATATTTGGTAAATTATTCTGTTCATAAATAACATTATAACAAAGAGTGTTTCCAAGCATTGCAAAGTTTGCATAGTAGGCTGTAGCTAAAGCTACTTTGTATCATTCACTCAAAGACTACTTTGAATCATTCACAAATATCTGCATGTTCATTGTGTAATAGTTTTGTGTAATTACGTTATTTTTGCACACGTGAAGCCTATAGTAAAACATCTCAGTGCTGCAAATATACAATAAACTGTTGTGTAACAAACAATATAAATGGTTTGGTGGTTCCCCTGCCTTTCCACTTTTAAATAATATATTATGCTTTATATGTGTTGTTGGATCTATAATTTATTACTTAGCATTGTGCAGAAAACAGAACTGCAACACACAGCACAGAAAATAAAAGTCAAGGTTGAGCATTGGAATGACCAACAGTACATTGCTGAGTAAACCCTTTTGTTCTATCTCACACATATTGAATCTCAAAACCACACTCACATTGGTGCCTTTCATAATATTCCCTTGTTAATCTGGGACACACTCTAGACTAATTGAGATTGATCCAGTTTCTCTATATCTTTCTGTATCTTTCTCCCACTATTCTTCTTTGCCACTATGACATGTACACATGTTAGCCATATATCACCAGTCACATTCATATACAGCACTATACACCATCCTCATCATCAACATCATCATCACCACCATGCTACATTACATCTATTAGACATTCTGAATAAGATGTCAGAGGAAGATGGCTGCCGTGTGAATAAGGTCAATTCCGCACACACCTGTACTAATCACCCCTTGATGTGTCAAGAAGTGTCAGGGAACTATTTGATTTCCCAGCTGACCAACATGCGTCTTGTCTTTGTGTACAGCTCTCTGCAGTGGATTGTGCAGAGGTTAAGTGTTAGCAAGCTCTCTACGCAGTGTTGTGGAGAAGGGCCAGGCCATGCACACCAACTGTTCTCTAGAAAAGCACTGCGCTTCGTAAAGAATGAAGACCCACATACAGTGTGATTTGCATGTAACTACTGTACTGTGTCCTTAAACATGTGTATGTATGAGCTTGTGTTTTGAGCCTACAGTATTGATTATGCATCAGTTTCACCAGTGCTCTCTAACATAAGGTTAGAGAGCACTGGAATACTTTTCATAATGTATCCTGCAAAAACTCTTTTGGCGAACCATGTAACTGACTGAAAATGGCGGGCAAAAAAGCAAAGATGAGAAATTCTGATGTGTGGCTTGCGGCAATGGTTTTTATATGCAAGCCTGGTTGCTGATTTTGGAATAATCACTCCATTACAGGAACATGTCTCCAAGGCTTAGTGTAGTGTGTAGTCAAAATACGTATATGTTATCAATTAGAAATAGAGTAGTTGAATCTGAAAGGGATAGGAAAGTATTTGTATGGTTCAAACTTAGCACATAAGAATGTTCAAATGAATGCACTGTCTGCAAAAATATCCTAAGCCAATGGATACTTAATGTAACCTCCTGCAAACATGCATGTACACAACAACAAGTGGCGTAGAGTGTATATGTTCAGTTTTAGGAACCATTTTACATTTATTTTAGATTAGATATCATGCTGTGAGTGTAAACAAACAAACAAACAAACAAACACATACAGCACGTTCCAGCATGCATTTGTTCCACTGCTTCTTTAGCATTTCAATCTATCTCTGCAGCACCTCACATTTACAAGAACCATTGTGAAGCAATAACTGTTGCTTCCGCCACCATAGCTGAATCAAGGACTCCAAAGCTTTTATTCTGACACACTTTGGATTTGTTAGGAGATGGCTCTGGTTATATAAAAAAAGAAAATAGTGGATTTGATTAGTGTGATCTCTGCACCTCTTACAGAAAGGCCATTAAATGGACAAATCTTAATAATGAAAAAGAAAATGAAACATTCCTCTTCTATGAAAACTACTATTATTGTGCTACCAGCCCCTCCAAAAAACATGTGCCTGTTGATTGTGTGTATCTACAGTTAAATTGGCACTGGTGTAAAACAATATAATCACTCTCCAGATTATTACAAATTGCAAATAACATTTTCTGTTATAAGCAAAATATAATTAGATCATTTTAAAAACAATGGAAGAATAATATATTTTTTAATACATATATTTGAATGAAAACATGTTTCTCAGTGTGTCTTTTCCACTGCCCCATGTCAAAGGGCAAGATGATGAGTTGGTCAAGTGTGAGCTTGTGACACGGGCGATCAACTCTCATAGCAGAGATGTCTGGGGCAATGATCTGTTAGCACGTCTCCGGAGATGAGTCCGCTTGATGCCTTCCGACAGCCTTCATTCCACTGGTGAGAGGCTAACCAGGAGTGCCGCCTCGCCTCACATGCTGCGGGGCAGACTCCATCTGGCCCAAATGAGACGGAGGGACGGATGTTAAAAATAACCACCAAGGAAGGTATAGGGAACAGAGCTGGGGTGAGATGAAGGTGTGAACAGTGCGTTCACACCTTCATCTCATCCCATCTCTACACTGGTTATAGTGGGTCCTGTCACTGAAACAGAACAATCACAAAATAATAATACTTATTTTTTATGTAAATAAATAATAGACAACAACACTGACAGTTAATGCACATGATCATCTGCATATTGTACTGCTCTCTGCTCTCTGTTTTCAATTATTTATTTATCCAGGCTGTGTATTGCATGAATTATAATAGCTTTATAATACCCAGATGAATATTTAATGTGCTATTTTGTATTTTTAAGAAGGATCACATACAATCTTGTAATGGCAAACAAAATATTCAAAAATATTTGGTGGACAATACTCAGTATAATAGGCACTAAACTATGGCAATAGACTATGCACAAGTTTAAATAAATAATATAGTACATTTGTGTGTATGATGATTTCAAACTGTTCCTCACCATGAAGGAGCTTTACTTAAATCATTTTCAACCTGAGGTCCATCCAGTTCTGATAGATCCAGATGTTTTCCAGAATATCTAGATGCAGTGCTAGGGATTTCTATCCTAACCTATTGAGTTCTTATCAGCTCCCCACACTATAAACCCACATCAGACAGCATGTTTAAAAGACCTGTGCAATGCTGTCATGGTTCATTGTGGAGCGAGATCTGTCCATCTCATGAAAAAAAAACATTCACAGTTCAGTTCAGACACACGGCCCGGTGCTTCAAACCTGGCATTACCACTGTACTGTTCCCTCCATTCCCTCCACAGAACCCCCTGGCTTCCTGCAGATTGGTATCTTTGTGGACGTGCAGTTGGACTTGGATGGAGGGAAAATCGGTGGGGTGTTGTTTAAGAGGGTTGGCTGGGGATGAACTGACAGTTATTACTGGCTTTGTGGGGGATTAGTCCATAAAAGCCCCTCAGTCCTGTATGGCCAGTGCAGTCAGAATCCCAACAAATAAAATAAAATAATCTGTAAAACTAAAGGAAAGAGAAAAGCAAATACACAAACAGCCTAGCCTTATTGAACAGAACACAAGAAAAACCTTTAAATCTGCAATCTGTCCTAATTTTTCTCTCCCCTTGAAAAAAAATATGCCTAGGGATATTTCAGTTGGAATGAGATTAAACTCCCACAGCATAGAGATGGAAAGAGAGTGAAACACCTAAAATGCTTGGAGCATCTGTTTAGAAATGCTGTGTTCAATAGATGCAGATCTGACTCATGTGGGCTGTTGCATAAGCAGGTGCAATCATCATCAGGGAACTAGTTTGGTTGGCGAGCTCTGGTTTATGTTGTTTCTTTTCACCTCTCACACATGTCAAACCTCCAGTAAAACTATGTTTTGTATATATTATTCATGTTCTCATTGTTAATATATACAGTGATGCAAATATGTTGATATTAACATTAAATATGTTAAATGTACTTGTGACAGGGATTTCCCCCTTGCTTCAAGTTCTTTCTGTTTGAGCCATATTTGCTATATGGCTCAAACAGACATTAGTTTTCATGTGGTTAGAATCATGAAAATCTAATAAAAAACAAAAGAGGGAACAAGTACAATGCATATTTCCTACAATGACATGAATGTGTAAACGACATAAGTGGTAAGCACGTCATAAAATGTATCTAAAAATAAATAGTTTTACCAACATATGGGGCATAACATATATATCTGTAGTAAGATATTGTACGGTAAGGAAAACTAAATGCATTGTTCAACTTTGTTAACTATAGAGTATAATGTGCTCCATACTGTAATTTCTAAGAAATATTGCATGTTAATTGCAGTTGCAAATATTATTTTTACCATAAACTTTATTTGACATGTTTAATAGATTTCAAGCAGTTATTTTCAGTAGCCTACTTATTTCATTTGTTTCACATTGTTCCTATTTTACTACACAAATATAATCAGATAATTGTAGATTAGACCATATGGCCAATGCATGTGTCCTGAAGAGGGCTGTATTATGGAGCTTGAAGAGGGAGATTACAGGCAGATGGAATTTAAAAATAAATGTAACTCTTTTTTAAATTAAACTTTTTGTCCACATACTCTATTCACAAAATGAAGTTGGAGTCTGGTTACACCAAGCTATATATAGCATTGCCCAATATTTGTATTTGCAAATAATATCTGCATTAGTAAAGGCTTATTACAGTTTGCAATCAAGCAGATACTTTTCAAAAGGCCCCTATGACTTGGCTGTCATCTTATTCACAATTCAATTTCAGTATAATTAGTCTGTCAATTCAGTGAAAATATTTGTTTGGTACCCTTAACACTTTCTGATATGCAATATTACGAAAAGTTAGAAGCATTTATAATGATAAAGAATGACGTGACATGAGAAATGTCTGTTAGTTAGTTCTGTTAGTTCATAAAGGTATTTCAGTACACGCTCTCATGTCCATAAAATTCACTAGCCATTAAATAGCCTATACAATACATATTTTAAGTAGATAAAAACAGTAAATGTAATCAGATCCTTATCTTAGTATTGTATTGCTGATTATTGCAAGTTGCATTATATACATAGCATACTGCTATTAGCTATGATTATTTTATGAAACCAAAATCCCTGATACATTTTATGATAGGAGAAAATTTGACCCTTGAAGTACATGTGACTATACAGGTTTATATATTATTATTAAAACTCATTCATCTTGCTATGCCATTGTATAATAACTGCTCATTAACAATCACCAAAAGTAAAAATAATGCTGCTGCTAACTGACTAGTAAATAGCAGATTTGCAATATTACTCTGTAAATATGTTGAGAAAAAAATATCTAACTAGTTTTAAAATGTCAATGATTTAAGATGAACAAGATGTGGCATTACATAACTGTAATGTGAAAGATTTACAGCACAATGACATTGATGACGCTGGGGAAGAAGGACAATATTCTGATTATAATGCTGTCGTGTCTGGTGATTCTGGGATAAAACCACAAGTAGCCTATTTCCTTCTGTCTAAATCAGATTGAAAAGTAGCCTAGGTTATACATGTATTAGGTCATTCACAGCATAATGCACGGCAAGCAGCAACATTCGTGGTGTGATTAGGTTGATCCAGAGCTTTCTTTAACTTGTTTAATTAAATTTGCATGGTAAGGTTCAGCTACGGAATTCTCTGTTTTGTCGTTTACATTATGTAGGGATGTGGTTTTGTAGGAACTATGATGTACTGATCCTTCGGCACAGGTGGGAAAGATGGATTAATGACAGATACCGGCCGGGATCAGCGGGCCACAGTGGCGAACTGGCCATCGGTAGGTTTGGGAGAACTCCCAAAGGGCTGGTCCATTCCAGGCTGAAACGGCCACTTGTCAAAGAGTTTTTATGTTCCAATTTCTAATGTCTTATTTATGTCCTGAGACCAGCAGGCCAGCTGGTTGCGTCAGCTACAGCACATCGCAGTCTCTGTGTGTTTGCCAGACTGGGCTAAACTAATACGTTCAATATAGAGGGCAGATACAGTACGAGTGGGCCCTCCCATCTTGGACTGATCCTCGGTTTTGCTGAGATCTGATTGACCCAAGAGCAGAGCTTTCACACAGTCGAATCGAATGCAAGGCGTATGAGCTCTTTTTACATTTTGGTTTCTTCTACATTTTGGCTTTTTCGATTAGCCTGTGATTTTAAATGTAAATAGATTTGAATGCATGAATACCAGATTTAGAGATATTGATATTGATTTTTTAAAATTGTATTGTATTTGTGTTCTTCAGTTGGCACAGTTACCATAATGAAAAAGTAAAGCCACAGAACCAGCCGATTCACTTTGTTCATTTTATTATTTTAGAATAAAGAACCCTATGATAAAAATATGTACACCCTTGAGTCTGTGTGCACTCTATGGGTGTAACAGACACTTGCTGACTGCAACATTAGAAAGACATAACATCTGTTTCTTTAAATGTTACGCATTGTATGTGGTGTGTGGCCAGCTTACCTTGTGAGATTCTACTGTTATGAACAGTGTAGATTTTGATCACACACTTGTATACCGTCGCCTAGCAACCTATAATGTGTAACAAGGAGGCTGCAAAAAGAAACTATATAAAATAAATGTATGCATTTTGATTACGGGTATAGTTTACCCAGTGTGACAGTTAGAGGTTAAAATGCCTTGTTTTAAATCTGGATTTATATTGACTATATTTAATAATACGGAGTGCAACACAATATCATTTTAGGAAAAGTCAAAGACTGGGGGACATTAATATATTATTAAAACATAGTTATCTAACAATTAGGGTGAGGGAGAAACTCTTTAAAACCCTTTAGTTTCATTGTCCTTGCAAATTTCATTTGTCCTTACAAAGTATGACCATCTAGGGGACTGTCAGAATTTGTGGGCTGGAGAATGAACCAGACAAGTTTTCTGATAGTTGGGGAAACCAGAGCACCCCCTCCCGTCTGGGGAGAACATGCACACTCCACACAGAAAGGGCGGGACGACCAGGGTTCAAACCCAGGAACTTCTTTCTGTGAGGCCACAGTGCTATCCACCGTGCTGCCCTTTGGGGGAGGCTCTTATAGCCTGAGTTATTATCAGGCAGCGGACAATTTTCTGCCTAAAAAACAATATCTGAATTAAGGTACTTAGTGGTACCTAGATGTACCTAGAGACATGTGCCAGACAGCCATTCACTGGAGGTGAAGAAACTACTCAAACTGCAACCAAGAAGAAGAAAAATATATTGAGAGAAACCAGCTATCATGACTGCTGTGATTATTATTATGTATTATATTATTCTGTATTTTTAATAGCCTAAAATTACACATTTTAATGTTTTCTTACTACATTAAAATGTCTTTATTACACTTTTTTATTGTTTATGTATAACAGAAAATATTATCGAAAATAATTCTTAACTTCAGAATATTTATTGATAAGCATATTGATGGGGCCCCGGTTATTGATTCTTTCAGACCATTACAGTGTTAAATATAATTGTAAAAATGTCATTTAAGATAAGGGGTCAGCCTGTATCCTGCATCCTTCTTGAACTGCTGTTTATGAAACCAAAATGGTTTTGAGTGACCCTTCCCACATTTGACCCCAAGGCGAAAAGGCATAGCGCCAAATGGGCTCACAGAATGACTGACAGACTTATCAAAGAAACAGAAAAAAACAGAATAACTGCTGTGAGAAACAGTGATGTTTACTGAAAGGCTGCAGGAAGTGAAGTTTGATGTTTGTGACATGCCTGAAATAGAACACCCTCTGCAACAAGGAACAGGTGACATTTCCAAGCAATTTTATGTTCCTAGGCAGTTTATACAATTTTGAGAGGTCTTTGGGTAATATCTACCCTATTGATCACCATCACAATGTTGCCAGCTACAATTCAAGACCAAAATCAACAAAATTAAACATTCTCAAACATTTCCCTAATTTGGCATACTCCTGTAGTAATACAATAATTATGTTACCTATGAGGATTCAGAGTTGACGCCACAGTGAATTTGTCATCTGTGCCATGATAAAGGTGATAAATCGTATGACTTTTTTGAGTTAAGGTTCCTCCTTGTCACTATGTCTGAACAAACTGACACATGCCTAAACACTTTTGTGTGACAAGATGCACTGCCAACACAAAAAATAAATCCAGAACATGTTTTTAATAAGATGTCAAACCGACAAATGCGAGCCTTTCAGGAGACAAAAGTAGATACGTGAAACAGTGACAGAGCACAAGGCGTCATATTACATTGAAAACTATTGGATGGGAACACAGTCACAGTGGTTGATCCACAAGACATGCAGACAGACATCACTTAAATGTCTGAGACAATAACCATGTACTTACTGTAGGGGTTTCTGTGAGTTACATTAATAAAGATAATAAACTGGAATGTTCAATATTGAAACCTTAGGTATATTTATTTAAATTAAAATAGTAAAGTAAAAAAAAGTTCATTACATCATTTATATTATGATTTTTCTTCTAGTGGGCAAACTATACAAATGCATACATTGTTTCACGGCAGCAGACAAAATCTTAATACACTATATTGTTTTGTTGAGTTTTTATTTATATATTTTTGTAGTTGAATTTTTTTTTTTTCTCGAAGCTTCATCAAGGTTGACAAATCATATGTGGGAGAGAATAACTTTAGTTTATTATACAAAATATTTTTGCATGCTGTATAAACTCTCAAAAGTATCACAGAAGACAATTTGTTTTGTCTACTTGACTCACAGGAGAAATGTGTATTGCACTACAAACTAAAAATGATATACACTGTGTGGGATTTATTTTTATTTTTAAAATTGTTTGTCCTTGAGAATTTGCATAGACATAAGCTATTTTTAGAGCTTAAATGGACTTTAGGGTGAGCAGTACTGAATATTATCCAGATGTAGCTCTGGATAATATGCTCTGTATTGACTGGAGCACATGAACTCCATTGACATCTGTAAGCAGCTGACCATTCTATCTAAATTAATCTATAAAATTAGAAGCATGTCTTAGTTGCCTAGGATTTCAGAGGAGTGATGAATGTGAGACAAATAACTTTGCAAATTAAATATCCATAATTATTTTGACATCAAATAGATGGTAATGAGTGTCTACCGTATGAGTGTTCTCACATATCAAATAAATATATGAAAACATACTTCAGTTTATCCTTTTCTTCAGTTACTTTAATTCTTGAAATTATTTTCCATTCATTTTCCCTTTCTTCCTATAAAATTGCTGGATCCATGAACACATCAGTGAGAGGTCGCACACAGTGGTGCAGATTGGATAAATTGCAAACAAACCACTGGTTTAGAATGAATGCCCCTTCATATTCAACAGGTTTGCATATTGATTTAGGAGGTGCTTTTATAAGATACATTAAATCTGACCATTTTAAAGATTATCATAGCAATATTTGTTAAAATGTACTAAAGGCAATTGCGTTGGTTAAAAGCTATAAATATATAAACTATATGGGAAAATGCAGAAAAGTGACTAATTAGGATTTATTTTGTAAAAATAAGGGCATATCAAATAAGATTTAGAATTAAGATAATATATAATAACTATAAAACTATGACATTACAAAGATAACACATTTTTCCTGTGTACTGAACAATATTTAATCCTAGGGAAATTAAAATTACATTAATAGTAAATTAAATTACACAATTGATTCCCTTCGGGATATTTGTCATATGTGATTGACCCATTATAAGTAATCCTGAGGGAGGAAAAGAGAATGGGAATGAGTATCCTGGAGAAACAGTCCCAAAAACTCAGTAGAGGCATCGGCAGAGAGCTCACCATAAAGTCAGTTACCAAGCATAAACTGCCACTTCATTTTGTGATAAAACTGCTCTGCCTTTTAGCCCCTTTGTGCCTGTTCTAATGTTACCTCACCCCAAACCTCTCCTTTTTCCTTCCTTGAGTCTCAATCAGCCACAGGAGACACATATTTGCTATACCCACCAAATTATGTTTTAAAATAATGTAACCTATATCATATCATTCCTTCATCTTTCCAGTTACCTGCTCCAACATACTTCTCAAACTGTAGGTCAGGTCTGCTTTCAGGGTGCATATCACAATTTCAAGATAATTATCTTTTAAAAGGTATTTGAATAGATTTAATTTGATTATGTCTAATATTGCTTAATCCAAATAATTATTCACATGAATGTTATGGTTGCTTAATGTATACTGTATATTACTGTATTTTATTGTATAGATATGGTTACTTACTATAGTATATCCTGTATATTAGTTTACTGTATTTATGGTTGCTTATTGTACTGTATATTACTGTATTTAGTTACTTCCCATAAACTGTATAATACTGTATATTACTGTATGTTAAAGGTGATTTACTATACTGTATATTATTGTATATTTTCTTACAACCCACATTTTCTATGGATTGTGGGGGCGTTCAGAAAAATTGGAAAACCACTTACCAATAGTTCAGTAAAACAGAATAAAGGGATAACACTGAGGGGCTTGTTGCATAGTTTGTGGGCATCAATTTATATGCAGGAGAGGCAGTAGCTGGGTCTCCTCCGATTATTTTACAGATCAAAATGATCCACATTCCAACAAGGGGATTATATTGAATATGTGCAGAGTACAAACCTAGGTGTCTGGTGGCATGTGATTGTGACAGCTCATGCTCAGTAGCGAATATGACAGTCGGCAGCTTGGGACGAGAACACTGAAATAAATCTGCAACAAGGGCAAAGAGAAGAATGAAACATTCTGTCCAGCAGGACGCCAGTGTACATGCTGAAGGGCTGGTGTAGCTTTACGATTGCATGCTAAAGGCGTGTGACCTTATTTTGAATCCCCATGGTGGTATGGAGATGGAACATTGATATCCTGTACAGTTGCCGTAACAACTGTCAACTGTGATCCATCCGTGAGGGTTGATATATGGTCTCTTTTGTGGTGGACTAAAATATTGACACTTGAAGGTTCTATGCAGCCAATAGACACACTCAGATGGTGGATTATGGGAATAATCTAATTCTGTTCGTTGGCCTTGCCAGGCACATTCCACAGCAAGAAAACAACAGACATTAAATGTTCTCACAATCATGGAAAATTGTTTAATTTGGGGGAAAATCATCAAGGTTCAGTTGCATCAGGTTGCTAAAAAACAAACTCAAATCTGAGCTCTATGTGTATCTGTTTTAATCCCTGCACATAATTCCACCATTGCAGAATGCAGACAAACACAAACAGAGTAAACAAGAACAAAACACCAACCTACTTTTTAACTTCACCCTGACTGTCCACCCCTCTTCGCATTTTCTTATTTTAAACATACCCTTTAAAGCTTCCTAGTGATCTAATGATATCTGACTCTGCAACTTGCTTGTCATTAATTTCAGACACCAGTCAGCAATTCTTCCGACCTTGAGCACAGTGCGTACATATGTAGATTGGACATAAAGTGTGTGTTGTGCGTGGCCGTGCGGTAAATTTAGAAAATGATGGATGGTTGGAAATGGATCCTTAGTCAACATGAAAATAATATGAGTCTGAGATTGGTTAGATCCCCCCGACCACCCTTGCCTCGGTTGTGCACTTGAGAAATAAGAAAATAAAACACCAATAATTAAACGCTTATTACTTTAAATGGATAATTTCGACTGTAGATTTTCAATGTTTGGGATTAGATAAGTGTGGCAAGCTGAGTAGATGAACAAAAGCATGCTTACATGGTTTTATTCCATGTAAAAGAATGAGACAAAGATAAATCATGTCAGAACTTTTTCAATTGAAAAACAATTTGAAATCTTCGAGGGGAAAAAAATAAAATAAAATAAAAAAACCTTACAATAACCTGAAGTGGCTGTGTTCAGAATGAACCAATCACATTCAAACTCATGTTAAAAAGAAGTCATTACACACCTGCTATAATTTAAAGTGACAAATAAAGTTCAGCTGTTCTAGTAGTATTTTCCTGACATTTTCTTAGTTGCATCTTAGAGCAAAAGTCAAGGTCCGCAGAGAGCTTCCAAAGCAGCAAAGGGATCTCATTGTTGAAAGACATCAGTCAGAAGAAGGGTACAAAATAATTTCCTAAGCATTAGATATACCATGGAACACAGTGAAGACATCATCAAATGGAGAAAATATGGCACAACAGAGACATTACCAAGAAGTGGACTTCCCTCCAAAATTGATGAAAAGACGAGAAGTAAACTGGTCAGGGAGGCTTCTGAGGCCTAGAGCAACATTAAAGGAACTGCAGGAATGTCTGGCAAGTACTGGCTGTATGCTACATGTGACAACAATGTCACATTTTCTTAAAATGAATGGGCTATGAGGTAGGGTGGAAAGATGGAAGCCTTCTCTTACAAAAAAAAACATTCAATCATGGCTGAAGTTTTCAAAAACAAACATCAAGTCCTCCAAAAGCACATGTGAAAATGTGTTATGGTCTGATGATACCAAGGTTGAACTTTTTGGCCATAATTCCATAAGGTCTGTTTGGTGCAAAAACAACACTGCACATCACCCAAAGAACCATATCCACAGTGAAGCATTGAGGTGACAGCATCATGGTTTGGGCCTTTTTTCCTTCAGCTGGAACCGGGGCCTCAGTCAGGGTGGAGGGAATTATGAACAGTTCTAAATACCAGGCAATTTTGACACAAAACCTTCAGGCGTCCGTTAGAAAGAGGTTCTCTCCGTTAGATAGACGTTCAACTTTCAGCACGACAACGACCCAAAGCACACATCCAAATCCACAAAAGCATGGCTTCATCAGAAGATTAACGTTTTGCAATGACCCAGCCAGAGCCCAGACCTGAATCCAATTGAACATCTGTGGGTTGATCTAAAGAGGGCTGTGCCATATATGTCCTGGCAATCTGACAGATTTGGAGTGTTTTTGTAAAGAAGAGTGGGCCAATATTGCCACATCAAGATGTGCCATGCTAATATACTCCTACCCAAAAAGACTGAGTGTTGTATTAAAATCAAAAGGTTATTCAACAAAGTATTAGTTTAAGCGTGTGCGCACTTATGCAACCAGGTTATTGTAATGTTTTGATTTTTTATTTTTCCCCCTCGAAGATTTAAGTTTGTTTTTCAATTGAATTGTTCACATTATAGGTCACATTAAGGTTGGAAAAGTTCTGACATGATTTATCTTTGTCTCATTCTTTTACATCACAAAAACCTGGAATTTTAACAGGGATGTGTAGATTTTTGTATATCCACTGTATGATCAATGATCTAATCATTGACATGATTCCACCCCTCATCAAACCCCCTTCGCTCAACATTGACTTTCACATACATTAATACATATTTTATATTATTTAGAGTGTACATTTGATAAAACAACATAGTTTATAATAAAATACATTTAATGCAGAGTCGTCCCCAGTAATCCATCATATAATAGCTTTTCTGCGGAAACGAGGGAAAATAGACGAGGTGCTTTTGTTAATGGGACTTCTTTTCGAACTAATTAACAGTGCTGGGTGTATACAATTTACATCACAACTACAGCATTTTTTCCACCTCAAGAGAAGGTATTCTCTTGGACCCCAGGGGTTGGGTGAGTGGGCTTAAATGTGCACAAGCCCCCCATTGCCACTATTAAGCTTTTGGGGCTAGCAGACCCTGCCAGCCCCACTTTACACAGCACTCTCAAGTCTACGCGGTTAATTGGCCGGCCTCCCATAGGCTAGACACCCCTACCCAATCCTAATTGGCTCCCTTGTATCCACCCAGCCAACCCTATTGTTCAGGTACCCAGTGTGTCGCTATGGATGCAGTGATCACTTGCGTATGAATTTGGGGACAAAAGCTTAATGGGTTGTCAGTCTCCCGGCTGTCTAAGCCGGGTGACTGACACTACTCTGTGCTACAACCTAATGCTAACAACAGACCCCATGCACATTTTATTAACCATCCTCCTCCACAAACACACTGGTGCCTCTGGGAGGGGAAGTTAATCTATGCACTCACTTACAAAAGCAAGGACGTCATGGCAGCAGCTGTGAGGTCCTCTGCCTGGCGTGTTTAAGCCGAGCCTGATGATGTTTACATAGGGGGATCTCATAGTATGCCACTGAATGCCAATCAACCCAAAGAGACAGACCAAGTTAGAGAGAAGGGGTGAAACAATTTTCCAACACCACTATAGTAATCCAGGTTATCCTGATAAGACCCAGACAGGGTCAGTTTCCTTGCAGCGTGTAATGCGCCCAGATGGTGCCAAATACCCTGTTCTCCTGCAATTGGGCCTGTCTCCCATAATGAGCATCTGAATACATCACTGTTTGTCCCCACTTCTCTCACCAGTTCACCCTGTCCCCTAACCCCTCTCCATATTCCTCCCTATTGCCTGGCCTTGTCACCTTTTCCTTGTAATGAGCAGGTGAGAACACCTCATGCAGCTTTCCTGTTTTCACTGTCCTCTAATTATGAATGTTTGTCAGCAGGACAGTCTATCTCTCCCTCATGTAAGACTGTGGCAAAGACATCTTGCGGTTTACAGTTTATGTCTCTACTACGACTGACTGGAGCAGCAGCTGCTTTTCTCTATTGTCTGAACGCTGTTTATGACCATGAGTGACATTCATCAGGTGTCTGCTAAAGATACACAAGCTTTGTTTGTTCTCTTTGCCATGGGTTCCAAATTAATGAATAAATGAATCAAAAGTGCCTCTCGCTCCCACATACCCAATTAGTCCATTTTAAATGTCGGCCTATTTGAATGAGAATAAGTGAATATCTGAATTTGGCATCGAATAGGCACCGCCAGATGCAGACTTTTTTTAGGTGAAAATTCAAAATAAGAGTTAGAAATGTATTATTTGGACAAACATTTACAATGTTTTATGTCCGACTGGACTAGGATGTGTGTGAAAGCATCAGCGGTAGACAGTAAACACATGTTAATTTGTCATATGTAGTCATTGATTTGAAAAGAGTTGCCACAAAAGTATATATAAATGTTTTCAGTGATACCATACATTTTATTTCCGAAAAATACTATGTTATGTTAACTAGTTGTCATGAGAAATAGCCAAAGGGTACTTGGTCTTGAACATTTAAAATAGGACCATTCATCTTCATTCGTCTTCTGTGCATAGCAGCCAGAGCCATCGATAGAAAAGAAATCACACACTGAGATGATAGCAGTTACTTTACAGTATGGTCAGCAATGCTGTTGCCCACAGATTGCCTTTCCAAGGTGACTGACCTCAGAGAAAATGTTACTAGTCAAAATATTGGCTGCCACGCATCAGGTTCCAACGATGTTTTTCCTCTACCTCGTTCCCTTCTTCACAGAATGCCTACCCAGCAAACTTATCAAGCGGTGTGGGAGAATCAATCATGGGGTGACACTATTCCAGACCAAAGTGTTGTTTGGGAATCTGTTGTCTTTGGTGCCCGGCAATCACAGAATGGGATTTTCAGGCAACAAGTTTTGGCTTTTGAGATATTTTTCATTGCGGGGAGTTTGCTGCATCCATAGAACTGACTATAGCTACCTGTTCCTTCATGTATTTATATGTTATTCCTTAACTTGTTCCTACACATTCCTGGCTCAGTTCAAACTATACTAAAATACCGGTATTAGTATTGTATTAAAAGTATTGTTTTCGAATGCTAAAAAAATAACTTGCCTCTCAAAGACAAAGGTGAGAATAATCCTAGCAATTAATTGTAGCATCCAGGTAAAAAAAGAAAAGAAGAAAACATCCGTTGATATATATTTGATCTGCAAATGATTCACTTGATATTTTACCTTCCATAGAGCCATCTCTCTGCACTTTACAATGAATCACCACTTTCACTGTCCCTCACTGTGAAATGGCAGAGACCTGTATTGTGGGTTGCAATGTTATGCCTTGATAAATGTAGTCCTGTGTTTAGCACAATCACACTGTTCTCCCACGATTTAACGTTTCTGTTATCACTTGACACTTGAGTGTAGAGGGTATTAAGTATCTCTTCCTCGTATTGATGTGCACCCAATGTTGCCCTCAGAACTGCTTCAGCTCACTTGGGCATGGTCTCAATGAGGCGGTAAAAGTATTTCCATTGGGATGTTGAGTCATCTGGTAGAAAAACTCTCTCACACACACATACACACACAAGAACATTTATTGATCTCAAAACATTTTGAGTCTAGATTTCCTTCTCATCTCTGATTGAGATATGACTGCTGGCATAAATATATAAATAAATAAATAAATATAAATATACATATATATATATATATATATATACACATATACAAGAAATCGCTACAATGAACTAGCTAGCAGCAAGTGATACAGTACTACAGTACATTCCATTAATATTTTTAAATGACAAATGTCATAATCTGCATAATTACCCACATAATCTCAGTCATCCAGACCTTTTATTTATTTGCACCTCAGATGTAATCTTCTCTATACAACATGGTCTTTCCTAATTCTGCCATTCTTCTCATGTAGTGAATGGTACATTTCTTTCAGCAAACTTTCATTGTATGAAGGTTTGCTGTTGAGTGGGTGCTGTGCAAAGAGCCCAGGAATAACATGAATAATTAGAGCCAGAGGAAGAGCAGTAGGTTTCAATTGCGTTGGGAATATACTGCATACATACAGTATGTCAGAACAAGTTATCAGAATATATGATATTGTACATTGTTATGACTTGCCTTAAATCACCTATTGCAAGACAATTGTAAGATAATGCACTTTTGATCAAATTCATCAAATATTTCCTCACATTTCGCTATTTTACCATTCTCTGTGCATGTTGAAAAAATATCCGATACTTTTACACAGCCCTGGCTCCGTGAATAGCAACATAAACAAAGTGGCGAACACTGCTCACATCGACAAAGCCGTAGTACTATGCTTTGTATCGTACTACTGTATGCTTGCAGTGTGGGTGGTGCCAGGCGGCCTAGCCAAGGTGGTAGATCGAAGTGCTCTGGTTGGGGCCTAGCGATGTTGGCTACACAAAATAGTTCAGGATCATGTCCAGGACGACTCCAATATTCTTCACCATTGGACAGGAGGGCATGGCTGTGTTCTCAAGGGTGATGGACAGGTTCATGAGAGGGTGGGCTTTTTCTGGAAGATAGAGTATCTATGATTATTGAGCATGACTAATGCTAGTGAGGCATTCAGAGATTTAAGTTGCAATGTGTGTCGGATGGAGGGAAGGAGAGTTAGAGTTGAGTGTCATCGGCATTGTAGTGGTAGAAGCAGGGATAAACATTGGGCCAGAGCCTGGTGGAGCTGTGGTCTGGCTGAACTCCAACACATGAAGTAGTCAAAACCGTTAAACATTATGTTGCCGGAGTCTCCCGGATCCCCACAAATAGTATACAATCTTCCGGAAAAGCCTCTGGGGGTGCTAGTGGACGCACGAAGATACCTCTTTGTCACAACTGAGGGCTCCCTCACATACTGTACAAAATCCCAATTAAAACACTGGGTAGAAGAATCCATGTGAGGCGATTACAGGACTAAGAGATCATACAGTGAGAAAAGTATGGGTCCTAGTATGGATCATTGTGGAACCTCGGTGTTGAGTTGGCAGGGTTTGAAAAGGTGTCCATTCCAGAGGACTCAGGAGGTAGGAGGATCTGTCTGGTATGATCAGGAGAGTGGGCAATGCCCAGCTCAGCCAAGGAAGGTTATTCAATTATTCTTACCATGCATTAGTGTAATCAAGAAGACACCCGAGAAAACAAATCTAAAAGACATCAACAACAAAACAACTCACACACGGCAAATAAGAAAATGCAAGAAAAAAATAAGAACACATTAAAAAGAAAATACACTATTACAAATACCTACTAAAATGTTAATAAAACTGAAAACACAATTGACAATTGGAAAACATATATCATCATATATAATGTGGTCTGATTTGCTGTTGTGGTTTCTATTTTGCCGTTGTGTTTTCGGATTTACTGTTGTGTTTTGTCTTTTGTTCATTTGATTTGCAATTTGTCATTGTTTTTCTATTTGCCAGAGAATAGATGTTGTGTTTACCTATTTACCTTTTTGTATTTGTTGTGATGTGCACTTCAGGCCCACCGTAAGTAGCTCATATATTGGATTTGGCAATTGGAAAAAAAGATGCCCTTGCAGTACACAGAGTTTGTCTTAGTAGGTCATCGGATGAATAGTGTAAACAAAAGTAAGTGTCTCATCACAGTTGATGAACAGTATGGCCAACACAAAGCATGGCGGATGCACTGGCTGACCAGTTGAAGAGCCTTAGCTGAGGGTGACTCACTCACTTGCAGCATTCCGACCTGCATCTTTCATTCTCTCAGCTCCTACCCACTGATGCTGCCCCCACCTTTTGGATTGCTATATTTGCGACTGTGTCCACTGATGTGGAAAAACCCATCATCTGGGCCAGTAGATCTGGAAATAGAGTACTCGCCGAGGTCAACCAGAGACAAGGCCCATTCCCAGGGAGTGCACCCAGTCAGAGGTGTGGGGGGCAATGAGTTCCAACAACGGAGAGCGGGATGTGTCTGCTGGCTATTTCTTGTAAGAGGGTGAGTGGATCTGGTACGTTCTCACAATGGCTCGTTAGCTTTGCTTACTTTAACCCAAAAATATTAATTATTTATAATAGTTATTGTTTAATATGTCATAGTTCTGGGACACCACCAAACTCAAATTTTGGTCCGTATCTACATATATTAAATACTAATCCGCCGCAGCTTGGAACGGCGTAAAATAAAGTATTAATAATATTGTATTAGTTTCTTAAATGTATTAATTAATTTCAATCTCTATTGAAGGGTTAATCCTACTGGCTAGTGACTCGGGTTCTGTATACAACCACACTGAAATGAGCACATATCAACCACCGTTACTAGAGTCCCACAAACACCAGGAAATATGGAAATAACTCACACAGCATCTTACAAATTTACGTAAAAGGGTAGCAGTTAGTTACGTGGAATTAGGGCAAAACACCATTTGACAACAGATCACGTCTGGCTATTGATTCCCTATCTTACAGGTGAGCTAACTAGCGGCTAATGCTAATGTGGTCAGTAAGCGAGTGGGGTTTTACAGAAAAGTGTTTCTATGGTATAGATTAAACCTGTAGAGGTATTTGTGACATGATAATCAGCACCAGTGCATGTATCATAATGTACATGTGCCGTAAATTCAGAAATCAGGCATGCAGAACAGATGTTGCCACAGTTTGTTTTCAGATAACACTTAGAGTATAGCCTATTGCTATGTTCACATGGAATACAGCAAAAGTCAAACCAGATATCATGTTAGTAGATGAGAGCAGAACAGCAAATTGTGTTGTTGCAACGGCAAACAGCATGCCGTCCAAAGTTAAAATAATTTTAATTTTGCAATTACGTTGTTCGTAGCTAAGCTAATATGTTTGGTGCAACAGCAATAAAACAAACAAATAAAAACAATACAAGATACAGTACTAAAATATCTACATAAAGCATTTTTCCACTAATTAATTGCATTGAAAATATTTTTTTAAGTATGTGTAAAGAATGCGACATTACCATAGCAACTGCAATTCCATCTGACTTCTTTGCTGTGCCATCCAGAAATGGTTTGCCGTCTGCTGTGTTCCATGTGAATGTAGCATATGCAGGCATCCAAAATAAAGCTTGTTGTATTTTTGTGTGAAAATATTTGCTTGAAATGTAAACAGTAAACATATACAAATATATAAAACCAATGAGCGACAAAACCACTTACAGTTCAGATGTATATTACAGGATCTTGCATTCAGTGATTTATCAATCCAAAGAGGGCATTAGATTAAACACATTAGGTCATCTGAGGGTTTTCAATCCCCTCCCTTGCATTTCACTCGGGCATTCGGCCCTTAGGGTTGGACTGTGGTTTATTTGACAGAGTGCACCGTATCAATTATTGATTCTGCTTACATTCCCTTTAAACTACCCATCCCATCAATGTTTAACCCTTCTCACCCAAAGGTTGCTGCATACATATTTTATACATAACAAACAAACCGTCCTATTCAGATAAAAGCCAGTTGAAAACTGTACTGAACCTGATATCTGGAAATATTATTATTGTATTACTTTTCTCCTACTGTAGGTCAAAACATTTTAGTTTAGGTGCCAGATGATAACTGTAAACGACCACCCACCCCACACACATTCACATAATGGGCTGTACACTATTAAAGAATTGCTGGATTTATACCATCCACCGTGGGAATTAATCCAAGGCTGAAATCATTGGCCAAAAATGGCCTCTACATGCCATAAAATAGCTCTCTTCCTGCAAACGTCTTTGGGCCATCATTGCTGGACGCACTAATGTTTGTCTCTGGGGAGGTTTGCGCTACGAAACTAAAAAGAGCCCCCTTGAATCGCATTGCTGTTATTACTTTGACTTTCTCTCCTATGGACAATGCCCTATAGGTCTTTACCAGGATGTGTCAACATGGTGGATCATCTACCGTAGATTGTGTGTGTGTGTTAGGAGACAGGGATTCAAGATCACTCCACCAACTCATACCACAGGGAAATAAAGAAGGACGCCTTTAATTCATCAATGCGGGCCTGTACACATAAATGGTGAATTAAAGCTGTTCTAGAGCTGCCATGGCTACAAGCACATGCAGAGAAATGGAAGATGTGAATCAAAGGGGTTCCAGGAAGAACTCTTAAACATGCCATATGACCAGCCTGAAATATAATGTGCACAGTTTTGCTGTGACAATACTGTGGGAGTAACAGGATACAGAAATAACTCACTACAAAGCATTCCTTCCAAGGAACCATAACACAAATTGCCAGGGTGGAACAGTATGCAACTGTGATAGTGAAAACGGCACAACATGGCAAAGACTGAACCATGTTTACAGTGTACAATATTTAAATAAATTGGTATTTTACCGTATTGCACTTTTTTTATATATTGTCTGGCTCATATTTCTGCCTCTTTTGCAATTTCTCAACTACTGCTATTTTCTTGTTTTGTTTTGCCTAACTTTCTTTGTGAAGTCAGCCAGACAACTCTCTCTCTCTGACTAAGTCTGTTCACCTTTCCTTGGGGGCACAGAGTAACAGTATCTTAAGTTAAAGGTCTGTAGTATCTTTAGCCCATTTTCCTTGTCCAGTTATATGAAAGAGGATTTGTATGGGCTGTTAATAGACTGCCCACATCTCATCACTTTGCTATCATGATCTCAACTGACCTGCCTAAAAGCTACAGGTCTTAAAAACATCTCTACCTCTCTTCATCATTCTCACACTGTAACGCCCCCTTGAATCACACCACCATCACCTCAGATAATAAAAGCACGGAGGTAATTACTAAGTTCACTGTCCCCCAGGTACTCCTCCAGCCATCTGTCATTGATCTTTAGTGGTTTCTATCACCACCCCCATGGTGTACAGCACACTGACACATGCTTTGTAAAGTAGAATAACCTACTGACTACAAATATATACAGATGATGACAATGATCTATAAAACATGTCTACCATGTCTTCAAATTGAAGGAAAACTCTGGTATGTTTCTCTAATGAAAACAATTACAATACACAGTTCTGGACCCTTGGATTGGCAGACCGGGGTGGTGGTTCAAATATTTAAAGTGACCGGAGGGTGTGTTCCAATTATCGGGGAATCATACTCCTTAGCCTCCCAGGAAAAGCTTAAGATTCTGTCGACCCAAAGATTCAGCAGGAACAATGCGGAATCCATACAAAGTGTGAAATAGTGAACCAGCTCTACCAATCCAGTCTACATGTGTTTAGTGGACCTGGAAAAAGCTTATGACTGGGTCCCTAGAGAGATTCTGTGGCAAGTGCTGCAGGAGTATGGGGTACCAGTTCGCTTTATAAGTCATCCATTTTCAAGTTGGTTTTGGACACTGACAGGGCTGCACCTTGTCTCCACTCCTGTTCCTGATATTCATAGGTGGACAGGATATCAAGGCATAGTCATGGGTTGGAGAATGACAGGTGGTGAAGTGGAAGGATGTCATCTTTGCTTTTTGCGGATGATGTTGTCCATTGTGCTTCTTCATACTGGGACCTCCAGCATGTTTTGGAACAGTTTGCAGTTTAGAGTGAAGCAGTTGGAATGCGTACTAGCACATCCATGTCTGAGGCTAAGGTTCTCTCTTGGAAAAGGATGGTTTGTCCCCTCCAGGTGAACACGGATAATTTTCCTCATCTTTCTTTTACATAGTGGGAAAATCTTGCATAGATTTAGGGTGTATTCACGCTAGAGCTTTTGGTGCGCACTCGATTTCACTTGGGCCGATACCCCGGTTCGGTTTGTTGGTGTGAATGCTCTCTTCCGAGCTCGGGTGTGCACCAGGGACCGGACAAGGGTTCTCCAGAAAGCAGAGGTCTCGGTTATTGTTTGTCTGAACTTCAGTGCGGTTCACTCTGGTGTAAGCGCTATCTGATCTCGGGTGTGCTTAAAACAGGAAGTAAACCCTGATGTCGTTGATGACTGACTTGTTTGTTTTAACAGTTTGTTGATTGGTTGTATGAAATTACCGTAGAAAAGGTAGCCTACACTGTGGTCAACAAAGCAATTATTTCCTAAAACAAACTCCACCAGCAAATCAATTTCTACAATTCCCAGAAAGCTGCAATTACAAAGATTTGCAGACACAGACATTTAAAATGATAATACTAAAAGTCCTGTAAATTGTCCTGTAACATTCTAAATTTGACCATTGAATTTACTCCATTCAACCCTTTACTGTGTAAATTTGGTGACCTTTACAAATGCAAGCAGTGAACATAATTTGTCATTAGTGGTTGGATTCCCAACCTTCATTTAATATCTGTGTTACAACACATTTTAAACATCATTAACCCTTATGGACACTAGCACCTCAAATCCAACACACCTCCAATGTCACTTGCGAAACTTGTGATTATCAACTATTTTCAAAGATAGTGGATTTTGGCAAGGTGACTTTAATGTCAAGCTAGCACCGCCCTGAGGGCACATGTTCATTCGGCTATGGATTTCAAAGACATGCCTTTCATCAGTTTCAAATTACCTATAATGTATTACTTATGTGCATAGCATGTACACAACAGAAACACCATACATTCATTTCTAGAGAACCCCATCATAGACATCTGGTCATTGCTTTAAAAATGTTTTAAAGTATTGCAAAGTGTAATAGCTGACATAAGTAATTGTCGTGTGCTGTACTTTGCATTATCTACTCTTTGTTAAAGCGTATGTGCATTTCTCCTTTAACATTAATACATTTTGTGATTCTGAATAATACACTAATAATTATGGGGTAAAATGAACCAGGCTACATCTACTGTACAATCAACATATGAAATGCATCAACTTGTAATGATACTAGACGGGGGTGAGGTTCCAATTGCTGGTTTACAGTTTATTGTACCAAAGTACAGGAATCGTAGACAATAACAGGCAGAGGTCAAAAACAAAGAAGTCCAGGCAATTGGCAAAATTACGCTAAAGTTAGAGTAAACAGACAGGCAATGGGTTTGGTACACAGAAAGGCTGTTTAGGCTGAGGTATCGACAAAGGGCAGGCAAGACGGAATAAACGTAGACGGACTACTGGTCAAAAACGTGAAAAGGCTATACTGGAGTTCAGAAACTAAGTTAACAACGATTCGGTAATGTGTAAACAATACTTCACAAAGAGTGGGAAGTGTGATTGTCTAATATACTGTGCACAGGTGTTAGTAAACAGGTGAACGTGATCTAGGTTGATTGTGGAATGTCGATGACGTGGAAGGCGGGTCCGGGGAGAGAGAGTCACTAGAACGGCGAACAGTCGTTGTCGGTAATGGCGCACGCTTCCGCGGTCGTGCGTGGGACGCAGACCTTACACAACTGGAGGTATTACTTTGCTAAAATTCCATGCATGCCATATAGCAGCAGTTATGGGAACAAAAATACATTTGTTTTCAACATTGTTTATCATATGCAGCGGCTGAAGCATACCACACATAGCAAAACCCATCTTCTATGTAGCTATAATCTTTTGAGACTGTCCCAGAATGTGTGCTGTTGTAAAGGTTTTGGTGGTTTAGCCATTTAAAAAAAACTTCCTGTGTTATGAAAGATGCTGTAATTGACGGGAGTTTTGAGTTGGGTGCGTATACAGTATATTCTATGACCAGATATTCCCAGGAGGTGATGGAAATTAAGTCAATTGTCGTTATTGATAATATTGTTACATTATAACTTGTATTATTATTATTATTATTATTATACTGTATATATTATTTATAATTATCTTTTATTTATCTGTTGTGATGTCAGTATTCCTTTTCTTGACTTGATTTGACATTGTTATTGCTTATTTTGTTGTTGCATAGTTGTGCATAAAAGACAACTGCTAAGATTATGATCTATCTTTGTCTTTGCTTAGGAGAGGGTTCATGGGATGCATTATTGCCAACAACTATGATTTCATCTAGTTAGAGGTAAAGATGAAAAACTAAATAATAATTCCCCTTAATCCACCAGTAATTGGTTTTATTTAAGAATTATTTTACACAATGAATGAATATATTAAGAAATCATAAATTTAGACAAAAATAAATCAGTGAATAAATAGTTATTCTGAAGGGCTTCATGGCATATTTCCTGTACTCCATTATTTTATTGGTCGCAGTTCACATTGCAACAAGACCAAATACAATGTTGTGAGGGCACAGTTATTGGTTTATCAATTAACAGCACAGCCCTAATAATTTATATACGTAGGATACAGCTATAAAACGAATAGGCTTAGGATTCCATTATTATTTATTATCCACCCCGCTGGACTCATACCTACAGGAAGATAATTAACAATATATTCAGTACATTATTCTATTATTGTATTACCTCACAAGAGAGGCACATCTCTCTCTGAAATACTGTATTTACTAAGGGGGTATTAATGGGTTCCTTAATTAAATAAAAGAGCTGCATTGCCACATATTCAGTTTATCTTAATGCTTGATACTGTATATTCAGAACCTTAGTGGATGGTCCTAAGCTGTGTGTGTTTGTGTTAGGCGGAAATGTTTGGGGAAGGAGGACGGGGAGGGGGGTCTTGGTGACAAAGCAAAAATGTCCTTGAATAACATTTTAAGAAGTTAAACCTTACCATGGAAATGGGATTTTATCTGAACCACTACCATTGAAAAGCACTATACGGAAACAAGCCTTGTGATAAAATGGACTGGTGAATAGGTACCTGTCTACCAAATGTATTAGCGATCAATTAATATCCAGCAGCACAAGAACATCTTCTACCTCAATAGCTTTTGGCAAATTTAAAAGAAAATGCAGGACTAGACCATGCAATGTTGGTGTACTAGTGGTTTAGGACTGTTGCCTCAACACAAGAAGCTCCTAGTCCTGTTTACTTGTAATATTCGGGTTTGCATCTTCTCCCAGTGCTCACATGGGTGCTCTGGTTTTCCCCACACCAATATGTAAATGATGTCTCGTTAGTATATCTGCCCCTGGCAGACCTGAAGTAATCACAAGTCAACCTAAAGTTGACTTGGACTATTTTATATTCTATTGTCTATTCTACTAGCAGTATATTTTCTCAACTTACGCATCCCCTCTATCCGCCTTCTGTCTTTTTATTTTTTTGCTATAGAGTATCTGCTGGAATGAATGAATAAGCATGTTTATTGTATTGTCCCCTTCTAGCATGCCCCTGTTAAGCACACTTCTACACATTCCCTACTTTGGAATATGAGTGTTTTATGTAATTTTAATGTTATATCATGCCTTTGCTCCCATGTGTAAAAGTAAGACTGAAATTGCATCCCTCTGTTTTTGGTCAGCGAGGACAAATTTCCTGTACTCTGAAACAGTTGATAACTGCTTGCCCTGGAGTTAGCCCCATGGTACATCAACACGTTACTGCCCACTGATCCTAAATAGTTTGAATGGTTCACAGGCAGAGGACATGTTTCCCAAAATGAATGTGTAACTTATCACACTTGGAGCACACCGACCTCATGAGTATTTCTGCATATAGGCCTACAATTTTAATGATTAAATCATGACTCCATGCATTTTCAATATCCACCTTTGACCATGCAGCAGTATAAAAGCCGCTACACACCGGCTTTGTAATGAGTGAATATGAATTTTAGTACAGTTTTTGTTTAATTGTTCTAACTTTTCATCTTCTGCTTGAATAACATTTTGATATGCTGTAAGTGAAGGCTATGTGACCCGTATTCATATGGAATCCATCCCATGGGTAAAATATGCACACATTAAAGTAACTCTATGTCACACTACATAGCGCACTAGCATCTCAAAACACATGCACTGTGTGCTAGGGCTAAACGATTTAGGACAAATATCTAATTGCCTCTCTGGTAATCATTACTATATCCTGGTGGAGAGGTTTGTGTGTCCCTGAGACCCTGAGAGCTGTTGTGTGGAGCCTTGTGCTCCTGCTAGGGTCTCCCAAAGCAAAGTGGTCTCAGGTGAGGGACCAGACTAAGAATGGTTCAAAAGACCCTTCATGAAAGAACATAGAAGAGGAAAAGTTACCCTGCCCAGAGGAAGCTTGGGGTCCCCGTCTGAAGCCAGGCACAGTTGGGAAGGCTCACTGGCGAGTGCCTGGTGGCTGGGTTTGCCACACAGCAGAGGCTAGCTCTGAGGACAAGGAATGTCACCTTGCTGTGGGGTAAGTAGACAGAACTTTTGGCGGAGATGGAGCTCTATCATTTAGATCTGGTGGGGCTTACCTCTACACATAGTCTTGGTTCTGGAACCGTTCTCCTGGATAGGGGATGAACTTTATTCTACTCTGGAGTTGCCCAGGGTGTGAGGCGCCGGGCAAGTGTGGGGATACTAACAAGATCCTGTTTGAGCGAGTTTACCCCGGTGGACGAGTTAGTCGCCTCACTATGCCTACGGGTTGTGGGGATAGGGATACTACAGACCTGCATTGAACAGCAGTTTGGAGTACACGGCCTTCCTGGAGACCCTGAATCGATTTCTATATGGGGCTGCGTTAGGGGACTCCATAGTTCTGCTCGAAGACTTCAACGCACATGTGGGCAATGCTGGAGACACCTGGAGAGGTGTGATTGGGAGGAATCCCTGATCTAAACCTAAGCGGGCGTTTGCTGTTAGTCTGTGCTGGTCATGGACTGTCTATAACAGACACCATGTTCTAACATAAGGATACTCATAAGTGTATGTGGTACCAGAGCCTCCTAGGCCGAAGGTCAATGATCGGTTTTGTGATTGTATCATCTGATCTGAGGCTGCATGTTTTGGACACTCGGGTGAAGAGAGGAAGAGCTGGCTATCGACCACCATCTGGTGGTGATTTGGGTCAAGGGGTGAGGGAAGACTCTGGACAGACCAGGTAAGCCCAAACAGGTATAGTGCGGGTGAACTGGGAACGTCTGGAGGAGACCTCTGTCCGTGAGATCTTTAACACACACCTATGGCAGAGCATCTCTGGCGTTCCTGTGGAGGTTGGGGACATTGAACCTGAGTAAGAAATGTTCAAAGCTTCCATTGCTGAAGCTGCGGCAGAGAGCTGTGGTCTCAAGGTCTTAGAGGCGGTAACCCTCGAACACCGTGGTGGACACCAGTGTTCAGGTCAAAGTCTCGCACCCCGCATGTCGATTTGGCTTGCACAATAGCTTGATTAACCATCTTGGACAGCCGGGCACTGCTAATAGGGGCGTGTTAATAGCGTGCTAATAGGAGCCTGTCACCAACTTCCTCAAAAACAACCACTACAGCTTATATTTGCTAGGCTTTAAAAAATAACATTGAAATTGTTGCCTAATAACCTATCCTACAATATATTATTTAGGCTGCATGTCTGCTTTGTTTAACATTTCTATGACAACTAGAGTATTATATTCTTAGTTCAACATTGTTGACAACGTTTCTCTTTTGTATTAAATCACTATATCTATCACAATATCATTAATTTGTACCATTGAGTAAGTAGAACTCAGCTCTGTGCCATCTGATACGCACGGCGATGCGCAGGGTATGGTCACCGACTTGGAAAGTTGTAGAAAACATTTCAAGCTTTAATAAGGTTCGGGCTGCAGAAAGCCATACACGTACCAGTTTGGTTCGGTCTCGGTTCACGTTGGGTTCAAATTTTCAGGCCTGATTAAAGCTCAACCACTTATGTGTTTCTTTGTGTTTCACATGTTGTTGTTGGTGGGCGTGTACGTACCAGAGAAATATAGTAGGCCTTGTGTTGAATTCCAGAGCATGACTGGTAGGCCAATTGTAGAGGAGCACCGCGCTGATCTGAGCTGACAATCATTGATGCTGCAAAAAAAAAAAAAGGGTCAGATGCGCATTTAAAACCCATGCCTTGCGATTTGCTAATCGCATTGTTGCAAATCGCATTTTTAGTTTGAAAACGATTAATCATTCAACTCTACTGTGTGCCACACACAAACACATACTAACATGCACAAAGGAGCTCGGATTACAACACACACACACTTAAGGAGTCATACTCTGCTCAGAACGCAATAACTCACTCCATCTTCCCATAGAAAATAGGTTTTTGCTGCTATTTTAATATTTAAAATATGATATACATGTAGAGTGTCTTTAACCTGGTACAACTCCAGCACAACCATTAATGGTGCATTCCTTGACCTTGTTTTCTGAGAGAGCACGCACACTGGAGCAGACAGAGGAAAGCCATCCAAGAGATGGCAGCCAAAGTAGTAATCAACATCAACCTTTTCCTGGCAGTCAAATTACCTAAAAAGAGAGGGAGGAGAGATTAGTAGGGGGAAGGGGACATAGAGGTAATGTTTCCCCTTTGAAGAGATATTATGCATGTCAGGTAGAGAGACCCACTTGTCACAGAGGGGAGAGAGAGGGATTTTAACTTACAGGGAGAATGGTGCCCTGAGGGACTCAGAGAGGTATGTTAATTAATACATAAATCATAAATCACAGCCTTTTTCTCGAACGGGTAACGCAGTCTCGCTGACAAGAATTGTGGGTGTGTACGTGCGCGTGTGTATGTTTTGTATGCATGTATGTGCACGTGTGTGTCTTCAGGGATTTTTGGATAACTGAGGGAAGAGGGGGCAAAAAACAGCTGGTTCTCTCCTTTTTTTTGCCACAAACCCCACCCCATGCCACCCACACCAGAACCCCCCTCCCCCTTCCTCCAAGGACCTGATCGGACACGTCTGTTTCCTGGAGATAAAGGACTGCTCACCACTTTCCCAGAGCTGTGAACGTTAGCACGGCACACACTGGCAGTCTGCTCATGTAACAGGCCCCGTCGCCGACACTGAGAAAGAGTGAGTGAGTGCGTGTGATAGTGAGGGAGGAGTTGGAAAGGTGGGCGGAGGAAGGGTTAGTGGTACATCAGATGTTAAATGGGTACAGTCCAGCTGGCATCTTAGTCATTTGTACAAAATAAATGGAATTAGTACACAAATAAATGCCATATATCCTCCCAGAATAATTATGTTTGATGTATTGATTGCACTTTTGCGACCACTTTTAAAAACATAGAAACACACCTACACGCATATATATATATATATATATATATATATACACACACACATTTATACACTCAAATGACTCAACTACTACAGTGGATCAACATGTTACTGTACTATAAACCCAGATAATTAAATTAAACAGAGAAACTTTATGAAATGTAACAAAACTTTCCAAAAGTTAAATTACATTAAACACTATTTTTGTTGCTCTCTCAAGGTTCATTATATAAAATCCCTCTTCTCACCATAAGCGGTTGTGCCAGACTTTTATTGATTCCAGAGTACTTTAAGTTAGCCACTATCATTGCCTTTTTACTGTGTAAACCTGTAAATGGTTCACCTTCACTTAATGTGCAGGATGCACAACTTGAAACGCAGGTCAAAAACCTTATCAAACTGAAACTGTGCTCAGTGCTTCATGCAGTGCAACCTTTTCTAGCATTTTATCTAATATATTTTACCCTTGTAATATAATATAATATCACTATAATAATATATAATATCACTACTTGATATACTGTATTTAAAAATAAAGTTGTGCTCATTAGTTCAGATCTCTCCTTGATTACAGGAACTAAATCCAGGTCTTTCCAGGTGAATCTGTATCTCCGTCAGTGGCGGTTTTTCAATGTGGGGTGGTAGCGCTCCACTAAAATACATTTGACTTAATTTACCAAGTTAAACAGAAATGTATTAAACATTATTATTATTATTATTATTATTATTATTATTATTATTATTATTATTGTTATTATTTTTATTGTTGTTAATAAAATAAATTTTATTAAAAAAATAAATAAATACTGTAAAATGTGCCTGGCACCTGTGTCTATCGGCATTGTTTCCAAATTGTATTTGGCTCATTTCTGTGTGAATACATACTTCCTGGGTGAAGATTGTGTATATGATATAAGTTCTTCATCTTCTGACAAGCAGGTGAGGCTAGGGCTGGGCGATAAAACGATACAAATTATTGCGATATAATTGTCGTCGATAAAAATATAACAAATGTTCGATAAATGTTTGTTTTGGGTGCCAAGTGGCGCAGTGGTGAGCGGGGTGATCAAGAACTCACTGATCACCCCGGGGTTAGCGTGGGTCGAACCAGCTAACTAAATAACTCCTCAACAAGTGTTAAGGTGTCCTTGAGCAAGACACCTAACCATAACTGCTCTCGGTGGTCAGATGTCTCATTGCATGGCTGACATCGCCATTTGTGTATGAATGGGTGAAAGTGAGGCAAATAATCCAAAGCGCTTTGGATAAAAGCGCTATATAAATGCAGTCCATTAACCATTTTAATTAATTAGAATTACGATTTCACCCCCCCTTCCACCGTTACCGGGGCCTGCGCGCTCCCGCCCTCGGTTTCCAGATGTGCACTTCCCCAGCGCTCCTTATCTCACGGGTGTTTGCACTGATTGTGTATTGTTTGCACCTGGAGGTTTGTGGTTTAGTATTTAGGATGGGGTTTCTGTTTGTTTCGTTGTCGGTTATTGTTCCATGTATGGTGTGTGTTTGCGAGCTGTCTTTTATTAAATACTTATTATTTACGCCAAACCCTGATCCTGGTTCCTGCCTCCCTCGTTACACTCTATCACCGGAGGACCAGGATACGCACTAAACTACTTAAAAATAAAAGATCCGTAAATGTATAAACACATCTATTTAAAACAATGATTTCACTATATATGCAGATGACAGGAAGTACAAAATATATAACTTATTAAAGTATATTAGTCAAATATTTTACTTAAATAACTTTAACTTAGGGCCTAACTATAACTTGAATATAACTAAGGGTTATTTACAACTGAAAGAGGGAGACATTATTTGAATTCATCCAGTTGTAAATTGCAGAAACAGATAAAAAAAAAACGAATTATAATATATTTGACCCCAGATGAGCTTCTGGCCATAAACAATAATTATCAATATCAACTGGTTACATTTTTGACTATATCGGCCATCTCCATCCTCTCGGCTACACTGTAGCCGCTACAGGGTGCAAAGATGTGCCCCTGCTTTACACTGCTGTACACATGCATACACAAAGAAATGTCTGGATTACAGCAGTAACTTCACGTAAAACCCACTGAGCACACAATGTCTCAGTGTGTACACGTTTTCATCTCAAACCTCTCTGCTTTAATGTTTACTGCCAGGTGCATTCTGTGCTATAGGTTCCATTGCTAGGAATATCAATAGTAACGTATTCACAGAAATCAATACAGCTGCACAGAAGTGGTTGAAACACAGTGACACGCGTGTGACTTGCTATATAACCTGACATTAAATCTGATGATTGGAGACCTGTGTGTCTGTGTATGTGTGTGTGTGTGTGTGTGTGCCTGCATGTGTGTGCACGCCTGCACATGTGTGTTTGCTGTGCATGTGAGGGTGCCAGCGCATGTGTGTGTGTGCGTGTGAGACCCAAATAAAAACAGAACTTGTACCACACCATAAGTCCCTTTCTGACGCAGATTTTCAGAACTGCTAAAAAAACGTAGGAACAGTGTGAAGTGGTCAGTGCTATGATAAAGTGACATGAATGGAGGTGTTTAGTTTTATTGGGTCTGTTCTGAACAATGGACCCCCTGTGGGTGGTTCAGAGGAGTCGGGGATTCATACGAGCCATTAAACAAGACACTGCTAAGCCTGCAGTCACACCTGTGATTTCATGCCTTGTTGAATACACGCAGCCCTGAAACAAAGACAATTAGTTGGAAAGAATAATTGCCTTTACTTGGGTACATTTACATATGCTTTTACTTGATTATTTAGGATGTGACCTAAATAGTAAGAGGAAAATAGTATTATGGTATAATGCTGGCTTATGAAACAGGCTTTTACAGAGAAGACTGTATAATACACTGCCCTACTTAAGTGAGAACATCAAGGTCAAACACAGCCTCTGTCCAGTCATGTGTCTCCAATATGGAAAGCTCGAAAACAGATATTACTACAAACAATATTGTATTTCTTAACTATGAAGTTATTTTATTTGATGTAGTCCGTTTCATAGATATATTTTTGGCATTATATTGTTTTCTTGTTGTACTTGCTCATCACGGACATTGAACTGTTTCCCCAGAATGCATTGCTATTAGAATACCATTGTTTTGGTGCCTAATAACATGCTATGCAAATGGTTAACATTCAAGCAGATCTTATACAGATAATAATAGAATTTCAAACTTATAATATACACAGAATGATTTCCTTGTTTGCTTCCGTTTTTAAGGTTGTATACATGAAAGAGCATGTTTAGAATGAATAAAGGGTAGGAACAGTATGATTTTCTCAACTCTGAGGCATCCATAACAGAATGCTATTTTGGTTATTTTAACACGTTTGCCGGTATACATTACTGGTACAATGAATTATTTTATATAGGACACATTCGAAAACAATTGTTTTAGCATTCCGTTATACTAACAGACTACATGTTATTTTTAATTTCTAAATTAAATGCATTACTACAGGCTATAACAAAATTTATTTGCAATAAAAATATTGACATTTCAAATTAACTGTGTGTCAATACAGTACCACTTCATGACCCTGGCTGTGCATGTGGATGTGTGAATGAAGGGTCCGTGTATTTTGCAGCCAATCGTTATATGTTTTGGAATGAAAAAAAAAGTTTTGTTCATGTTTTTCGTGATTTAAAATACAAGTTTTTAATCCTGTTTTCTCAGTTTTGTAAATATTTTTCTAATGGCACCCGGAAGGTATTCCTATATGAGTTTGACTGTGATATATTCAGGTATGTATTCTCATGTGTAAATGCCATTTGTCTCGTAAGTGACACGATTCCCAGTTCCGACTTCCCACCTCAGACTAATGTCAAACGCAGCAATATACCATGGTGTTCCTGTGCTACTTGTCATAGTGTCATACGTGAATGATTCTAGAAGCCAGATAAATTCTACCATTAATGGAGCTGTGCTTGTTTTTTAATCCGTTCTGCATTATGATTTATTTGCTATGATGGTTTTTCTTGATTATTGATTATCAACTGTTTTTATTACGAGAGTTGTAATTTAAAACTGTTCAACAAACTTTCTTTGCAACCATTGTTCTGCAGTTAGGTCTTTTATTGTAAATACTGACAATGTGGCAGCCACTGGTGCTGTGAACATTACACAATCCTGAAGAGGAATAGCATGTTTAATTTGACTGAGTAAACAAGCTAGCTGCACCTGTTCTTGTACATATGAAGTACTTCTGAACCAAAGTGATGCTTCCTTAGAAATCTTTTTCTAGAACTAATCAGTTCTAATCACAGTGATTGCTCTCAGCATAAAATTAATCTAATTCTCCGTCAAAGCTGTTGCCATTATTTAAGATGGGATCTCTCTTTTGCTCACTCTTTCTTTATTTATCTCTCTTCGGGCCATGGTTAATTAAAATAGAAATGAAAGGCAGTGTTTTTAAGGATTTGCTTTTGGTAATTCGGGTCAACCTATAGTACCGTCTTTTTCAAGTTAATTATAACACCCTATGCATCATATTGAGTAGATGTTCAGATGGGATTTAAATGGAATTTTTTTTGAATAATTGACATGGTAATTGAGCTGTAAAATAGAATGGGGAAGTGGGGGCTTGGGGGACGACAGACATTTGAAAAGATTTCATTGTAAATTGTGCCATGGAAATATAACCTGAAGACCTGACATGATGCTGGTAGCATGGTGATTATTAGCATGTTTGGACACATTTCGATCATATGGATTGACTCTTCATTGTCAATAATATGATACATATGCTTTTAAATGTGATTGTATATTTCAACCTCAGTGCCATCACTTTATACCAAGTAATATACCCTTGAATGTGAATGTGAATGTAAAAAAAACAATCTAAATTAATACATCTCTTCTGATTGGCTCAGCCATGGGTAGCTCCATTAGAGAGGGTAATTTGCTGTAGCCTAACCAGTAAATGACACTGCCCTTGGCCAAAAATAAAACAATATTGTATGCTAATTGTGTCCAATAGGTGCCCATAAGATCCACACCTGAGGCTTGTTTACATTTGGCTACAGTAGCTTACAGACTTGGAAGGACCCCAAGGTATATACATCACACCCACCTGGCTATATTATTATGCCTAAAAAAAAAAATGTTAAAAAAATTTCCAATATCTTGGAGGCAGACATTCCATCATCATTCAATCATCTGGTGGAGCTCTGTGTCAAGCGAAGATGGCCCTGAGCATTGCCATTACTTTTTGACTTGCACACAGAATGGGTATAATTCCCTACATTACGATTGCATGCAGTCTACAGAGATACTATTATAATTTGTTGGGAAAAGAAATGATCAATAGTTTAGGTGCTTTAAATCTAATTTCTTTGACATATGCTGGCATCAAAGTCAGTTTCCAATTCACAAGGTCAATTAGACATTACATTCAAATACACTGTATGAGCAAGCATTTTCTTGATAATTATAATATTGATAATATATAATCCAAATTACAACTGCTGTCAGCAATAGATGTGTCTATACACTTAACATTAAAGTAAAATATATGAGTAGATAAGCTCTATACTATAGGACTATTAAAATGTTTTCCATCTATAAGACAAATTAGAATACAGGTAACATATTAGATTTAGCGAGTGTTGTTAAAATTGGAATATTCCCCCAGATCAAAGAATTTTCCACGGTTTGATCAATTATATTTTTCTCCCATCACAAACTAAGAAACAGAACACATTTCAGTCAATTAAGACAGATTGCCCCTCTTTCAGCAGGAAAGCGGGGCAATGGTGCAGGCCATTATTATCATTAGGGCCAGGACCATTGCATTGTCGCCATGCACTAGCAGGAAGGTCAAGGTGTGAGGGGGTGAGTGTTAGGTTGTGATAGTGAACACAAGGACGTTGTTATTATTGGGCTTGATTCACACCTCAATGCATAAGGTCAATACCTCACAAGTGTGACTGTAGTGGTTGGCTGTGTCAGAGTGTGTTAGGTACATGTACTGTAGCTCAACATGTTTTTGAGTTATGGTAAATTATGTTTAAAGTAAATATATGATTAATGGATTAGATCATTTTACATTGAAGCAAAAATTTAGAAAATACAACAGATATTTTTCTTCACAAAGCAACATCACAAAGTCATTCTGAATTAGGTGTGGGGATTTTTTTTAATTATTGGTTTACCAGGCCTGTGAGGAGCTGTGGTCTCAAGGTCTTAGGTGCCTCAAGGGGCGCTAACCCTTGAACATCATGGTGGACACCGGTGGTCAGGGAAGCCGTGTCTGACTGAGTCACAGTATATATATATAT
>JAODLL010000005.1:3230333-3287406 GCA_026546735.1 Forbesichthys agassizii | reverse complement strand
TGTTTATATGTTATATTATATTAAAACCTCTTATTTTTGATATTAGTTTAGTGTCTTGTCGTTACCGACCGTCACAGTGACCAAAAACAAGTTTTTTATTTTTATTTTTTTCTCTATTATCAAACTGTGTTGGATTTAATCCCATATAGTGGAATATTGTGAAGAGCAAGCCCCATGTCAGGGAAAGGTTCAGAGGGGAACCAGTATTCAGTGGTGTTGTTCATTTGCTCCAGTCTCTCCACAGCAGTAGTTTGCAGTCTCTTCAAGTAGCATACCAAGATGCCATCTGCCAGAATCTCATTAAAATGCTAATTCATTTTAATAAGAGACAGGTAATAAACTGCAATTATGTATTGAGATGCCAGGGAGCAGGAGTTGGAAATTGCCGGTATTGTGTTTTGTCTTGCTAATCAAAATAATGCTTTGTCAGCTGGTTCCATTGTAACCACCTTAACCTAGCTTTGTGCTAATGTACTGTACTGTACTTTGGTGTTAAACATTATGGAGATGTTTATAATGTCAACATGAATTTAAAATGCATTTTTGGTAAGAAATGAACTGCTCAGTATTTGGTAATTAGTGTTTTGGTTCCAATTGTCACTTAATTGAATGACTGCAAGCCATGTGTCAGATGTAGATACCACCAGCACCATCATCAGTGCTGACAAGCTGATTTCAGCATGGGCTAAACATGAAGTTACATTGAGAAACAGTAATGTAGCTAACATTGGATAGCTTGGCTAGCTACCATACTGTATGTCCAAGCAAAATTCAAATTTACCAGATAATCTCATGATCCATCCACCAAGACTGAATGGTGTAATACCCCAGACAGTTCACCATATAGTACAGCCCTGCTTTCTGGATAATAAAAACTGTGATATCTAATGCCTTGTAACAACATTCATTTCTGACACTCTAGGGACGTTAGTCTCCCAGCTTTCCCATCAGTGCCAGCTTTCAGCTGTCAGTCAAACCAAGGCTACATGCTCAAGCACAGTCATGGGAACACCTCCCCAGAGGCTTGAAGCCTACTGTAGATGCCATTCTGACATACGTTTCTGAAATGTTTTACCTTCCTTTGAAAAATAGTCATTATAAAGTGAATATGATTTTGCATAGACTGAAAATAAGTGTTATTGAAGTGTTATTGAAGCTGGTGTTAAGCTGTCAACTGTAACTTCTTACGTCAGTAAAAATACACAAACTGGTGTACAGAATGGCACAATATGGTCCTGTTGTTGAATTTGTGGTCACTTTATCACTGTAGCCCATGAGCCGTGAAGATTAAGCAAATCAGGAGGCATGTAATCTATGTCCTGGTCCATTTGTTTACACAACCACTTTGGTTGATATAGTCTTCAATATGTATTTGCAATTTTGTTTCAAACTCCTCCCTCCTCAGAAAATACAAAGTTGCTAATTAAACATACCTTTTTTTATATTTATTTACATATCCGCTTCACTGACTCAAGTTATTGGAATAAATAATTATGCACGTGGCCCAAACTGCTGTTATCATACTCACTTTTCTCTGGCATGCATTACAATCATGTCATCTGTGTCATTCATCTAATACAAATGCTTACAAAACGATATGAAGATGACATCATCAATGGCTGGATCATCTGGCCACACCAGGCTAGCAAGCTCCAACTCTTGTCCCTGTGCTATACTTTTGGACTACCTCTACAGTACCTGAACATGTTTCCAAGAACCAACATGTTCTCCAGTTCATCCACTGCAAAAGCTACATATTATATATATATTTATATATTTATAATATAGTGTATTCCTACTTCACAGGCAGTGAACAGAGGAGGGCTTAATAAAGGGGTCCCTGAACCAATCACTTCATTATATTTGCTTTTACACCATATTCAAACTTTCCATAATTCTAACATCATACAATACTGTAAAGCTATGCATAATTAATATCCTACGCACTTGTCACACTGCACATTGAAACTAATGAGACAGGTGACCTTATTGGCTCAGAATCTGCCATAACTACACTTAACAGGCTACATTATTGTCCTGGTTTTGTAGAATATTCAATATATACAATATTTAATTTGTCTTAAGAAAAATTGGTTAAGGACATTCAAACGTGTCTCCTCAAAACCTTCAAAATTGTCAAAAATGTTTGCAAATATATTTAAGAAATAAAATAGTTATCCTATGCTTAGAGTTGGAGCTATTAGCTTAGTCAATCGATATATAGACTTAGGTGAAGGGGTCAAATCTCTTCAACCAAATTGCATTTAGAGGAGCACAGAGATAAGTGTTGTATCTCCCCACTATAGTATTTTCTCTCTCCAACTGTAGCCTTGATTAGGATCGCATATTCCCTCCATTCAATGCAAGCTGTCCTTTGTTATACTGTGTGAGGATTGAGGCACGTCCGTATTGAACCACAACGTAATCTTCCTCAGGGGTCTCAGGTTAATGTACACTAGTGATTCCTGGTTGGAATTCAATAGAGTGTGCTTGTGTCCGTGTGTGCGCGCGTGCGTGTGTGTGTCAATTCAATTAGAATGCAATGTACTATATCCCAGGGTGTTGATTAAACTGTACTGACACACAACTTCAAACAGAATATAATCTTTTTTTTTTTTTTTTACATGGCTGACCATTATACACAGATTATTGCTCTGCTGATTCTCCTTGACAGGGCCTCCTACCATCTCCAGTACCCAGACACAGCAGGCTTTACATGGGGAGAAGGGCCAGATCAAATGTTTCATCCGAAGCACACCGCCTCCAGACCGCATTGTAAGTAACAGGACCATTTCTTAAAAGTCATTGGTGTTATAATCGCAAATGTTTGTTTCACATACATAATGCAAATATGATTGATTATAACCTCTCCCTTAATTGATGTAGTATATATCAAGTGTTCTGTGGCTCTATTAGACTTCTGGTTGCAGTGGTGGGCTGTGCATTTTACAATGTGACTTCAGTGGTGTTCTACCCGAATCAATCCATGCCTTAATACTAATATTATGATGTCACAGCGGCTGCCCACCTCTCCCAGGATGGATGGGTTAAATGCAGAGGATGAATTTCGCAACATGTATGCTGTAATAAAAAGCAATGTATTTTAGCTTAAGCAGGATTCTACTGTATACAGTTTATATGTGATTAGCTCGTACATTCTCTGACCAGTCATTCAAAGGACATGAAAATATAAACGTTATTGTACGCCTGCTAGATGGCGGACGTTTTATCAACTCAACATCTGATTGGTTAAAGCAACAGTTTCATTGTCATTGTCTGATAGTGTTTAGGCCAGCGGAGAAGGCCTTGCTGGACCTAAGGCCCACGACTGACTTGCAATGGCTTCTTAGATGAAAAATACTGTACACACACAATTCCATTTAGTAATTGGACAAGTAGTCCAAACCATTTGTTTCTGGATGAATGGAGGGGGGTGGTGGTCATGAAGCGAGCTGACTGTGTGCCTTTAATTGATCAATTACCACGTCCTTATCCTCTGTTAGCACATCCCATTGAGATGTATTGGCATTAGGTAAACAGCCACACACACACACACCCACGTGCGTGTGTGTGTGTGTGTGTCTATGTTTTTGTTTGTGTTTAATTGCCTTGACCTGTCATCTGTGTTTTGTATATCGATGCCTGGTATAACTAGACACATAATTAATATCAAGTTTATTTGATGGGTGGGCCTGTTGAGGCAGGTCTTACAAAATTATTCATCTCAAAAAAGATGTCACGGGTATACAGTTTTTCTACATTAATCAACAGTAAACAAATGGTTCAAAGTTTCAATGATGGAGTTTTAACTCAACATTAATGTGTGCGATTACCTGAATGAAACACATTGAAAACATTAATGTCAGTACATGAATAATTAATACATGTTTTCAGCAAGGCCACATGTAATGTAAACCTACAGTACAGTATGTTCATTCACCGTTTTACTAAAAATGTCATAGTCCTTGAATATTGATACCATTATATCCATCTTAAGCAACCATATTTTCTTATTGCAGCTAAATCTAAGTCACTAGGGGAAATTATTCTTGCAACCAGCACAAGTTCCACAAAGAAAGTACAAGAAAGATACAATTCATACACTGTGCAAATATTGTAAATATGCAATACATGATTTGCACCGTGAAAATATGCAATTAAGTACTATTTGTTATACAGTTTCTAAATGTTATGAGGGATTACCCACAGTGGTAACTGCCATGTTGTTACCATGCAGTATAATGGAGTGTTGTACATAGTAAGTGTTTCCATAATGTATTCAATATGTCAGGCCTGGTCGTGGAAAGAAACTGTACTGGAGTCTGGCACGTCTGGCCGCTACACTGTGGAGACGGTCAGCACAGACGAGGGCGTCATATCCACGCTCACCATGAGCAACATTGTCCCTGCCGACTTTCAGACCATCTACAACTGTACTGCGTGGAACAGCTTCGGCTCAGACACCGAGATCATACGCCTCAAGGAACAAGGTGGGAGCCAAGGTTCGACAACTTCCTCTTCTTCCCAACACGTGTCTGTGGTGTTATTTTTGTGTGTGTGTGTGTTTGTGTGTTAAAATAGTAGTGGGAGAGAATTAAGTAGTAACGTTTTAATAATTTGTGATTGGAGAAGGAAAAAGACATTGTAAATGTAAATTCTTAAAAAAGAAAATTTGAACGTTTTCATGGTACAATATTGGAATTGGTCTTCTCAACCTCCAAAGAAACAGAATAGCATAATTATCAATAACAAGACACTTGGAATGCCAAGTGTCTTTCTATAGCGTCGCACAGAACGTTATGTGGATTTTCTATAAACATTGCTTACCAGGACTTTTGCCATGTGAAAGCCTCAATAAATGGACTCTCTGTTGTACAATGCTTCATAAATAAATACATGAGTTGACCCTCATCTCTTTTTAAATTAGGGAAGTTTGTTATCCCAAACGATAAATCATAAGCTGCTTATTTGAAGGTGGCATTGATCAATGAAGACATTAACTAGGCTTTAATGGTGCGGGAGAAGCACTTAGTTGTTTTGCATGTTTAAAAGTGCAAGGAGGTCATTAATGTGGGCCGGTGGCTCAGGTTCTCATTAGAGTGCACTTTGCAGCAGCTTATAGATGAATATGCCTGCAGGTTTTATCTCTTCCTGCTAACAAACAGACAAACACATCAACACCCATACTCCAACTAAATGCAAACACTACCACACCATTTATTGCTCAGTGAAAATGAACCCTATCAGCACAATACCTTTGCTAGACTACAGTAAATGAGCATTATGTTTAAAAGGTATCGACTGTATAACATGGCATAAATAAGGATAATTGTCCTTTGCCTTTGATACCATTTGGCAATACGGTCTCTATTGTGCCTTTAATGTAACATATTCAAGTTGCTGAATAAGTGAATACATATGTTCATGTGTTTTGTATAAAGATTATTGAGACAAAAAGAGCATGTTCAACAAAGAGAGAGGGCTATTGTTCATACTGTGCTGAACTAATGAGCACATTGTCAGTACTGTACGTTATAGGTAGAACACAAGCTATGGTAGAAAGACCATGTTGTCGTGTTTATACAGAGTCCCTGCCTGTGGCGGTAATCATCGGCGTAGCCGTGGGAGCCTTGGTGGCGTTCATCGTCCTCATGGGTACAATCGGAGCCTTCTGCTGCACCCGCTCCCAGAGAAGTAGGTTTCCTGTGGGCCACCTCTACCATGCTAACACTTGTTTGCCTATGGGTATGGTCAGAAGCCATCCTGGGAAGAGGGAAATCTTTCTAATCTGTGCAAACATACATTACAAAGATAGTTAATCCCGTAGATTCATCTTTAATTTTCTATAAAAACAAGTAGTCAGGGCTTGTGTATGATTAGTGTTGCTTGTAATTATCTTGATATGGAGCAGTAACCCTCCACTTTTAATAAAATGCTTACTTGTTTAAAAAGACAGACAATTATACAACACCGTTTTAATCTAACTCAACCGAATGAATTTTCATGCAAAGCCATTTCCAAAAAATTTAATACAATGACATTTTTCCAATGTATTTCCATCCGTCCACCCTCCATTCATGAAATAAATCAGATTATGTAGAACCAAGGTTAACGTCCATCTTCAATCATACTCAACTGGTGGTCAAATGCCCTACCGTGTTTTTTACAAAAATAAATACAAGTAAACATTATATTTAAGGACTTGTTAAGACTGCTATAGTTTGTAGTGGATTCATCCATCCATCTATCCATACATACATACATCCGTCTATCCATCCATCCGTCCATACATCCGTCTATCCATCCATCCATCCATTCATCCATCCGTCCATCCATCCATCCGTCCATCCATCCATCCATCCATCCATTCATCCATTCATCTATCCATTCATCCATCCATCCGTCCATCCATCCATCTGTCCATCCATCCATCCATTATCCATCCATCCATTATCCATCCATTCATCCGTCCATCCATCCATCTGTCCATCCATCTGTCCGTCCATCCATCCATTCATCCATCCGTCAATACATCCATCCATCCATCCGTCCATCCATATATCCACCCGTCCATACATCCATGTGGCCAATTAAGGTCAAAGGCAGACACACACACACCTGTAATACTAGTCCCTTAGCATGTTTATTGTCTGTATACCACAGAGGATGCACACCTGGTTATGCCCTCACTGCCCGTCTCCATCTGTGCTCACCAGAGAGAACTTTCAAGCAAAATTAAAACAGAAAGTAAGACTTTGTTCCATGACAGTATAATCACAATTGTCCCGGTCAGAATGAACGGTCCCCAAGGCTGTGTGAATTTCCATATGTACAATGCACAAAGTGAGTATAGACCAAAGTCACGTTTGACTCACATGACTTTGGTTTGAATTTCGGGAACTTGGGGAAGCCCTCACTGCCCAGATGTACTGTGGGAAATGTAGCATCCACACAAGGCATTGATGAAGATTGTTTCTATGCAATTGTTCTTCTCTGGCAGACCTAAAAGGAGTCGTGTCAGCAAAAAATGACATCCGGGTGGAGATTGTGCACAAAGACCACAATGCGGCGCGAGAGAATGAAGAACAAGCATCCATGAAACAGCTGATGGTGAGTGTGAGTGTCATGTAATAATACCTTACTTTTCCCTCATGTTCAATGTATAACATATTATGTTATACTGTATGTCAGGGCTACTCAACTCCGGTCCTGGAGGGCCACAATCTGCATGTTTTAGATATCTCCCTGCTCCAACATGCCTGATTCAAGGTTGTTAAAAGCCTGATAACGATCCGTTCATTTGAATCAGGTGTGTTGGAGCAGGGAGAGATCTTAAACATGCAGGGTGCGGCCCTCCAGGACCGGAGTTGAATAGCCCTGCTGTATGTAATGTATTTCATCTGACTATTGCATGAAATATTTTCAAGATAACTCCCAATGATCCTCTATGGGCCCTTTATTGCACAACAAACACATTTACAGTACATAATAATAATGAAGAAAGTAAGAGCAAGATATTTAATATAATCTTGGGAAGTTTCTATATTGAACAGGAGCACCCCTAGTAATGTGGGAAAAAAACACACGACGTGTACACAACTGTTTAATCAAGCAAAACACACTTCTAGAGGAGAAATGGAGAACATGAAGGTCTCTCAGCAGTCAAGGTCCTGTTGTGATATCACCCGAGACTACAGTAAAGCGTGTAGTCTCAAGACATTCCATAACACACACTGTACGTTGTATTAATGATAGCGCAGGGTAGAAAACAAACAAACTATCAACTTGACGCATGGCCCTTGCTTGTGCAGCGGCATGGAGGTGGAAGACATGTGAATGATATTTAGTTTCCCGGGTAAAACCCCACCACTTGGGAGATGATCAATGAGAGAAGCAGAGGAACCACAGGTAACCGCATGCTGTATCTTTCCCTCATTTGTATGCAGGTTGAGCGAGGAGAGTTTCAACAGGAATCCGTTTTAAAGCAGCTAGAGGTGTTACAGGAGGAAGAGAAGGAATATCAGCACATTAAGGTACATGGGCTCAACCAGGGAAGGGAGGGAGAGAGGGAGGTATAAAGTGGGCTTAGTGAAGACGGTTCTTATTGGAGGTGTTACACTGTAGGTAGGTGTTCATCTAAGGGACCACAATGTATAAAATACGATCGTCCCTTTCTCGTGAACCCTGCTTTAGCAAGGGTAAGGCCAGGACTGAGATAAATATATCATATAATTGATGTACAGTATACAGTATATATACTAGCAGAGCAGTATATATACTGTACATATATACTCTCTCTCTCTCTCTCTCTCTCTCTCTCTCTCTCTCTCTATATATATATATATATATATATATATATTGTAATTTATTAAGCCATGATCACAGACAATGCAGGATATCAGAGGCTGACGGCCCACATTATAATGATTATGTTCTTCGTAAACATTAAAAATGTAAACGGTGTACAGAAAATGCAGTTTAGCGTTCTGTAGCATTCTTCCCTAAAGAAATAGCATCATTATTAGCACTAAATCATTTAGACAAACATGCCGTCATTGAGATTCTCCACCATGCACCACAGCAACTCCAGACCAGGGAATTCAAATCTTGTCGTCTTTATTTACAATATTGTCCAAATGAATGTTAGCGTCAGGACCCCAGACTGTTCTCACATTGTCGCTGCCTACATACCTGTTCCCACTGGGGCTACCATTGTGATCCTTGTTGATGAGCGCATGCATGGGACACGGGCACAGGGGACGGAGAGATAAAGGCAAGACACAAACAGCCTCTCTGTCCGCTGTTTGATAATGACGGGCATAACGACGATCCTCTGAGGTTGTCGAGGACTGTCATTTTCCATAATTAGCATTCTCCTTTCGGGATGTGGCTTTGTGCTCATATCGCCTTGACATTCACATGCACACACGGACACACGTGCGCACGGACACACGTGCGCGAACGCGTGTGCACAGACAGACAGACACGCAAACACACACACACACACACCGTCTTGTAAGGCAGAAACTAACTAAAACCCTAGCAGCACCACACTGCATTGAGGTGGTTAGACAGACAACAAGCAGGCCAGCATTTGCTGTGCATGCATAGAATTACTGACACTACAGCCATTATGAGTCCAATTAAAGGCGGAACTGGAATAAACTGGCTGCAGTACGTTGGAAGCCAAACTATGAACCATCAAGGCCTTCTTAATTAGCGTGGAAACATCCTGTTAGTTTGAGTGGGGAGTCAACCCTTGCTCAAACTTATGTTTCCATGCTAATTCATGACTGTGCTTTGCAACTGTCAAGCAATCCGTTGCTTATGTTTGGATATTGTGTGCGCGCGTCACAGCCTGGTATCCTTATTTATCTTCTAATTTGAACGATCATTAATGCCAGTTTGACCTTGACTCTTGTTAAGCTTTGAGCAGAATAAATGCATATAAATGAGTCAATTGTGTTATTTGTATTTTTTCCTTACAGAGAAAAAATAAAAACACATTGCAACTCTGTCACACTGATAATTAGGCGAGGACTGTTGAAAGATGTGTTTTATTATTTATTTGGGAGAGCATTTGGTTTCTATCTGTTTACTTATTGACTTTTTATGCCGTGTGCAACAGGACCCCACCAACGGCTACTACAGCGTCAACACTTTTAAGGAACAACACACGCCCACCGGCGCTCAGCCCACTGAGGTGAGGAACCCCGGCAACACCGGCACCCTGGGCAAGCAGCGGGTACCGACGGGCATGTCTTTTACCAACATCTACTCCACTCTGGGCGCGGGCCCCAACCGCCTGTACGACTACAGCCAGCGCTTTGTGCTGGGCATGGGCAGCAGCTCCATCGAGCTATGCGAGCGCGAGTTCCAGCGGGGCTCGCTCAGCGACTCCAGCTCCTTCATCGACACGCAGTGCGACAGCAGCGCCAGCAGCTACAGCAAACAAGATGGCTATGTGCAGTTCGACAAGGACAGCAAGGCGTCTGCCTCCTCCTCCTCCCACTATTCTCAGTCCTCCTCACAGAACTCTGACCTCACTAGGCCCCTCCAGAAGCGCATGCAGACTCACGTTTGACCACAAGGGGCAGGGTGGAGTAGCCACTATGAAAGGCACAGCGCCAGGGAGTTAAGCTAGGACCATGGTTGTGGTGGGTGTGACGCGGCAGTAACTGGCTGGCTTAAGTTCTACATTAGACTTCTCAATATCCCAACAAGTGGATTAGGAAGATGAATATTTTCTCCATATTTAACTCCACCGCCATTTTATTATTTCCTAATCAGAAATGTGCCGAAAGAGAGATTTGGGTTTTGGAATTGGAACATTTCACAATTGGTTGTTGCCACCAGGGCATCTAATGACAATCAGCCCGTCTGGCAAAGTACTCATCGCCGTGTGTAGACTATCATTTAGAACAGGTCAGTGTCATATTTCCAGTGAAGAGGCACCCGTAACAACAGTACAAGTGAAAGTCAATGTCCTTCTGCTCTCTTGTGGCTTTAAGCACAACAAAACCAATGTGCAAGTGTACGCCTACAGTACATCTCTTCCCCGCTGCCCTCAATCACACCGCATATGTTCAATCTGGACTATCAAGCCCCATCCCCTGTGTACAGTCTTGCTGAACAATAACATTTATACCTCTACTACTCTCGTTGGCAGCATCTGGGCGTCGGAACTACGCAGATATGAGCGGACGAGATCTTGCGTAAACCAACCGAGTCATCACTTTGATAAAGGTCTTGCAGTGCACATGTTCCCATGTCTCATTTATTTTCTTGTGCCATGGTTTGAGTTTGAGTCAACTCATTTGAGGACTGAAAATGAACGTTTTCCCACGCATCCGACACGAACAGACTCTTGACGCTGGGGGATGACGAGAAGCAGCACCCCCATCTTGCCATTGTATGTGAGGGCACAAAGTCAGCTCCAGTGGAGGAGTTAGGCCAAAGCCCAAGGACTTCAACTTGTTGATTCTGTAATGAGGACTTTCATGCTAACGCCACACGCCGTCAGCCATAAAGCACGGAGGTATCCTGTGATGACATGAACACATTTGCTTTTAGCTGCGCTTCTCATGGTGTGGCTAATCCACTGCTGTTGCTCACAATCACTGTTTACACCGGAGCGTATTGCTTCCGGACTATATACCTGCTTACTCTATCGTCATGCGCTTCAAGAGAGCAGATGTTTGTTGTTTTGGTAACTATTTTTCATGTTTGCTCTTTATGTGGCACATACAGTATATGTGTCACTGATTATTTTAATCACTGAAGCTATTTATTTTTGTGAGAGTAGTGGCACAATATCAAACATTTATATGCCTATGTTATATAACAAATTGGAGTGACAGTGTCCTAGTCATGCACCACACATGTCCTGATAACAACACACACGACATGAAGTGAAGGTGAAGAGAGAACAGTTGGTTATATAGCTAATAGCCTAAAAGACCATATCAAATAAAGCATGCATAGACAAGATAATGCACTCTAGCATTGGACAAGAGCTAAACAAGGTAACAGCATTACATTACAGCATTGTTTTTAGAGGCCATTTCTATACCATGAAGCTGTTTGGACCCTGGATTGAAAAGGGCAGCTCTGTAACCATGTGCATGCCATGTACCCAGAATCAAATCATATTTCTCATCATTTAGATTTTGCCATCAATAGCATCTAAAAGCCATTTACAATGTCTGTGGGGATATTAGATCTGGTCCAATATTGCTTTATAGAATCAGATTGTTCTCTGTGTGACCAATGTCTTGGAAGTCAGTACAGTACTTCCAGGAAAATAACAGGGCCACATTACAGTAAAAGATTGCTTTGTACATGATATACAGTGATGGCGTCACTTCTAATTCGTTGAGATCTAGGACATGGTGCCATATATCGCGCAATCATTTATCTGATTCATATTTTAGGTACAGTAGTATGGCAAAATAAAAGCCTGGAACTTGATAGAACAATATGGTTCTTAACCTCTGAAATAATTAAGGACAGCATCTTCAACAAAGGGAAGTTGTTGCTGTAAGCACTTTACATATGATTATATTCAAGGCATTTGAAAGGGGTTTCCACTTGAATGGCAATGGTTTGAACTAATTTTACAAATGAATTGGCGCCTATTGTACAGCTAAAGACAAAAAGCTCTGTTTCAACGCTGATAATCCAGCTTGGCACAAAGCACACTGTATATAAATCTCTAATGCTGTCTCTTTCTGTATATAATTTTTTGCTGTCTTTCTCAGTGCATTTTTACTATATTAGAGCTGAACAAATCCTGTGACATCAATATTGTACAGGCACAGACACTCCCCCCCCCTCCCCCCTCCCCTCCCCACTCCCCTCATAGGCTCATCCACTCAAGCACCAACCAAGATATTATTGTGTAAATGGTTGGTGCATGTGTGCGTGCATGGCTCCCTCCCTCACAGTTACAGACGTTCAGTCCTCGACAGTTCAGATGCAGGAGAAAGGGAGACTCTAGATGCACAACACCAGAGGCTTTAATAAGTAAGTCACGTCAATAACATGATATTGTCCCCCATTTTACCATAACACTACTCGTTAAGTCAATAACAATAAGGTCATTTATCCAGAACAATTTACAGTATAATGAGTACAATATTGTAGGGATTTGGCATCTTGTTTTGATGATTCCCACAGTATGCTGTGATTGCTGGGATTTGAACCAATGGCCTTATGGTCGAAAGTCACCTACCATACTGTCCTCTAACATATACTGTGCCATTCAAAACCCTGGACCAAAATCAGCATAAATCACTGTAAAGGTGCCTTCACATGATAAGAAATGTGCTCTTTGCTCACAGCGAAGCAGGGCGCAGAGCATATAGAGCATAGCACAGGGCGGATTCACCATGTCTTTAGGCAACAAGGATGCTACACTACCAATTTGAAGAACAGACTCCCGCTAGCTAAAGCCGTGTTAAACTTTAGTAAACTTTTAGTATATACTTTTCCAGCATTTTAAGCATTCCATTTTTTATATTATTACCTATTTACACAAAAAATGTGTTTGTGCCGATATAAACAGTATATAATTAAACTTAATTAAAATGAATCGTTATTGTATTTCGCTGTCTGAACAAGGTCATCTCCACTTTAACATCTGACTATTAACATTGAGAATCATACCCTAAATTAAACCAGTAATGCTAATCAGACAGTAATATAACCTCTAATGTTAACCAGAAAAAATTGTGAGGGCTATGTTTATTAACAGAGGCAGAGTTTGGATTCGTAAATTCACTGCCACTTCTGTCACATACAGCTTAATCTAATTGGTTGCACATTAAAAGTTCAGCGGCAACCAAGGTCAAAGTTTAAATAAGTTTAGCTTTGAGCGCAGCGCTGGGTGACAATTTCATGTGCAACGCCAAAGGTAGTGGGTGCCGCCGCTCTCCTTATAGGAAAGCAATCTGTTTTTCCACTTATCATGTATAAGCATCTTAAGCAAAGGAAGCCCTCATCAGCTTTCATTGAACTGTCTTGGAGCAAACTATATCTGCTTCCATTGAGCAGCTCAGTAGGGCTCTGCTGAAGAACTGCATATTGTAACTAAATTAATGTGAAGCAGGGGAATGACAAATGAGGAGACATACAGTATTCATTCCGCTGTGCCTGGATCATGGCAACCCAAGTAAATATGTGTCCTTTTTATTTTATGATAGAATACACAGTATGTATGGGGTAGCCTATACATTCATTTTGTTTTGTTTTGAACATGTACTGTAGTTGTCATTAAAGGTAGCAGAATTATTTAAGAATTATGTTCTCTAGTTTCAAAGTGTCAAAATGCTTAATGCCATCTGTCCTTTACTGCAAACGACGAGCCAGTTGCACGTCTCTCCCTTGGCCTCAACATTCGTTTGTTATTATGATAAAACACAATCCGTGATTCAAACATATTGCAGTTCCCAGTCTAGAGATTCTGCCCTGTGCACTGCAAATAAATGAATATTTGATTCTAACCCGAGCCCCCTTACATGAGAACTGCTGCTGTGGGCATCTGTGTAAAACAAGGTGTTCACACCATGCCAACCACATAAGGGATTACTTTGGGAATAAAAGCCCATGTGGGAGCCAGTGCCCTGCTCACCTGACAGTGTCTCTCGGGCTGGTGCCAGCTGCTCCCATTTGCCTGGCAGGAGTATGGAAATGTTGCCTGGGCCAAACAGATGACTAAACACAAAGAGCCTGAACAATTACAAGAGGTGGCTGCCCATACCAGATAAAATGAAGCCTTATTTCATAGCAATGAATGCAGGATTATGTTTTTCATTGGTGATACTAAAAACCTGGCCTGTTTTACACTGGCCATGAGTGGTTCTGGCGCTAGAGACACAGTGTAGGGCATATCTGGAAATTGGTTTGTAATGGTTTGTAATGGTTCATGTACCCACTGGCGATACTACATGAGTGATTTTGTGAGTTTTGCCAAACTGCTTGCTTAGAATGAATTGTGTGTGTGGGTTGGGTGGGTGGGGACAGGAGAATGCCAGTAAATGAAGGGTGATTTACACTGTACAATGCTCATTGTATGATACAGTACAGTAGGTATTGTCAATCATGGAGCATTTAGGAAAAGGTGCCAACTAAACCATTCACAGAAATCAATTGCCATAATCATTTGACTACTCTGTAGTCTCTCTTGTTCTCTCTACTCATTGCTACCAATCAATATATTTTTAGTACCCTACCATCACATTAGAATAGGACACAATAAATAAAATGCAGCCCTGGTTTAAAAAGTATTTGCAAGTAATCATTACCATTTGACCAACGTGAAATACTTGATTAAGTTAGATTTGTAGGACAATAGCATTTGATGATTGAGAGACAATCACATACATGGTTGAAATGATGTGGTGTCAAGTACACCTGCTCTCCATATAATTCAAATAAAGCCGACCGATCATTTATTTCAAATACTTGAGAACCCAGGCCGCACAAAATACATCATATCTTGTACTTCTGCATTTCAAATGGTGGTATACAGCAACTAGTGAACCCTAAGCATAGATGTGCTGAAAAGACTATGTAAAATATACTGGGTAAACCACATTTTTCATACAGTGGCCCTCTGTAAAAACAAAACAGTTGTATTTTACCTGTATCAGTCTGTGAATTTATGATGCTTTTGCTCTGTATATTTGGAGAATAAAAAAAAAGTGTTTGACATTTTGGTTGAATAATAATTAGTTTGAATAAAACGGTTACAGTCTCTTCTCATATACAACAGGAACATACAGTATACGGTAGACAGTTTGTCGCTACCATCATGGAAGAGGACTGATATATAAATGTCCAGTTCATTGGGTTCAGTCGAACCCATTGGTGTGTTTTAAAGTTTGTTTTAAGACAATATTTTCTAAAAAAAATCCTATTATTATATTTCTTCAAAATTCTATAAAAGATGGAAGAACAGCAGTAATTAATGTTACTGAAATGCTTCGTTACTGTATATGCTGGTTCAGAGTCAGGTCAACCAGTTAAAATGAAGTATATTAATGAATGTATTAATTACACTAGTGCAATTAATTTAACAAAACTGCCCCAAAGAATTCAGTCTAACTAAATTGCTTTCATTGCAACTATTCACATAATGTGATTTTGACTATAACACAACACAATACTAATCTTCATTTCTGAATTGTGTTGACAATTTGCCACTAGCATGCTGTTGCTTCCATTATTGGTTTCAGTATTGAATTCCTTCAACATTCTGATCTTCATATTGTGAATCCATCTGCCAAAGACATGGCTTTGCTAGAACAGCTTACATTCTGAATACAAAATGCCTGTGTATTGCAAATATAATACAAATAAAGCAATTTGTGATGGTTTTGAATAATGACCCACATTTTTTTCATTATCAAACAATTATCTAGGCCAGATATTTTCTTGTACTGTAGTTTCCCCTTTGAACACTCCCCTTGGAAATACATTTGTGTAAAGTGATAAACATTTTTTGACACTGTTGCCACAAAGCAGCATGCTTGTTAAACTTCCCATAAGCACCTCTGTTAATAATGTGGTGTTGTTCCATAATTACTCAAATGTATATCCCTATATGAACAGACACAGAAAGCTGTTATGCTATCCTAACTGATAATTATATTTTAAATAAATAATTTCAAAGCTACATTTTTGGAGCAGGGTATCGACCCGGAACCTTATGTTCAAACAGACACTTTTACAAGATATTGGGCAGGAACCTATTGACAGATCATCAGAGAAGGAGCCAGGACAGCAAGCTAGAAAAACAGACAGCACCTACAATTCTGAGCTTTCTCTACTTTGCACATTAAACTATGCAAAGTTGCAATATATAATGCACTATATAATGCACTGCATTATTTAACAGCAAACCAATTCATGGTATTTAGTTTTGAAGCTTACCATATGTGTTTGCATTTATTCTCTAAACCAGGGGTGCCCAACCCTGGTCCTGGAGAGCTACCGCCCTGTATGTTTTAGATGTCTCCCTGCTCCAACACACCTGATTCTAATGAATGGCTTGTTATCAGTCTCTGCAGAAGCCCATTGATTTGAGTCAGGTGTGTTGGAGCAGGGAGACATCGAAAACAAGCTGGATAGGGGCCCTCCAGGACCGGAGTTGGGCACCCCTGCTCTAAACCATATGTCCTAGCAGAATAATATTAGATGATTGTCAAACATCAGACTGAAATGAAGAGGAACAATGCAGATTCCGTCCTGATCGTCGAACAACGGACCAGCTCTTTACTCTCGCAAGGGTCCTGGAGGGGGCAAAACATGTGTTTTGTGGATCTGGAGAAGACGTATGACCAGGTTCACTGGCTCCTTTAGATGGAAAGGAGCCAGTTGAGATGGTTCGTGCATCTGGTAAGAATGCCTCTTGGGCACCTTCCCAGGGAGGTGTTCCATGCACGTACAGCTGGGTGGAGGCCTCAGGGAAGACCCAGGACTTGGTGGAGAGATTGTATCTCCTCACTGCATGAACGCCTTGGGATCCCTCAGTCAGAGCTGGTTAATGTGTCCCGGGAAAGGGATGTTTGGGGTCCCCTGCTGGAGCTGCGGCCCCAGCAACCCGGCCACGGATAAGCGGTTCAAGATGGATGGATGGATGGATGAAGTGAGATGTTGATATAAACTTACATGACACCCCATGATACTTATACTAAAGAATTTGTTGGGAAACTTAACAACACAGGTCTTTTTGCAGGTCTTGTAAATCAGTTAAATAATTATCGCTTAAAATAAATTGAAAATTGAAATTAATAAATAAAGCACTGCACTAGTGTCACGCCAGAATTAAGGATACAGAATTGTGAGTGACAATGCTAACAGCCAATGAAAATTGGCTGAAATAAACTCTCCAATTAATAAACACATGCATTGCTTACCTTGTAATTAACTTTGCAATCTTCACTTTGAATTACACTTGAATCTCTGTCCAAGATTAGGTAAAATTAAATAAAATGCTCTCGACTCCAGGTTTTCTGTGGAAGTAAGGAGCTAAACCTAGACCCAAACTGCAATCTTTGTAAATCTGAACCTAAATTGACCAATCATGTGCGTCGTGTGAAGCTCTATGCATGTTAATGGGAAATGGTGTATGTATATTACTGCACGTAAAATTGCCGTTTTTCGTATTAAATGCACGTCTCCTGAAAGTGTGAAATTGTGTTCTGAATATGCATACTGTAACAGTAAGATTGGGTTGTGTGTCAACATCAAACCAATCGGGTATATAATCTAGTTTCAAAAACTCACAATTAAAAAGTGCAAAAAATATTTAACTAACTAACTTTGAATCCTGAATTGTTTAAACATAGATGACTTGGCTTTCCAGCAGAGCTATGCGCTTTTAGGGACCATTAAAAAATACACTGCAGTGGAGAATGGATTATTTGAAAAATCATTGTTACCTTTAATTGTAAATCTATCTATTTTGAATATTTAAAAAAAAAATGTCCCCTTGGTGGACAATAAAGATTAATCTTACTCTGTGTGAAACACATATGTACAGTATATTTTACATATATAAGTGACCTTTCAGACATCAAAATGCAATTATACACTATTTTTAGGTAATTTATGGGGGATTTAAATTATATTTTAGATTATTTATTTGAGGTTATTCCTTCAAAAAAGACACCAGAACCAAAGGTTTTAGTAGGCTACTTATACATATTTAGTTTAAAGACTGTGGACCCCCAAAAAATAGCGGGACGCCTGGGTGGCCCCCTCTGACCATTCATCTCACAGCAAACACAAAATTAACAGAAATAGATAATAACTAACCTTCATCTTTAAGTATATATCACAAACACAGGACCCTGGTAAAAATAGAACCCTGGGAATATAGGACCATCGGGACATAGGACCATTGGAACAAGTGACCCTGGGAACATGGGAACTTGGGAATCTAGGACCCTGGGATCATGGGACCTTGTAAACATGGGACCTTAGGAATATAGGACCTTGGGAATATTAGATCAGGGGAACATAGGGCCCTGGGATAATAGATCCTGAGAACATAGAACCATGGGAACACAGGGCCCTGGCAAAATAGGAATCTGTGAACATGGGACTCTGGGAAAATAGGACCCTGGGAACATGGGACCTAATGAAGATGGGACCCTGGGAACATAGGTCCCAGTGAGCATATAGGGCCCTGGGAAAATAGACCCTGGGAACATGGGACCTAATGAAGATGGGACCCTGGCAACATAGGTCCCAGTGAGCATATAGGGCCCTGGGAAAATAAGAACATAAGACCCTGCAGATAAGAAAAACTATAAATATTAGATGCATGTCATATGTTAATTTGTTTTCCAGTATGTTTGACATAATATGATTATATTACATGTATATAATACCAACCCCTAATCACCAGAAAGTATTGGTATGCGAAGAGAGAACAATGCAGATTCTTGTATTTTTCTAGAAAATAGATAGATAGATATTTATAGAAACATACAGAAGTGAATGATTTGCATTAAAGGAACATCAGAAGAGAGTCAGGGTCAGTTGCCAGCTCATCCAGTTCAATCATCACGGTCTTAATTACAGTTTTATTTGTACTCGAGCATTTTTGTTTATTTATGTATGTGTTTATTATTATTTTTTTATTATATTGTCTGGGCACTTAAAATGCTTTTCTTTCAAAGTGCATTCAGAACAAATATGGCAGCCGACGTGACATTTGGAGTGCCACCCTCTTCGGTCACAACTCTATTTTTCAGATGCATCTAAGGCATTTAAATGTTACGCTATATGAATATTAACGCTGGCTGACAAAAAACATACTTTAAAGGGAGTAATGTGACCAGCGTGAGACGAGGCTTTACATTTTATTTTTTACAAATGTATGAAGATGCATATAGCAGCACATAGAGTGGCACTGTGGTTTGCTTTATTTTGAATGGTATTTTTCCTGTTGGTTCAATAGCAAACTGCTAACCTCTGAGATGAATGATGATTATTGGCTGTATGGCAGAATAAATAAATAATACTATTTACGCACTTATTTCTTGTCAGGTTTATTTGTTTCCAAAGCCCTTAATCGCATTATGGTCTCAAAGGCCCATGTTAAATGGAAAGAAATAACAACCTCTGCTTTCAAGCAAAACAGGGAAAAAAATTATAGGAACTTTGGGAAGGGACCACATAATCTGAAGTCCATGGCAATTGTATTTAGGATGTGTCCAAATCTACTGTTGTTACATTAACAAAAGGTGGATGGCCAATTTGATTAAATAGCCAGGCTTAATTGGTCATGGGTGTGTTTAAGGTATAACAGAGAGTTTTATTCATTGGTGTAAACACCAAAGTGGCAAGTGGTGGCAGGTGCCACCATAAAAATAAGTTTTGCCACTCCACCTGCGTGACCTGCCACCCCAGATATATTAGTTGTTTTTTTTTCGGTAATATGCAGTATATTAACTGGAAATGTATTTTCTTTTTTTACAGTAAACTGAACCGTTTCAATATCTTTGAATCTCCCCTACTCTATAAAATGGTTTAGTCCATGTTACGAACATGACTTGTTAGAGCCTCGATATAGAACACATGAGCTTGTACGTTTTTAAATGACTAAACATCCAAAAATGTATTTAATCTTTCCCGCAAGTTTCTTTCAGCAACATTGATTAGGCTATAGGAAACAACCAGCCGATAGAAACTATTTATAAGACTGCCCGAACAATAAGTAAATCGCATGGGGAAATCATAGGCCCTCCATTTTGTGTGTTTTATTTTTTCCAAACCAGTAAGCAATGCCTATGCAGAGTGAACTTTCAGTCATATGGAGAATGTGTGGTCAGTGGTCTGATAAAATTGGCGTGTTTGAGCTTCAGGTTAGATTTAACTTTAAAATGCCATGTAGGCCTATTGACTTCAAATAATTCATTGAAGGACAGAGATAGCTGCAGCAAACGTAAATCCCAAATATAAATGGAAAAGTAGGTAGGCTAAGATAAGGTATATTGTTTTAATATAAGGTTGTCATTTCAGTCTTCATATATTTGATATGTTTAGCCAAAAGAGAGTAGGCCTGAGCAAAGCCAGAATCTAGAAGCAATCAGGTAACCACATATTTTTTTAAATTATATACAAAAAAAAAAAAAGTACAGTACACAAAATAAAATGCACATAGTGTACTATGTTAATAAAGTAGGCCCTAATGGGTTTTGGTTGTGGTGTGGTTAAAACCATCTGTCGGTCTGTCAGGTGTCCAGGTTTTTTCTGAAACACAGGTGGCAACATTAATTGCTAGCCTATGGATGTCATTATTAATTTAATCTGTGGATAAAGAGACAATTTTAAGGTTCATTGTTAAACACTAACTAAGCAAGATATTTTCATTTAGTAAGGCTCTATCATTAGTATCATCATTAATATAATAATTTAGTAACGCAATATCAGCTCAGTCATTATCAAACGACTAAGGCATGAAATATTCTAAATGCACCTCATAAGCATCACCATTCACAATGAACAAGAACAAAAAGGTGAATACCAAGTCAAACTCTACTCCAAGCTATGCAAGCGCTATACATTGCATTTTACATTTAGAAATACATTATTTTTGGCTAAATGACAAATAAGTACCACCTCATCCAGCTGGAGTAGCTATTCTATTTAACAATATTAGTGCCCTGTTTTCTGGTTTGCTTTGAAAGCTAAGCATGGTTTGGCCTGGTAACTCCTTGGTTTGGAGACCAGGTGCTGCTGGAAGTGGTGTTGGAGGGCCAGTAGGGGGCACTCCTCTCTGGTCTAAAGGTCAAAAATCCCTGTGCCCCTGGGCAGTGAAGGGGACTCTGCCCTGTGTAGGGTGCCATCTTTCGGATGGGATGATAAATGGGTGTCCTGACTCTCTGTGGTCACCTAAGATCACATGGTACTTAAATGTATGGGTGTTAACCCGGTGTCCTGGCCAAACTTCCAATGTAGCCATCATGCCATCATGGATACATAATCATCCCCAGTTAACACTTGGTTTTATTGTCCACTCTCCTCGCCCCTAACTACTTCCATGCCATTGCTGCAAATGAGAATATGTTCTCAGACAACTTGGCTGGTAAAATTCAGGTAAAACAATATGCCACCCCTGAATTTCAGCTTGCCACCCTTCTGCCACCCCATGAAAAGTTTTCTAAAATCGCCAATGGTTCTATTTATTTTCAAAACCAGACATGCTTACATCCATGGCAAATTGCAATTGTAATGGCACATTTGCAAAGTATGAACAAAATGTCTTGCTTTTCTGCAGAGGAAAGGGCTTGTCTGCTCATTCGCAAAGTGAAAGCTTGCAAGCAAACCAACAGCAGGATTTCACCATAGCTCCGAAAATTATGTAAAAGTACACACTAACAATATTTGTAATAATTTGCTTGTGAGCTCCTGCACATCCTTGTGTGTGTAACAAGCAGGGTATGCACTTGTGCATATTAGGATACTTACAGTACTATCTTGATAATGCACATGTAACAATTCAATGTTACAGTAAAATATCAGTGAAACACTGCGCTGTTGACTTTGGAACAGGTTTTAGTTGGTCAATCGCGTCAATCACTTTCCGCTGCCTCAAGATAGTAGTACACCAACAATGTGCTTGATCACACCTTATTCTAAGACCAACACACCCACGGAATCTCATATGCAAATTAATTTTCTATTTCAATAATCTGTGTTTGCTCAATGCTCAGTGGGTGTAATATATATCCAATAATATATTTATTTAAACATCTCACAGACATATACTGTATGTTCTGCTTTAAAGATATTTACTGAAATTAGCAAGCTAAACATCTAGCCCTTCTGCTGTTTGGTCTTGTAATACCAAATGTGTTTTGACTACAGTAGCTGTTTGGTCTTATATTACAAAATGTATGACTTTATGAACTCAGATAATCTGAGGTATTATTTTTACAAATTGCTGTTTTTGCAAATTTGCGACTTTATAATCTCAGAAAATTACCCCCTTCCCACAGCTTGTATTTTTCTGTATTGCCCTTATACACTTTCGTAATAATGACACCAAGAGTGTGCATTGTAATCAGTTTGTACCAATTAAAATGTATTTTTAAGATATTGCTGATTATATTTTCACTGCCTGAACAAGGAAGAAAATAAAATATTCATTTTTGTTTGTCACAGTACCCCAACCGTGTTCTAGAGAAATAATTTGTACAAGATGTATTTACAGTACAATGATTGCTCATTCCAAAACACTGGCATTCTGAAATGCTGATGTCCACCGCTGTATACAGCAGCAGCGAGTAGCCTAAATGGATTATATGAACTTGCAAAGTTTCTTCTAGACTGGTACAGTAAGTAAACAGCATACCAGCTGTTTGCATTAACAGCTGGTATGCTGACCTTGGACAAATCCTTGGCGAAGGTCAGCAATACTTTAGAGAATGCAATATATCTTCAAAATTGTAATATTGTGACTTGAAAAATACATTTTCTTCATATCTTTCTCCCACTTTTCTATTTTATTTGATCAAACCAGTCTCGTAGTTTCATCCAGCTTTACTTCTCCTTCCTGTGGAGGAAACTTCCTTTGCATGCCATTTTGGGATAACCAGCCTGAAAGTCTTTAGTCTGTTATCAAACCAGCAGAACAGCATGAGTATATTTTCACTTGTTATGGAGATTAAATAGTATTTTTTAATGTCCCTCTCTCAGAGTGTTTATGTTAATATTATGGGAATTTACATTTTCAGTAAATCAGACCAGTCTCCAAGTTTCATTCTGCTCCTCATCCCTGTAAAGAATACTTTGCTCTTCAATTGATCTTGAGTCAGTGCCTTTAGAAAACCAGCAAATTATTTTGTTGTTTAGAACAATTTCATCTTTTTAATTCCCTGCATAATTCTCAGGGCCTGGGCCACCTTTTCACCACACTTGTGCTCTTAAATATTCATTTACGATATGATTTTACTAACTACATTTTCATAATTGGCATAATATCACCAATATGACCGCACTTAGTTTTGCTTGTATTATTCCCTATATTTAGCGCAGTTAACACAATGTATAAATGATTGTGCATTTGTGTTTGTCTTTTACACCAGCCTCTATTAAATACTTTTATAGCACACATGATGGAGGCGAGAGTGCTACACACAAGCGTACATGCACACACATTGGCACATCCACATACAGTATAGTATTTGGGCAAATGAGCTATGCTCCAAATGGTGCCTGCAGCACAGCGGTTGGCACTGACATGACTCACAAGGCCTCAGTCCTTTCTATTGGACAGAAAGGGCGCTATGGGTGTCCATGATGGGTTTGTGGAATGCAACAGAAGTGAGTCTATCGAGATGGAAGGTTATGAAATGCATGAGAGACAAGGGCTGCCATGGAGTCACATGGGGCTAGGGGTGACAATGAGGGTTGAGCGAGGCCCGCTCTGCCATCACAATCCACCTTGGAGCAAGATGGCCGGCAAAGGATGTAACAATGCTTTAATTGTGCCAGAGATGCTACTTATTGAGTTATTCACACAGGGATGGCATGGATGGGAGGGAATTGTGGGTGAGTTCCTTTGCAGTCAAGGAAGAGTGAATCATTGGTATAATGAGCAGCTCCTGGTGGGCTGCTGGCCAATCTGGTGACCCATTCACATTACATCCCGTGGACTAAAAGGTCACTACGATGACTGTAGTATTTTGGATCAGATTTCAATGGATGTAGGCCTATTCTACTTGCACTATAATAAAAGAGCAGAATAACAGCATGTGGTGTCAGACTAATAGTAGACTGTATAGCACAGGTACCACAAATGCATAAGACTTCCAAAAGTATTCTTTTAGACTTCTTATTAGCATTTTGGCGTCATTTGGAGCAATGTGATATCTTACTGCCCCCCTGTGTTCACAACATGTTAAAACACTCCTCTACATATAGAAAAGGAAGAGTCATTGTCTACAAGCAAGCAAGACAACAAAACAAAGTAATTTTAAAGTAATACAAATAAAAATGACAATCAGATTAATTACATTAATATAATGTAGTACCTTATCGACTGCCAAATGCATCATTTTGCAAATGTAGGATGATGACAAATGGTTTAATCTGAAAACAACTAAATGCCTTGGCTTTGGAAAACCTTTCTAATCACGAATCATGAATCATTAATTTTATGTTCATTGGAGGTGTTTGTGCCAAATGATTTTCAAGTGTATTTACCATGCCAAATGTTATCATGTATGTCAATTGTGTGTAAAATGTCAAGCGTAATCAGAGTGGATTATTTCAAGTGATTTGTAAAAACACCACCAACTGTGATAATAATTACAAGTCTGGAAGGACAACATGCTGAATATCTAGAGCCAGATCTGTTGAAGTTAACAGAATCAGGTCAGCTGCTTCCCTTAATCAATTTTCAACAACTAATCTATTATTTTAATAACTTTGCAGTTCATTAACCTTTCGTTTTGCAAGTGTTTCATCAATCTAGCACTTCCACCAATATATCTAGTAAGTTAGTGTCTCTTTTATGTATGCTACAATCTTCTAACAAGTACATCATTGTGTGGAACAGGGGTCTGTGCTCTACTACCACTTAAATGCATGTGGTATGTGAACGCCACTCAGCAAAACAAATAACAGAAGCCAATTAAATATTACATACCTACTGTATAAAATTATACTTCCCCACCATACATCAACTTGAAAATAAATTTGGAAAAAAATATAGGGAGGAGGGCAAGACTGTTAGCAAATTATTGAGGACATTATGTGAGTCTGCACTTATAAGCACGAGAATTTGAATGACATCCAATTAGCATATTCAAATAAAAGGAGGCACATGTTCGTATGGTCTTCATAAATTATCTAGAAAATTCAAGATGAAAGCAAATTGACAGGTACTAGTTTTAACACAAACCAGTAGAATATTCTGTGTTCAAAATAAAAAAATGAATCTAAAAAGGGTGTTCCTGGAAGAAATACAGCATATTCTGTAAGTAAATGCGATGACTTTACAGTATGAACCAGAATAAATAGTGTAACCTTTTGCAATGCACTGTATTGGTTTATGAATCTACCCCCACATAGCAAATGTCAATAATAAAGCATGGGTCAAGTTTTTGGTTTGTGTGGTATTTAATTCTGGATTTGGTATCTTGATGGATCATCACCCTACTGTATCTGTTTTCTGAGCCATGGTGATTCTTCAACAAATCTATTCCTCTTTTATGTTCCATGTTGACAAGCATTTACTATTTACATATCCCTGTAAGACAATGTGGTATAGGTAGATGAGGTATGTTGGTAGAAACTAGGCTATAAAAGCGCAAGTCAATACCGTGCCTGAGAACATCTGTAAGATGGGAGAGCATGAACAACAACAAACAAAGACAACATGCAATAAGGATATGCTTATGTGGGTAATGATACACTGAATAAAATGGTTTGCTGTAACTTCCTAAAGCTCTGTACACTCAAATGAATACTGGTGATCCTGGGCAAATATTGAATAAAACCAAAATCTACCTCAGAAAGTGACATTTAACATAACTGGTAAAAATATTCAGACTTTGTGTTTAGGAGAGTGCTTATTAATTTGAGGGCAGTGTGTTTATAACCGTCACATCTTTGTTGACTTGGTTATCAGTCATTTTCAATTAACTTTGTGAGGTGTATTAGTACCTGGCAAAGGCCCTAAATGTTTTATTGTGTCAGTTGTCTCTCTGTCTTACTTGTCAAGAAAGAAAATAAATACTTCCTTCTTATTCACCTTTTCCTGATGTGAAGATAAAAATCTGACTGTTTGCGTGAATTGTATGGAAAAGTCAGCTTATGTTGGGAAAAGTCATTCGCAAATTACATGAATTGGCATGACAGATGTGCTGGTCCATCTATTTTCACAACCTGTAAAATCGAACGGCAGTTAATCTATCTACTGACAAATAGGTAGCGACCAGAATTTAAACAACATCCTTTCATTATTGCTAACTAATTTGCAGAAATTGATGTACTTGGAATAATGCCAGATGAGGTAAATGCCTCTGTAATGCAACTCTGTTAATGCTTTAACTACAAGATTGCTAAACCATATATATAGCTTACATAAAATATGCATAATATAGCTCACATCGAATATACATAATAGCCTAATAAAATATGCATAATATAGTGTACATAAATTACATGTATATGCATTCATATACAAACATATCTAATTGTCCTTTAGGATGCCTAGCAACAGCTATATTGCAGGATAGGTATTGTGCAGTATGCTAGCTGTCAAACATTATAAAAACTATGAGCAAATATCACAATGTCAAACGCTACAAACACAGTGTCTTTTGCTAAATGATAAAACAAAATCTGGCAAATTGATGTGTAACATCTGTAGCCGATGTAATAATTAGCTGATACAACTGCCAATCATATGCAATATACAGTATAATGCTGGGCGCGCACTTGTGTGTGTGTGTGTGTATGAGGGTTGGTGGGTAAACTTGTGACAATATTCACAAAATGTCTCATGCATTATTAAATATTATTATTAATTAATATAATATCAATATATTAATGTACATTATTAAATACCACAGACTTTCTCTCAAGGTGCAGCATTTTTACACTGGAATCGAATCTCCCTTCCCTAAGATTTGAGGAAACAAGACTGGTTGGTTATCCTAACTTGGAATTCACTTTAAAAGTTACAATAGGTTCAAACTCTCTCATTCTAATCCTCCACACGATTTCAGAGGAAGTGTCTCACGCAGCATTACTGGGTAAACACGGCCCACCCTGACAGTTAGTGGAGTGGACCGAAAAGCGTTAAGAGAGACGTGAATCCAAATTCGAACATAAAGCCAGGGACAAGTAGAGCACAGGAGGGAAAGTTTCTTCTTGGCACACTCCCTGCATGGGTGCTTGTAATCAAAAGGTCAAAGAGTTGTATCGACTGGCAAATATATTGCCCACCTAGCCACAAGCGGCCCTGCACTCTGCATCAATGCAATTCAATAATAAGCGCCAAGGTTAATTGAAAGACCTTCCCCCACCCACTCGTCCCCACCTCCTGGCTGGCATGGACGGTCTCTAACAAGGGGGACTCGTAATTAAAGTAACACCTGTTCGTTCCCATTTGCAGACCCTTAGCTGTGAGGGTTCGGGCTCCACAGTGAGAGAGGACGTCAGCACTGAGCTGCATGTATGAACTGGGGTTATTCACAGCAAGCATGGCTGCAGTGTCAGTCCAAGCCTGGGGAAAGTACACGAGGTGGTCTAACCAAAGTAACTTAAATTAAAAAGCTATTGGGTATCTTGTGGATTTCAATGAATTTTTGAGAAATACTGAATACATTCCAAACTAGTAAATGGCTGTACAAGCCTTCAGAGTGTTCCTGAAAGTAGTATGTGTGAGAGTGTGTGCGTGTGTGTGTGTGTTTGTGTCTGCATGTGTGCACGTGTGCACGTGTGCAAACGCACATAATAAAGGTTTCGTCAATGACAGTCTGTCATTTTGGCTGCACTCTCAAAGGTTTGTCAAAAATGATATTCATCTTGTCTTGGTCAAGTTACCCCAGGAGTGTTAATGATTGATGGGACATGGAATGTGTAATACCAATGGGAGTTCTTTACTGAAAGTCAGAAAGACTTGAGCTTCTGTGGTTTTGTATTTGATATATCTAATATCTATTTTTCCATCATGTGTGTCTTCATTCCATTCATTGACGGGGATCACAGTGTCAGCATCATAATGTCCCTGGTGTCAACCACTAGTATCCACCCTGATGCATATCGCCAAAGCCATAAAAGTTATATTCCATTGCGTGGCAATGCAATGTTTTGTGAGATGTCTCTCTCCAGCATGCTCTGGGCTGTTTCTGGATTCCTTTAACCTTTGTCTCGACACAACAGACATCTCCACTATTAAGCACAGATTGCCCTGGTGTTTCTGAAAATATATCTCCCAGATGTCAGGACACCAGCCTCTCTCTTCGACCCTTGAAATCTCGGCCATTACCGGCATGTCATTTCGCTCCCCTCCCCCCCATCCCCGCACACTGGCACTCGTAGTGTAGCGGGAGGAGTCGTGCACGGAGGGTAGGCATGAAGCTAGGACGACTGCTGGCGTGTCTCAGCAGTCTCACGTGTGCCACTGCTGCTCTGCACTGTGCAAACGCTGTGACGCGGACCGACACCGAGAGACCCAACAGGTAGTTATCACCACCGTCACCCAAATGAGGGAACATGATATGTAGATTAGGCCCCTGTGCCTCTTCTTTTTTTTGCCACATGCATGACGATGTACAGCGTATGCAAGACACATTGTGTGCACACTCCCGGGGCACATGCTTACACATGCATGTGCGGATCAGCGATGGGCACACGCGCACACACACACACACACATGCGCACAGTGCTTGAAACTTTCCCACCAAAATTGCTCTGCTCTTTTAAAGACCGACCTCATATAGACACACATTGGTGGGTTAGATTGCAGCGTGTGCCTTGCAGGGCTATCTTTCTTTTTTTATTAACGCTTGCCGTCACACTATTGCAGGAGGTGGGAGGGAGGTGTATGTGTGTGTGTGTGTGTGTGGTGGGGGGGGGGGGCATTGTTACTTAGCGGAGAGAGAGTGGCTGCCAACACAGCACTGCCTCCTTTAGCTTCCATTACTCCCCGCTCTGCCATTCTACAAGCTCCCACTCAACACAACTGGGACACCCATTTAGTGGGAGATGTCTCACTCAGGATAACGTCTGACCGACCGGTTATACCGTGCCTGACAGGGTGATGCAACTTCAGCTTAGACAGACAAATCACAGTTCCTACTCGCCTCGTATAAGCTTTTAAAGCATGGACTTTCAACATATAATGCTTCCTTTAGAAACCTAATCCTCAACTTTAACCTAATCTTAAGTAACACAACCTTAAATCATACTGAATATGGACAGAAGAAGGTGCTGTAATGGGTTCCAAAAAATAAGTATATCTTACACATATCAGGAGATGGTAGAGACATTAAGTCGAAGTCAGCTAAATTGTACATTAGAATTTCTCAGATTTTCTATCTTCTAACCAGGGGTGGATATTGATTATGTACTAACAATAGTTACTGCAATGAAGTAGCAATTACAATTTCAATCATTTTTTCTATTTTTGGTTTTGTTAAGTGGTACTGAATAATGAAATGGAGCTGTAGTAAACCAATAAGTAACAATCATACAACTATGAGGAATATGAAAGCATGTTCTAAACACATGGAGTGGTCGCCATGTGTACTGTAACTACCAAGTAATGCAGGTATAATGCGATCACATTGGAACTTGTGTCAGTCAGGAACCCCCTATAACGATGAAATGGACTCTCTAATTTACGGGAAAAACTCAGACTTGACTCCACCCATCCTACATCCTGCATCCAAGGCCGAAAAACATATACCTCTTTCTTCAGTCGGACGGCTTCCCTGACCACTGGTGTCCACCACGGTGTTCGAGGGTTACCACCCCTTGAGGAACCTAAGACCTTAAGACCACAGCTCTTCACCGCAGCTTCAGCAATGGAAGCTTTGAACATTTCCCACTCAGGTTCTATGTCCCCAACCTCCACAGGGATACGAGAAAAGCTCCGCCGGAGGTGTAAGTTGAAGATCTCACTAATTAAATGTAGTGAAGTAAAAAAAAAAGGTAGCCTACTTGCTCCAATGTTAGTATTGAGTGAAAGTACAGGGAACAACGAGAAACAAGAAAAATAGACTGCAGCTCCTTAAGCTCCTTTAAAAAAAGATAGTTCACACTAGTGCTAGTACTTACCCTGTGATCTACAATTTCTTATATAGGACTGATATAAAAATAATACCAAAGAAAAGGACAATTAAGTGCAAATATTGTCTTGACGTTCAAATGTCATAAGAGTGATGCCACATCAAACTGTAAGGCAGAAAAGGAAGGGGGAAGGGGGCTCCAATAATAATTATAGCCCTGTGGCCTCCTCTCTGTTGCCATCTGCTTTATATCCAATACCTCCTCCGCACCACGTAGCTTCGTCTGTTCGAGTAGAGGGTTAGATTGTTCATATGAGTGTGTCTGGGGTGCTTTGTCTTTTCAAACAGCTTGTCTTCCTATATAGCAAGTGGCGAGGGAAGAGAGATACAGAAGATTCTGGATGCATTTTAGAGCCTTTAGTGTACATGCAGCCTAATAAGGGCTACAGAGACTCGTTAGTCAGCCACAGTGGCATGATGTCTGAGGACCGAACTGCTGTCCTGTGGTCCACGCCAACATTTGCCAAGAGGTGGTACGGTACGCTAGGAGCTTGAGTTTAATTTTGCTGTGAGAGTCAGTCTGGAAAGCCTAAGAATCATTTTGAATGTGTCCTTAATGTGTCCGGAACTGAACATTCCAATCAGCTTTGTGTTTATATCTATATGGGCGGGATTTAGGTGTGCCAACAGCATAATCGAGCTGATTGTTTATCCAATCAACTGTAGTATTTCTTTGAAAGTACCTGCCCTGCCATTCACAAACAGTTTCAATGTGCGGCTCCCCAGGTGGACTTGTGACACCAATTCATCTGGCATGTCAGGTTAATGATACGCCTCACAGCTCAATGCCCTTTCCTTAATTGATAAACAAGTTAAAAACATGTTGTATAATGTATTCTATACAGTATAATGCATATAATCCATGTGTATAGCATACATATGCTGTATAACGCACATCAAAAGGGCATAGAGGCTACTATAATACAATACAATACAAAAATGCTTTCCCCACCATTGTAAATGACACCTATTGAATAGAATGTGTAATCAATTAACAAATTGCATGTACATTTTTGTTTGATTTTAACCAATTTTAGTAAGGTAATAGTTAAGAATAACGTATTCATGGTACTATGCAGGTAAAAATGAAAAAAATAAAAATAAAATAGCATGTTAAATAATGTTTATGTTCAGTATGGCATTTATTAGCAAAACATTGTCATGCATGTCCTATAACCATGTCGCACATCTTTCTTTGTGACTGGGAAGCAGAAAAGTAATTAATGCAACTTCCCTCTGGAATGGATTCTGGTTAATAAGTTGCCCACGGCCCTTCTGTCTTTTACTGTAAATATGTGTGTGCATGCATGTGCATGTGTGTGCGTGTTTGTGTGCACGTCTGTGCGTGAGAGAGAGAGAGAGAGAGAGAGAGAGAGAGAGAGAGAGAGAGAGAGAGAGAGAACAGATGAGTGGGTTCTGTTTATGTAAGCAAATACTGAAAGTTTAAGATGTAAGAGTCAAAGGACAATCTTTACCAAACATTATTTTTTAATGCAGCAACATTATTTTATTTTTATTTTTTACTATTACTTGTTTCACAAACACAGTAAGATTAATATTTCTATGTGTTTTGAGAATTAATAATAATGCTTTGGTTTAGAAATGTATACCTATGGAGGACTCTTGTGTGGGCAATGTAACTTCTAACTTATTGTATATTTCTTTCAAATCACAAGAGTACACAGTAATAATGCTGTTTTAGCAGGCATAGTGTAGACTTGTAACCTGACATGCCAGGTGGATTGTTAGACACAAGTCCATCGGTGGATCTGTCATAAAATGTCATGTTCTGCTGTCCACCTCCATGTTTTCTCCCATGTGTTCCAGTCCAAGATTTCCCTGTGTTCCAGTCTGTGTTTTCCCTGTGTTCCTGGTCTTGCCCATGTTGATTGTTATTGATTTCACCTGCCACTCGTTGTCTGTACCCAATGGTCTGTCTTGTGATCCTGTATGTAAGACCTAGGCTGCATCCAAATACTCAGTATAGACTACCTTTGGTGAAGTACCTACCACCCAACCGTTAGTCTAGTACGTTCTATGAGTAAGCGAACGAGTAGTAAGGACACAATTCGGATATACTAAACTGCCATCTCACCTGTCCTTTGACCCGGATGTTTGCTGCGAAAACTCACCTCAAGCGACATTAAAAAAAAAAAAAACGACTTTATATCTATTCATATTAAATTGTATTTACTTTGGATTGATAGTGTGATTATGATACTTACATTTGTACATCACCGCACCTTCGCTGCTTGCTCCCGTCATGATATATTTTATTTACCGCTATGTCTCTTCTTCAATTTTTTTTCTGGATAGTGCCCAACTGACTTATGGGATAGCCTAGTGTGGAACGTTTGTACACTACGGAGGTAGTACGCCACTCGACTACTACCAACTGCTTACTGAGTATTCGGACATACTACTAATTGTGAGATACTGCTTTTTGCCTACTATATAGTAGACGGGTATTCGGATGCAGCCCTTGTGTGTTCTGTAGTGTTTGTCAAATTGTCATTTTATGTCAGCACTTTGTGTTTTCTGCATCTGCCTTTTTAATTTGGAATTAAAAAACCTAAAACCATGAAATCCGAGTGTTGTGCATTTGGGTCCACCTTGCCTCAGAGCCTGACGTCAAAACCAAATGAAAAGGGCAAGAACTGACAAAACATATTTGCCAGTTGATTGGATCTTTCTGTCAATGTTGTTTTCAAGTCGCTTTCACTGTCAGCACACTTAAACCACACCCGTAGCTCTCACTACGATGCTGACTGGTCAGGTCAGTTGCTACTTAGATTTAGTTGCAAGGATTTCTTGGCATTGCAGATGGATTCTCCCGGCAGAGTTAAATTAAGTCTACTGGCCTCGCAAGACCATACTTGCTGTCTAACCTTGAACTGGCACAAATAGAATATATTTTCAGCTGAACAATACCATTTCACTTATGTATATCATGTCATATTTTGTAATAAGTCATTGTAGAAGTCAATAAATGCATAGTGTAAAGATACCTAACACATATCAATAGTTCCCGCTTAAGGACACACAGAGAGACATATTTCAAATCACAAATTCTGAGATACTTTTGAAGACTAATTCAAACAATCAGTAGGCATACATATATCGTGTGGATACTGCACTCGGCTACTGTGTATCGCCTGCACATCGCCTACTGTATAGTACGCAAGTAGGGGTATTCAGACACCTAAAACACCATGCACACATCATCAATTACAGCAGCAAGATTGTGCTCATGGGTGGTTGCCATATAACCTTGTTTATGTCCATCAGGACATCCAGAATGTCAGTAGAGTCCAGCCCTCCAATCAGTATAACAGAGATAGAGCGAGAGTGATTGATTGATAGATAGATAGATAGATAGATAGATAGATAGATAGATAGATAGAGCTGCCATAGACATGTATTTGATTATTTAGAACTTCCAGTTTCCTTTTCCACAAAAAACTTGTTATATTCAGGAAAATATTTTGTTATTGTGGAAATAGTTAAATATATGGAATTGATCATGTACATGCACTTGTACAATACATGGACATTTCCAGCTGCATATTTTCCACATACAGTATGGTACTACTGTATCATCAGTTGGTGTTTGGGGTAAGTTTCAGCATTTGATATACGACTGAATTGTTCAAAGGGAGGAGCTAAACTCATTATAGATCATAGATTAAACCGTCCAAGTCTAAAAGAACATTTTAAATATCTTTATTAAAAAAATGATTAGTATAGAATTATATGTAATCCATGTTGGAGAAACAGAGCCATGTGTTAAAATATGCCATATTCTTTTGACTTGAAATGGAGAAATCAGTTGAGGTGGTTTTGTTATTGGCAATGTGGTGAAATGCAGTTATGATGGCATAGTACTCTTACCAATTATGCACAATAACTGCTTCACGTTGTTGGTGCCAGGATATTTCCAACCACTGCAGTGTAACATCCAGTACACAGCTATACTGTATGCACCAACAATGATCTTATAAACTGTAAAGAAATCAAACAACCTATGTTTATGTCATACATTTCATGAACCTGTACAAAGAATGAAATAACTAGCAGCAGCACAGACTAAATATATCATATAAAGAATAAATCAATAGTGAATGTTACTTTTCTTGTGAATTTGTTGATGAAGACTACTTTGAGGACTGCTATTGCACAGTGAGTGAGGCACATGTTTTAGTATGATTCTCCCATATCTGAGTACTGTGCCGTGAGTCCGATCGGAGGCGGGGGTCGATCCCCCAGAGCTGTCAAAGCGTCAAGTACAGCCATCTTATCCAAAGCGGGTGGCTCATCTTTATGCTGCTGCTCATTGCTGCACAGTGCAGTCCCCTCAGGGGTTGCCGTGGACCCCATCCCCACCACTGCTATTGGCAGCTTCATGCTTCAGTGGACAGCGCTTGTGTAGTGAGGCCTTGCTGCTATCCTGCTGACACAAGCTGCTGCCATAAAGGAGGTTAAGAAATGTTAGAGCTGGCCAGTTAGTCAGGTTCACACATTGTTACTGCTCAAACCGATTAAATGGATGGTAGGGAAGAACTGAAGACAACACAAGTCTAACAGTGATATTTTATCGGATGGATGGGTGGGTGGATGGATGGGTATCCCACACTCACCAAATATAATGTCTGAAAAACAGATTCACTGTGATGCATGCTGTCTGAAAAATATTGAAACCCTGACTCGGAAAGAGGGAAATGATTCCATTCCAATTCCTGCTCTCTTTCATAACTCTGGATAAGCAGGAAGTAATGTCAGCATAGCTTAATAGTTAAGTTTAGAAATATCATGTAAAAAAGTATAACTGGTCTTCTTAAACCGAAGCTAAACAATTAGCATGACTTTAACAGCCCTTTTATTTGGATTTGCTTAAATTGTAGGCTCGAGCCTTACACATGATGAGAAATACACTACTGGCACACATACACCGTGTAACCATACAATGAGGGAGGTACTGTATATCCTGTCTCAGTGTTTAGAATGCTTTGTCTCCTTTCCTTATAAATAAGGAAAAATGAGACAGCTTTACAAAACAGTGCATTTAATATCGTAAGTGCACGGCATGCCAATATGCTAAGTCACCCCATGCAGCTTTACCATGACAAGAATGGCTATGTGAGACAGTTTATGATTAGCAGGTGTTCCTACCATTCATAGCCTACTGTGTTTCAATAAACTGCTGGAAAGTGTAAGACATATTATGTATACACCCACTGCCACTGTAACATAAATACAAACCACATACATAGCCAGTTAGCTGATAGTTTTAAGGTTCACCTGTTGCGTTGTCCTCATATTGGAGATGTTTTGTTCTTGTGCATGAAATACGTTCTATTTGGAAGATAAAGTATACTGTAGGCTCTTCGAAGGATATTAGAATAACTTTACTCTAAGGACAATTACAGGCAATACTGTAAACATGAAATGTGACCATAATAGAGAATATAACTACAATTAATTTATTAACAGTTAATAACATATGCAGTGTTAGCAGAGTAAGTCCATATGGCATTGCTTGCATGGTATAGAGTAAAATTAGCATATTATGATAAAACAAACTAGTTCAAGGCCAATAATTAATTGGCAAAACATTGTGTCACCAGCTTCCAACAGCATGTGTGGTTGCACGATACCAAGGTGAAGTCTCGTGTTATATATTGTATGTTAATACGTCATTGAATTGTCACCAACCTTCTCATATTGTCCTGACCCTGTCCTGACCCTGTCCTGACCCACACAATCCTGGCATCATTCCACTAACACTGTGTTACTGGTGTAAAACCTTAAGCACATCTTGCAGGTTAGAATCAACCCACCTCACATTTAAATGACACATCCGTCACAATCATCTTTAGCTGCCACTGTTACAATGCCTCAGCCCACCAAGGCTAATGTTAGATGCCTAAGCACACGAAGGTCTGGCCATATGCAAAGCCCACGCACATACACATGCAAATGGGGAGTCACAGACAACACACTATTACAATCATAAAGTATTAATTAGATGTGATTCCTTCTAACCAGGTTTATGTATATATGATATGATATAATACTAGCTACCGCAATAGATGCCTGAAGCCATTGCTCTGTTTGGGCTGTCAGCTATTGTTCTACTGCTGGTGATGTCCATGCATGTTTGGACAGTGCATCTAAGAATACGTTTGAGAAAAAAGTAATAATAATAATAATAATAATAATGTAATTGTTTACATGGACTATAATGTAACCTCAAATAAAATGTCAGTAGTGACTTATATTGCACAGAATACAGCATGTTACACATGATCAATCTCAGAGCTCTGAGCACAAAGAGGACATTAAAGGTCATTGCTGTTTTACATACAGTCTGTGTCAGATTTAGCAGAAGACATGACCTACTTATTGCCCACAGTGAAGGCTTCCACCATTATTTAACCAGGCAGGACGATGATGAACAGTGCTATTTACAGCAATGGCCTGGGGTGGTAAAGCTGCAGTGTGATAGCGTTACTGTACATACTAACACATATGCACGCACACACACAGACACACACACACACACACACACACATTACAGAGAACAGCCTAGTACCGGACGTGGTTTGCTCACTTGGCCACTGAGTGATTAAATGAAGTAGGTTTTTAGGGGTCATGCAGCTTGCATGCTTCAACAGTAGTAGCCTACAGTAACAGATATAGTCGTCCACACTGATCATCAAGCGATGGCTAGTGCTGTTTTACATGAACAGCAAACCAACAAATAAAAGATAAATAAATAAAAAGAGAGAAATGTTTTGTATAACCTACTTACATGTAAACATTTAAATGAATGTGACTTTATCTTTTTTACAGGCAATGACTCAGAAAATGCAATTAATGTACAATGTTAATGTGTGTCAGATGCATTTCTTCAAGGTGAGGTGTGTGGCAAAATGCTAAATTGTCTCACAGTATAAGTCTCGTTTAATTAACAGCGGCACAAACAGCCTATAGGCTTGGTGCTGTATGTGTAAGAGCTGTGGAAAAAATAGATCTACTGTACAGTAACAGGCATATCAGGAAAACAAAAGCAGCCTTGCTCTCTCATTAAAAACAGGCAGAGAGTGGATGGATGGTAGCCAGACAGAAATCCCATACGGCCCCAAAGAACTCATTAGGACCTGTAGAATCCAGTGGGATTGCAGGACAGGCCAAGACTGTGAGCTGCGGACAAGGCCATGCTTGCAGGCTTGCTCAGGATCGTCTCGCCAGTTTAGACCGACACCTTTCACAACCATCTATCCTCAGCCCAGCCATCCACATGACTGACCGACACTGTTCAGACCACGTGTCTTGTTACAGTATCTGAGCACAGGAGAGAAGGCACCCATGTGCGGAGCACATTCATATCCTAGGTTCACCACCAATTCCCTAGCTCACTTCAGTGTGAACCCTCATGAAAACAACAAGTGCAAGACACAAGTTCGACTACGGATTTTTTGTGCCTTTAATTTATTTATTAAAACTTGTTGTTTTTATAAGAAAAGCAAGATTAATGACAAAATAGCTGTTTTTAAATATACATTATATTTCATGCATAGAATTAAAGAGGAAAAACATACATCAATGTTAGAATTGTGTGTGTGTTGCAATAGACCCGTACTTTCAATATTCCCACCAATGCTCTTCAATAAACATCGCGTGGAAGACAGACAGGGAATTTTCACGTGCTGGGGGTCAGGTTTCGTTAGGTTTCGTTAGGTTTCGTCATGTCTTACCATTCACCTTGTCTTGGTCTCCTATGGGAACAGAAAAAAATGCTGTCTTTCACAGTTAATCACCTGCAATAAGTGAAGAACCTGTCCATCATATGAACGTCAATGTGTTGACCTGCTTCTCTGTCACTGTCTGTCTCTGGGCCTGCCAGATCTGTCATTATCTATCAGTTATGTTCACAGTTCCAGTGGATCCTTCTGCCTCCTCCTGACAAAAACAGGGTGCGATGTGCTTGTTATAGAGAACAGGCCAAGGGCTGAAAACCAGTGTAGGAGAGAAGCAGAGGTGATACGAGGTGTTGGCTGAAAGGTATGTTGCAGCTAATCACCTTGCATGCCTCATTTAGCACAAGCTACTAACACATGCCCAACAGAGACAAAGACAGAATGAGATGCAACAGCGAGGGCAAGTAAGCAGGCCTTCGTTTCGTCTAAATGAAGCCATGAGCCAGTAATGGCAGTCCACTTGATGCTGTGTTATTCCTCAGGTCGCGGCCAACGGGCTAAGAGGCTGCTTGGTCCGCCATCCAAATGTGTTGCTTGAGAAATGACTCGAGTCCATTAAGCTCATCCTGTCTGGCAGGTCCAGTGCTAAAAGCCTACCTTGGTGACCTGCAATGTCTATTAACACATAGACTTCACCATTTACTCTGGATGTGTATTGCCAAAGCACAGTATTAAACCTGAGGAACATATCCCGGCTGTACTGTAGCTCTTAGATGGTGCTGTACACAAGTGCCGTGTCATCACCCGTTGCTTCTAAAGCACCCATAAAGATACATTTACCTCATTACTAAAAATGTATTTTTTACCTTTGATGGAACTCATTGCACAAAAAAAGATTACTTCATTTTTTTAAGGAATGCATTGTTTTTCCATTTCTTAAATGGAGTACTTGCCATTTTTCTTCATTCTTTAAATATAATTGATTCAGATGTAAATACAGTATATAATATATGGCTCTAAACTAATTTTAAAATCTGCCCTTGACAGCTAGAACACATACTGTATGTTTAGTTGCCACCTCACATACAGTACGTAAGTGCTGAGGTTCGGGAGATGGCTGTCCTGTGGGAGTCAGAATGTAGGAACTGAGAGCTGGTTTCCCTTTGACCCTGTGCAATATTTTGTCTAGGTAGCTAGGTCTAATGCTGTCTATTGTCTGATGTCCCATAATCTTTTACTGCAATTTTCACAACTAGTTTAATTGAAAGTTGACGGAGTAGACCTGCCAGGATGCCAGACGGAATGTTTTATTTGTCGGACAAATAGAATATTGGTCTTCTGGTTGATCAGAAAGCCTGTCAATCAAGTTTTTTGGTACTGGACTTTGATTGGTGTAAAATTTTACATCACGATAATGCATGAGCTCACAATCACATTCTACCAAAATGAATGTAACACAGTGGAATTTACTTTGTTGGCATGTGCAGGCGCAAGGCCTTCTTGGACATGGGGCTGTGGGTGGTGGCACACTTCGTAAAGCCATGCAACGTTTCTGATTACTCTCATTGTACCTGCTGCTCATTCTAGATCATGCCCATCATATGTAGATTTATTTATGGGGGTTACAGTCAGTGGCGTTTTCTCCCAGAGCCCAAGGGATGCCAAGCTTCTGTAGCTGCATTTTTATCATAACAGGTTTGGCATTCATGTGCTGTTGTTTTAGTGTGGTGTCTCTTCTTTGTTTCTTATATCTTACAATGAATGAAATAGTTCCCCTCAAAATGAATGTGTGGTGAAACACGATATTGCACTTCTAATGAAGTAAGGCGTTTCCGATGAATTTACGTCCCTTCGTAAAAAATAAAATGAATTAGCCTATCTTCAATCAAATCAATCAGTCTTCAGGTCAGTTATCAAACCGTATCAAACTGTGATTAGTCAAGACTATCCAGAGGAAGCCAACATCCCCCGGCGCTTCCATTGAACACAGTGAGCAGGCCTAATATATACATGAAGCTATTCACAACTTGGATTAATATGTATGAAAAAATGCATTGATTATTTTCAGCGATGAACCCTTACGGACTAAAGGAATAAAAACCAGGAAAAACAGCAGGCACCAGCGTAAAACTAATTATTACGTCATGACAAATAATCATCAAAACTGGCTTTATTGACATTGTTTAAAATATATATTACATTTGAACATAAGCATAATGATAATATATATTATATATGAACATAAGCATAAAGAGAACATTATTAAGAACCATATGAGTCAAGGGTGGCACCTGAAATAATTTTTGCGGGCCAGTAAAACCGATACCGAATTAATGTATAGGGTGTGTATTGCATCTGATTCTTTTGGCTGCAATACCACCCGTCACCACAAGTCACGGCTGCTTCCAGCCTAGAGTCAGACCCTCACCCTACCCCCCTGCCTGATCCCCATGAAACCTACTGTCACACCCTGATTGCCCTTATTGCTTTCACCTGCGTTGTGCTTGTTTCCACCCACCGTGTTTCCCTATTCCCCTCATCATTCCTTGTGTATACTGTATAACCAAAGTATTTAAAGGCAAGTCTGGCCACTTCACAACCACCTTACTCCCATAGAGTTAAATTAATTTTCAAGTGGTCTGTCCTTTATATATAACACAAAAAATTTAGGACATTTTTGTTTTGGTAAATTATTTTTTTGTTGTAACAATGCTTTTTGGCAATAAGTCTTATATGGTGCCACATTTGTAAGAAAAATTACTCTTGTTTGGTGGTGTTTGGTTGATTTGATGATTGAATTCTGAAGAATAATAATAATAAACGTTATTTGTATAGCACCTTTCATACACTGTGCAACTCAACGTGCTTTACAGTTAAAAATATTTGAACAAAGGATGAAAGGAACAAATGCAATTAAACAAAAATAAATAAGAAACAATGAAAAACTATAGGTAAAAACCATGAAAGAAATTTTGTTTTTTTTTAAATAAAAAATAAATGAATAAAAAAAAATAAAAAATAAAAACCATTATTGTATTGGAGTTTGGTGGGACTCTAACCCACCGGAACTCCAACCCAAGCGTTTGGAAGAAGAAGAAGAAAAAATTATTAATTTAACAAACAGTGGGATGGCATCCCATTCTTCAACCAGCATTAGTCGCAACTCAGCTAACGTGGTTGTGTCACTCATAAACTGCACGCCCAAGTGTTCACAAATGTCCTAAGTTTTTGTGAAGCTTTCTTGAGAATTGAATTTCAACAATATATTTTTGGTAAAAGGAAATCATGTCTTAGGTGCCCCCCCACCCTGCCCAAGCACACGCCCCACCAACTGAGATATGTGGGATTTCTGAAAAAGTAAACAGACAGGCAACAAGCATAGACCTCATATAAATTAGAGCACAAATTGAAGCATTGCCAGGGTGTGTTAAAAAAAATCAATTATTCCCTTTCCCACCTCCCATGATCCCTTGCTCCATGTCTCCCTGAATAATGTGTTAGATGATGCAAGGGAAATCTTTTATGTGAGAAAAGAGTAACAGACATAGTGAAGGAGGGAGAGAAAAAGTGGAAAGAGAGAGGGATAGAGCACTTATATGAGGTTATTAGGAGGAGAGAGCCATTCAATTTGACAGAGGACAAGCAGAGCACAAGTGCTGGCAAAGGAGAGGCACCCACAGCCGTGAAGTACTTCACAGGCTGTGATTGGTAACCAAGCCTTTTACTCTTCCCCTGAAAATGAAGTCCTATGTAACAATTTCTGTAAGCTCAGCCTAAAGCAAATGAGTCTTACTGCACCATTCACTCATGGATGTCCAAATAGAGGAAGCTGTTTGCATTGGAAATACAATATATTGTGTACCCTGCCTATTATTTACAATGACTATAAAAGCACACCAAATAACAACTGACTATATCAGCTTGATATACCAAATAAAAGGAAAATATATCAGGCTGTAGTGAAAATAAAAAAACACTAGTTACTGTACGGCCTATCTCTAATATAAACCTTTTATTTGGATGGGCTGTTTTTCTGGAATCCTTTTGACAACTGTAATTGTATTCAAGTGCACCATGGGAACTGTCTCCATTCCAGGCTGACTGACTGCAATTCAAGATTAGTGTTAAGTTTCCAAAGCACCCGTCCTGTAGCAGCTGTATAGACTATGCTAATGAACGCATTGATTGAGGTGGGTGGTTCGTTTTAAAAGCTCCAGACCACATCTCTAATGTAGGAAAGCAGACAAATATGCAGTGCATATCAATGTTCACTAAAGCCCCTTCAGCAAACGTCACTCTTTACATGAAGGACATTTAGTTTCTATCTCTTTCATCATACTCGCAAAATAAAGAGAATAACTTCTTTCTTTCCGCTAGCCTTCATTAATTAATGCTCTACAGTACTCTACATGCGAGTGCCAGAGCACATTCAACATGGGATTTCATGACATTGCCATTAAACTGATTTGACATATTTTATCAATAATGCCTTCGCTTTCTTATGCACACAGTCAATGTCCAACAACATGGATAATTAATACAAAAGAGTGTGTTCTATTCTAAGAACTTGGCAATTACTTGAATGTCTCAGCAATGTCACACAAATGTTTAGCATGCCACCTCACATTCTGAATTAGCGGGATGCTTCTATTTGTCATATTCTCAGCTGTTCTTTTTGTCCCTCCCTCCTTGTGTTGGCATATAATGTGGGAGAGATCGTGCGTCAACTGAGCAGAAATCTAAAAGTACAGAAAAAAAATCTTTTCAGTGTGATTCAAAGGCTTTGTCATCTCAGGGTTCGGGCATCGCCATCTGTAAATGTGGCTATTGCAAAACAAAGCACATCACTTTTAGTCACGGCCAATGCCGTAGGGAAAATCAACTAGACCTTGTCTTTGTGTGACTGTTGCATGTTGGTTTCTTCGAAAAGGAAAAGAGAATCCATAGCAGGAGTTTTCTTATTGCTAAAATATGCTCCATGTCATACACAAACACAGACATACACATGCTTACATATGTTGCTTTTCTCCTTAGCAGTCTTGAAATACTAGTTATGTTTGTATCTGTTCTGAGTGACGCCAAGTTATATAACGGGGATTTTATTGTCACATACACATACATGTAAATGTAGAGAAATGTTTTCTGTGCCTTTAACCCATCCCTCAAGGGAGCAGTGGGCAGACACTGTGCAGCACCCGGGACCAACTCCAGGCAGAGGCCAGTGTCTCTAGTCAGTTTACACCTCCAAATGGTAAATACTTAATCTAATTTATGCAGTTATTATAATTTACAATCACATTGTTTATGTTAGCCTAAAGCCATATGTAAAACCTTACACAAATTAACTGTATGCAATGCAAATATTGTTTTATAGTAATCCCGGTGACAATCTTTACCCATGCAATATTGTAGCTTGAAAATGGCTGGGTATCTCCACGCTGTATGGAAAGAACGGGAGACGACATTTAAAGATGGTATTTGTGCATCCATAAAGCACGTTTGTTTGATGGCAGACATGTTTTTTAAACTGACAGATACAGCACACAGCCAAAAGGATGATCTCCTATGCAGATGAAGCAACAGCATCAACAGATCAAGACAAAGCTTTTGTTTGAGGATTTCATTTTACTGTACGGCTAATTTACATAAGAGGGTGGGTGTTACTGACTTACATACAGCAGTCCCTTTCTTTTCATATACGTTCAAGGCCCCATCCCCATAATACACATACTGTACAATATGCTCATGGACACATAACTCTTCTAATGCAAATCTCTCCATCACAGTGATGGTGGGAATGTATAAAAGGCTCTTGGTATTTATTGTGATGGTTCAGATTGGCTGCGAGCGTTGGCCATGTTTTGCAGTGCAGCACTAGCGCCATCTGTTGGCGTAGCAAGAGGAACATATACTAAATGATCTCATTGGTGCTGCCCAGCCATCATACAGTATATTGTGATAGATGTTAGATGAAAGAAAATGTGTTATCATTCGGATAAAAAAAATAAAATAAAATAGGCCTGCCATAAAATCACAGCCAGGAGAGAGGATCTTGGCCCTGGCAGACCTTACTGGCCTGGTCACAGTCATGGCTACTGGACGTTTTCCCTTCTCGCTGTCACTCATGTTATCTGTCTGTTCCGAAGCATTTCTCTCTCCCTCTGTTTCTGCTATCCTCTCTGCGGTTTTTATTTCCCATCTCACACAGAGCAGATGGACTGCAGATGGTCCATGCAGTATGAACAGCATTTCATTTGACAGCACTTAGTAAAGTAACATTGTTTTGTAGTTTACTTTAAAATAAGGTACTGCCATGATTGGCAGGGTCACTTGAACAATGAAAGTTTATGAAGTCACACTTTGTATAGATCCATTCTATATGGAGCTACTCTGTGCAGAAACAAAATGTATCTTAGCAACTATAAATGTACACAATTACACATAACTTTCTGTGCAGTATGCCACTATTGTGATATCAGCAAACTAACCTTGACTGGCCTTGGGAGCTGAAGATAAATCTTTTGGTATATTTATCAGCATATCTACTAAATCATTATTCAGTACTTAGCTGTCTGCTTTAGAGGGAAGTGTCCAGAATAGTCAATCCCAACTGCTTGTATTTGACCTGTTCTGAGTTCCTCCGTCAATTTGACTTTACGTTTTGAACGTTGCATTCCTTGACGCACCGCCGGCGGGCGAAACCAAGCGACCTTCAACACACTTACTGAGATGTTGAGCTATGCCTGTGTACCTTTTGCTCCATGTTTATCTCTAGCAGACTCACACAATATAGTAACTCATAATGCATTATGTACAGGTCCTCGTGGTTTAATAATAGATTGTGTTATTATCTGAATGAAGCATGGGATGAATCAATTAAAAACAAAAATGCTACGTGCACACTATTATGTAAATGATATGATTAGCCATCACAGGTGTAATTATGGTGCAGGTGTAAAGACTGCAGGTGTAAAGACTGCACGCCTGTTTAAGAAATGACTTAATTAATGAACAGACGGATGGTGTTGTAGACTCAGCACTGCCATTTGGGAGCAACGCACTGTATTGTTATATTAATGATCTTGGCTGTAACCAGTAATTTACAAGATATACTGTATTAAAATTGAAATATTGTTATGACTAATCATCAATCGAACATTATTACTGAATTTACACACATACACAACAAGTCAACATGTCATCAGAAGTAAAAATAGAATGAAAAAAAACAACAGTGCACAATATTGTATATTGCATATACATTTGTATTGATTATGCTGTAGTATGTATGAGTATTATGTATATGTATGTGTGTATGTCTATGTATATATATGAGTATTATGTATACAGTATGTATGTGTGTATTTATATGTGTAGGCCCTACAGTTGACATTTGTTTATATTTTCTTTTTTTGTTAGCACAGGAAAAGTATTATTTCCTTGCACCAGCTAATCAGTATTATAATAAATCAAATAATAATAAATTGCATTGCAATTACTGTACAGTACTTCATGTGCTGTGTTGTTGCTAGGAATGTCATCAGGTATAAGTTTTCAATTGCCAGAAGTAACAAAACATTGTAATACAGTATGCTAGTCTCACATCCATGTGTCAGATAATATGTCTGTCCATGCATGGTTTATTATAGCCCCACTATTTCTCTCAGCTCAATTTATTTCACTGAGATTATAGTCTGGAAAACCTGTCTAGCGTTTTCACAGCCAGCCTGCTGGCGGATCCATCAGGGTGGGTTAGTGAGATGAAGTTTAAGTAAGACCCATTTTAGTTTAAAGAAAACATCACTTAGTGCTCCAAAAAACACATTAGCAAATTTGTATTTTTATTTTTAAGACTACATTTACATAGCCAATAGGTTATATTGTCTTACACATTAAATGTGTCTTTTTTTTTAAAGAAACATTTGTTTATTTGTATATTGGAGAGCTAAGTGACATGGTAATTTTACAACAAGGGGTGTTACAGGGTTAAGACAAGCGTGTTTCAAAATATTGGATAGTATGTAGAGCTATATGAGGGGATCAAAGCACTTGCAGCAACTCCGATGAGTTAAATGCTGTCCAATAGTATCTAAATGAATCAGAGGTCTACGCCCAGGACACTATTTACACTCCTCAATCCAGTCCTTATTCACAAAGGGAATTTTAAATCTGGTTACATTAGGGTAGCTTCATAAGGCTAATATGTCACATACTGTAGGAGTAGGTGCCACTCACAGTAATTACCACAGTACATACACTTACTTAATTTCATATTCCACATAGATTACTCAACAATATCTGAAAATTATTATTTCACATAGAATAAGGAAATATTACTACTGTATTTAATATAAACATTTTTTTTTTTTTTGCATGGACAACAATTAACAACTTCTGACAATGCTTACTGTGTGTGTGTGTGTGTGTGTGTATGTATGTACATTATGTATGTACTGTATTTTTGTGTATACATAATAGTTGGATACATGTAAACAAAACTTTTGTAAAGGGATCACTGTTAAGGGATCATAGACAACAGGCATAAGCTGCACTAACTCCATCTGACTTCAGACAGACAGACATGCAGCCATATTGTAAGGCTTGTGGTTTTGGAGGATTGTGTAGTGAAAACCATGAGACAGCTGGCACTCGGAAGGTTTGTCTAATATCTCCAAGCAGCTGGGAGTGGCAGGGGACTGATTCTTTCTTCAATGGTCACCAGATGACAGAGCCACTTTGTGGACTGTAAGCGGTCTAATTAGTCCTTGTTGTCCTAACCATAAGAGGCTTTTGTGGGCTCTTCAAAAGTGACGAAATATACAACTGAAAGAGGAATCCGAAAACTGTAATTTAAAACCGGTTCTGTGGACAGGTGAATCTTACTATAAAATGCAAAACACATACACATTTCAGTTTAATATTTAGCATCCAAATATTGAAAGCGAGTCACAGATATGCAGCAGATGGCAGTAGTGAGCCATTATGAACAGCCATAATCTGTCACATGTTTTTGCTTATTAAATTTGACATCTCTGTTCTCTCATGTTGCCACCTGTGCTACACATGACTGGTATTTAATGGGAGAACTCACTGAGCTTGTTTTTGCTTGGCTAATTGGGATACAAACTAAAAGTTAAACAATTAAAGTATAGAGAAAGAATTTGGAAAAGATGGAGTGAATATAAAATCTGACAAAATCAGTGCAAGGTTAAAATAAATAATAAATAGGCATAGGTCATTCTGCATATCAGCATTCCACTTAAAGGATTGTTAATACTAGAAGAGATAAATGCAAGATTAAAACAACAAGAAAGACTAAATCTTGTTGATCTGTGATAAAAATATTTATATTATTTTCCTGTAAATTGACAGTAAAAAAGAATAACACACACACACACATATATATATAAATATATTATTATTATTAATATTTTTATTATTTTTATTTTTTTAAATAACAACAATAATATTAATAATTGTATTCTGTTTAAATGCTGTGTATTTCGTTGGGGTTCCTACATTAGAAAAGACAGTAGTCTGAACATGCTGGCATAGTGAGCCTGGGCCACAGTCCACGCAGCATTTGGCGACACCATCTTGCCCAGCCCTACTCTTTCTGATCAGAGGCGAACGTTCTGACGCCACTGTGTCGCATTCTGGGGATAGCTGAGCACAGGCACACTATGATGTGCCACCTGGCTCACGGCCTTGCTGGTCAGGAACTCTCCCTGAACTCTCCATTAAAACTTGTATGCCATTGAGAGCCACGGCAGGGCAAGTCTCTAAGGGCCACTTGCGTGCATTCTCCCCACGATGAGGACAGAACAGAGGGAGATTGCCGACACTTATTGGAGCAGCTTGCCCTCCAATACCGCCTCTGCTCTGATGTCTCATAAAGCCACCTACCCACAAGATATACATAACTTCAGAATCAGACCACAGACTATCCATTTGGTCCAGAGCCAATATAATGCTGTGCTTTTGAGCCAATAGTTATAGTACAAAACATACTAAATTAAAATATATGGCTTCAAATATTTTGTAGTACATGTTGTCTAGTTTGAAACATGTTTAACACATTACCAAATTACTTACATTGAACTTAATTTCAAGCAGTCTTCTCATTCTTTTTATTATATTTGTGTGTTTGACAACAAACAACAAATATAACATACTGTACTGCTCAATGTAAATAATTTGCATTTATCAAACTTAATAATTTATCTGATAACTATGTGAGGTGTATTTCTGAACATGCATGCACTTTATTTCTCTCAACAGAAGGATCCGCATGATCCCATATTTACATGCTTTAAATGACACGCTATTCTTAGCCAACTGTTCCCTGCATTCAAGGCTAGAGGCAGCACTTTTATTTCCATATTCACACTTCTAGTTGGATTCTCAATATTATGGTGGGCCATGAGAGCAAGACAGGTGTTTGGGTTGTTTTCTGTGGCACGCCATCTTATAGCTTAGCCACTCACTGGTCCCAGACACAGCATCTACGCCCGAAACGACATGTGCTTCAAGACCGCACATGTAGTCTACACCATGTTTGTCTGAGAATTCATCAGCAAAACAATAATATTGGTCTGAAGAGCCGGGAGTAGTTGCATGCGGACCCCTGACACGTGGTCCAATTGGCTGGAAAAGACACTCCCTCCACCTGTTACAGGTCAGGGGCTAATGCTCTAAGGTCAAAGGTTGTTTCCACAAGACTAGTTTGGAACTCTTGCTTTCTCTGGATATAATGGTTCCCATTCCTAGTGCTGAATGTATGTATCAACAGCCACGTAACTGAGTTGAGTGGAGCTGGGATATTAAATAATGCAAAGGGTACTAATGGTGGGGTATTTGAAAATGCATATGCATTAATGCATACTTTATATGTTTAAGAATTGATTTCATCGAATCAATAACATTTATTTAGGGCGGTTGTTTTTTCTTATTCTTTGGGGGGGTTGTTATTTACATTTACATCTACCTTTTGGAAAGGGTACCTCCATAGTTAACACCACCAGCTTTGCGAGCCAATCCCTTGCGTTCATGGGTCTTGACAGGACAATGTGATTTTGATGCATAATAGATTAATGGGCCACATTAAAGCTCTTTAAAGGCATAAACAACTGTTGCATGTATACTGGGCTCCCAAAGTACTGCACTATGTTCACCAGGAAGATGTAATGACTAGATAACTAGGCCGTCATATAACACATCCACAAATACCATGGACTTGTAAGGCTCTTTTTAATGGTACAGGGATGTATGCCACTTTTAGCTGTATTTAACTCTTGGGTTGTACACATCTGAGGGTTCAAAAGTATGGCCAGTGGCCTAATTAACTTGAAAAACAATAGCTCCCTGATAACCATTCCATTGTGCTCGCTGGCATTGCAGTGGGGATCCGATTACAAACTTGTGATAAACAAGGGTCTATATTAGATGTGCAGTTGTTGCCATTGTCCCTGATTTCTGATACCACGCCCTCCCCCCTCCGTCCATCCCCCCACATCCCATTTATCCATTGTGTACGAGCCTAAAAGAGTCACTAGTCCCTCATGGAGTATAAATGTATAGTAACTGACATGGAGGCAGAGCTGATACAGTCATTGCTCTCGACAGTCACCTTCTATTGGCAAGGCCTGAGGTAATTAGGACCCTGACTGCGGTCCAAGAAGTGGGCGGGCTGGAGCAGAATATTAATGTTGCTTTGATTGATGTAGTCAGAAGTGATTTCTTGCAGCAAAGCGGGGGTTGAGAGCCAGCTGGTCTCGGGTCAGAGAGCTGGATGGTGGGCAGACATTTGCAGGCCCTCTTAGCCTCTGCTGATGGAGCACAATTGATTAATGTCCCCCAATTAGAGAAACATTAAAAGACACATTTTCCAAAGCACAATTCATGGTCACATAATGCACGTGGGGCATTTAGTATATTCCCTGGTCAGTAGAAGACAAGGGCAGCTCAGGTTCCATGAAATCCAAACTTGGCCAATTTCCACAACCTTTAATATGTGGAGTGATTATTCTTGACAAGGACACTTTGTAAACTGTTATATATGAAGATATCACTGGTGATATAAGTATTATTAAAATTACTTTATGTTTATTTAAATTGTGATTGATTGTTTTTAGTTTTACAGAAACCCGCAAAATAAACGCATTACTACAATAACAATGTAAACAGATTGAACAGATTGGCCAAATGTAATAGAGCACTGCATGGGAGGAAAACATATTATCATTATGAGGTTTAAATGCCTCTCGTCTTGAAAAATTATAACCTGCGATGTTTTTGGCATCCCAACAAACCAAGAAAGTATAAACATTAGCCATAGTCTCTTCCTCTTTTCAGTTTTTAATGTGGAAATATTCATAAAATCATGAACCTGTCAGGTTTAGACTTGAGTCAGCTTGACATTTTATTGCCTCTAAAACACTTTAAAACACAAACAGTGGTATTAGTCATACCGAGTTTACTTTGCATGCCATTTGGCTTGCTGGTATTATACTGTGTGTTGAGTGTTGGCACATTCTGTCCCTTGTAGTGAACGAGTGGCTTTGTTCAAGCACAGTGTGAAGGATTATTTCCTATAGACCCATCTGGACATAGTAGGCTTTTGCATTTTGAAGGACTGCACCTTAAATTACCCGTTTATAATGCCAGTGGCTGGAGTCTGAATCTGATATTTTGGTCAGACAAAGACTTAACCTACTGTATTTTGTTCCATACTTACCACCCGGCATGCAGGCTACATTATAGATTCCCGTACGTGATCCATAGCCTCCCAAAGGACCTGGAGGGAGCCAGGGAATGTGTCCTTGTTACTCACCGAGCAAAGCCTGTTATGGTCTTGTAACAGGAGGCAATAAGTTGAGACATCTCCTGGCCTGCCTATCAAACTCCTGGGACTTTCTCCAGGGAAGAGCTAGCATGAAGAATATGGGCAGAAAACTGTAGGACAGTGTTAAAATGTGTTAACACTGGTACATTTTTCTCTGAAGGTCATGACACCGTCACTTTTGGCTGGACTTCTTCCCATCCTATGAGGGACATGTAAACACTTTCATGGACACTAAAATGGCATTATTTGCATTAACAGGAGTGTCAGGCGTTCTTTTACAATCACACTAGAGCGTTCCAGTTCACATCTCAGTTTATAAGCAAATCTCCACAAAAAACATGACAATAAAAAATGTGAATAATATTATATATAATATTAATATTAATAATAATATTGATCTAATAAATCCCATACAGTCTGTATGCAGCCATGCTGTGAATCATGCTAGCATAACGGACAGATGCATGACACCTACATTGGCAGACATGCTGTAATGGAAAGACTATTAGCAAATAGATATTCTTATAGAATGACAGAGTGTAATTGATCACGTCCCTGCGGCTCGCTCCTGTCTGAGCTTCATGTGTGTCTTAAGACGAGACAGGGTCAAGGCCAGGGACAACTGCAAGGCGCTTGTTAAGTGTTGGAGGCTCGTGCCACTGGGACCCCTGAGCCCTTCCTGGCATCCGACTCAAACGCGCCCCCCAGCACCACCCCCTTTACCCATACAGTATGCACAGCAAGCAAGCCTGGGAGGTTCTGTGGAGCTCTCTCTCTCTCTCTCTCTCTCTCTCTCTCTCGTCTATCTCCTCTCCCATGTTATGTCTAGGACCGGTAGCACTCTCAGCTCAGCGGGGACTTGACTGTATGGAAACCAAAAATAAACAAATCATCAAAACAAAAGGAGAGTGTGGACAAAGATGGCTAGCTGGTCTGGGTTGACTTTTGCATCTGTCTGAAACCATCAGCTCTTGAATGATTCCCATTCACCCGCCACTTAACTCCACACAATGCTAGGCAAACACATTATAACTCGCTAGCTAGTATGTAACTGGGATGCTGCAATGTAACTAAGAGATCACAGCCTTTGTTTGATGGCATTTCTGCCTAGGTTTTCATATCACACAATGAATGTGGATGTGCTTTTGTTGATTTGTTATTTGGCCTCAGATGTCCTTGGAGAATCCTTTGCAACGATGGTGCAACAGGACATAGATCACCAGTCGTGGGAATTTCAGTCACACTCATCATACGCGTCTCTGCCAGACAGCACATAATAGCAAATATGCTTATCCACACGAAAGGATCCAATGTAAACACAGCTGAATGTGTCACCTCTATTTGCTTTTTAAATTCATTACCAGATACATTTTTCACAGTGGTTACTTTAAATCATAAAGGATTTGTCGATGATATCGGCTACATTTTTTGCAATGCATCTCTCTGTCGTAAACGTGTTTCATTCAGCACTGCACAAGTTGGTCAGTGTATTAGTAGTATCCACTGAATAGTATTCTATGCTTAATTCTGTATAAGACATTATGAATACCCTCTTCTGAAACGTTGACTTGCAGAAAGCATTTTGAATGAACAGTGTGATTAGTCCAACTTGTCTAGCTGTGTGATGTATTACTACCCCTTGTAGATCAACAGAAGTGACATAAACACGGTTTTATGGAAAGTCAGCTGTCAAAAGGCCGTTCATTCCTAGAAGGATGTAAAGCCTCAGTAAAACCAATGACTTATTGTTAACAGATTTATTGTTTTATAGGGATGGATTGTTTCAGCTGGAGATCACGCTTCCAATGTGTGTCGTACAAGGCATGGAATCTTTAATGACTGGTTATCAACCTCTGCGTTTGTTATCACGGCAGCACACCTGGAAATAACCCCGCCCATCCAGCTCACTGGTATTATTGGACACCTGCTGTTGCTCTTGTTTTGGAGCGACTGGAGGACATTACATCAATACAGGGCATGAGGAATTAATGAGAAAAGGAAAAGGAGTGCTCTGGCTGTTAACACATTAACATCTGGCCCAAGGCTCCTCAGGTTACACATGTACGAGACAAGTGTGCAATGTAATGACTGCCTTCAGCAACTTCTTGTTGTTCTCCTGTTGTTTTGCATTGCAGTGGCGCACCGTATTGGTTGCTTTTATTAAAAGAGAAGAAGTATATGTTGTGTTCAGAAATTGCATTTATTTACAAGTAATAACATTAAGAGCCTGAATTGCTGGCGAGCATATTGCTGCACGTTTATTTTGTCTTGTAATAAGAAGCGAGCACAATAGAGCTAACAAGATAACAATCACCCAACCCTTTGGTACATGACAATTGGTCACTGTGGGAAAACCAATGGGTCAGCCATCACAGCAAACCCCTGACCTCAACACGAACACACATTATTAATCACCATGTTATTGCATTATCGTGATAAAGCAGTGGATTTCTATACAGGTACAGTATATAATCATTTTTTCCACTGGGAAAATAACCTATATGATGCTCCCTACAACCAAAACAATGACACTGTGTCAACAACATTTCTACATGTGTGCTGTTTACACGATGATGTAGTTATTTACATGTATGTTTTAGTTCATTGGTCCACAGCACTTTAGTTAACTGGCTATACAGACGTGAACAGAGCAAAATATTCAATTGGAACATGTCCTCCTCTATGCAGAACATCACAAACTGTTAAACTGTACAGGTCCGGCGTGCGGACAGTCACAAAACGGCATGGTGACGGGCATCTGCACTGTCTTCCTCCCTCCGGTGGACCGACGGGTAACTGGAGTCGCTTTGAGAGGAGCCCCGTGCCGCGTTATCAGGGGGAGGGCTGGGGTGCGAACAGCGGCAGAGATGCCTCCAGGGTCAAGCCTTTAATAATGATTACAAACTGGAGCTGGCTGCCGGAGCGACAGGCTGCAGCTGTGGGCCGGCCGGCCTTTGAAGTGCCCCCCGCCTGTTGCAGGGTCCCAGGCCCCCTTGCATGAGGAGACGCTGGAACTATGCGTCTGCCTGTGGGAAAGAATGCCGTGCGACGCCAGGGTGACGGAGCAGAAGAGCACTCGGCTCTGCTGGTGCCGCTGGTGGGCTGCCGAGGGTCAACGACTGGGACCGTTGGTGGGCTGCTGAGGGCCAACGACTGGGACCGCTGGTGGGCTGCTGAGGGCCAATTCGGGGGACCGCTGGGGATGGACGGGTCGGGATCTGTGGAGAAATGACAAAGGGAAAGCCACCATGAGGGAGAGGGAACCTGTTGAACTGTGTACTGGGCTGTGCGGCCAAATCGACTTATTTTTGTTATTTATATAATGTGGGTAAATTATGTTATCGGCATGAACTATGAACGTATCTAATAATATGTACACAATATGTTTATACTTTTTATTACTTCTAGTTAAAAATACATTTTTAAGGCTGAAATCTTTGGAATAATTAATTCCAAAGCCTTACCTTCTCAAGTACACAATATAAATACAAATCACTTCTAAATGTAATGAAGCATTATCTGCTCTTGTTTACTTTAAATTGTCTGATTAAAGCAGACAATCTTTTTTATCTTTTCATTTTTCCAAAATGTGTTCTTGTGGTTTTTATAAGATGCAGTACAAAAACAAACATTAGACCGTTTAACCTTAAGGTGTACAATTGAACAATTGGTACATTAGAGATTTATGGGCGCTCTGCTTAATTATTACCTGCCCACTGATACAGCCGTGGATGAATAACTGAGAATATATAATTTATGCTTGCAATTAAGGCATCAGAGTATTACTAATCTTGCAAAATAAGCATTGACACGAAGACAGGCATGATTTGCTGCAGCTGTGCTTTGGTTTTATTACTCATCATCAAAGTTCAGCATGTCACCCTGGGCACTGTAGGACATTCTCAGGCATTTAGATGTAGTACTTGTTTAAGCATTAAGCATGACTATAAAAACACATTTAATTTAATCATTCATTTCATTCTTAAATTATGAACGTTTGCTCGTAAAGTATACATTATGTTCTCACCTACCTAAAATCAGAGATTTCTCTGCAAAGCCTTGAGACACGTAAATGTATATGGCATCCCCTTACAACCGATATAGATACCTCTACGTTACTTTTCCATGAAATAAAAATGTGATTTGGGGCATTAGCAGTGAATGCATTACATTGATGACATCATCCATTCCATAAGAATGATACATTGCGCTATACACACACGTTTGCTCTAGCAGTACCCATACATTTTGTTTGGCATTTTATAGGTGTTAGATCACAGCAGCTTCTCAAAAGTGCCACCCTGAACCACTCAGATGAGAGAGGCACATATACAGTGAAAAGGGGTTGGGTCGGTGCATGACTGTTTATACTGCGTGTACAGTTTAAAAGAGACTGATTTCAACATTCCAAAAATAAGAATGTTCCTGCCCTTCTCAGGTGAGTTAAACATATGTGAACAATTCATCTTGGCTGGGACAGATTAAGGGTCCTCTTACTTGTCTTAATTCTCGATGCACTGTTATTCAAAAGCACAACTGACAACATTTTTTTAAAGGTTTAATTGGGCTATCTCCACACTTTCAATCATTCATTCTCAAGAACGCTTGTTAACTTTGAGCTCAAATCAATAAAACACCCTCAGAAGCTTAAAACACATGGCGAAGTTGAAGAACCAGCAGCTTAGTCTCACAGGACCAACCTGATCTTGCAAGCTTCCATTTCATTTGGCAGTCAGTATCAGTCTGGAACCCTGCAGTGCAAAGGGAGTGTCACCCGTTTTAAAAGCAAAACAGCCCATCAGCAACTATAGCTTACTTTCTTCACAAGACGACGACATCAGTGGGATGATTTTAAACATACTGATTGGGTGAGGTAAAAGTAGGTAGTACAGTACAGCCTTTATGGCATGTTTTAAAATAGAAAAGGTTCAGGCTGATTGTGGTGGTTAATAAATAAATTGGAGATCACAAGATCCAGGACGAGGCTACCACTAGCACCACTAACCTTCAGCTAAACTTCACTTTTGTGTGCATCAACTGTTTTAAACAGTATAATGTATTTATGTTGGCCTTCTTTGTCTAGACCAACACAAAATGCAGTCTTATGATTCTGGGGTTTCAAATAAATCTTCTGTTGCTGAGCTGCAGTTATTTAATAATTATAAATCCCTATAATGCACAAAATGGGTCCAAATGGACCCGGCCAGGGATCATTTTTGGCTATAACTTTACCATTTCATAATTGAAGCTGCTAGGACATCCTAGCAGCTCATGTTTAATTTTTTATGTTCCCATGTTATTACCTACACGTTAGATGTCTAACTTTTTGAGTAAAATCAGTTTTTATGTTAGTACCTAGAACGCACAACATTGTTCCAAATGGACCTGTATTAATTTTCTATGGGATTTGATGCATATGTGGATTTCAGTGATAAGTGGATATCAATGTGTTACAACTTTGTAAATAATGTATATCCTCATTTGATATTCAAGGTATTCATTAATTGTCATTTTTTGATAATCCGAATTAATCTGATTTGTTTTTACCTTTTTAAGATTTTAAAAAATATATTTTTGTTATTTTTAACCCAATTCGGACAACATTGGTCAAAATGGCCCCATGTTTATTTCCAGTGGGTATTTATTAATTGTTTTAATCTCTGAGATACATTTTTCAGATTATTGTTATTCTTATGTTATTAGTTATTATTTTTATGTTATTATTCTTATGTTACATCTTACATATTATGATAAATGAAAATACATTTTATAAATTTGCCATGAGATGTGAGTGTTTATATCCATGCAAGAGCATGTGCTGCTTTATGCATGTGCGAGCCTGTGTGTGGCTTTGCTGTAGTCATTGTATTAGGACATTCTACATTATTTGGACATTTTAACTCTTATTTTACTATAAAAGATTTATCCAATAGCTAGTCAAAAAAGGTAACCTCTACAAACCTAAAATGTGTAAATAAAAAAAATGCATTTGCAGTAGGCCTAAATGTCCTCAGAATGCATGGTATGCTAATGCTGATGATACAGACCATATGCCCATTTAAATAGACGAGCAAGAACATTTTGTATAGCTGTTTTTGTTGGAGAAGTGTGTCTAAGGGTTCTGTGCAAAAATGACCAATTGAGACCACTGAACAAAGATGTAAAGCCCTGCCATTACTATTAATAACACGATATAACAAGATATA
>JAODLL010000005.1:3196898-3224993 GCA_026546735.1 Forbesichthys agassizii | reverse complement strand
TATATATATGAAAAATATGTATATGTTTGTTTTGAGGGAAGATGTTAGTGTAGTGAAATGCTGTTTCTATTTTAATTGAAATGACTGGTGAATGGGGATTTATTTTTTTTTCTAAAATGTTATTTTGGGTTTACTGTTTCTTTTTTCTAATATAGGCTTTTTACACTGAAATATAAAGAAAACAGCTTAGAGACACTGGATTAGAAATGCCTTTATAGTCAAATACAGCTGCTTCTTGAAATGCATTTTGTCTCAAGTATTTTCTTTGGGCTATTTAGGTATTACATATCTCCAATTTGCACTGCATGCTTTTCTTCTCTGGAAAGGCCTCAAATCCACCAAATGTCAGTTTGTATAAAGTGTTAATGGTTCATTAATAGCTGGGCTGGTGTTTTTAATAAGAAACACACATGCATGTTTACGTTATGGTGTTTACGTAAAATGTACAATTTTTTTATGAATATGATATTCCAAACTACATACTGTTGATTTATTTTATACATTACACAAATGTCATTGAGAGGATTCTTATTTATGAGAGCCCCGAAAAGGCATCGAAATCAGCCTATTAAGGCTCTATAAATTAGTTCATATTAAACATGCATATCTTTGTGTGTGTGTGTCTGAAAAAAACTCTTTATTATAGTGTCCTTCCTATAGAACTATGTGGTCCTTCCAGAGAGGTCCCCTGATGCTTCCGGTGTCGTGCTGAAAGTGTGTCTCTGCCTACTTTACATGCTGACCAGATTTTCTTGTCATACCGTAGAACAAACCTAGACAAGATTTTCTTGTCAGCATGGGTAGCTTACTCTTACGTCATTGGTGTATTGGCACCTCATTGCTTATTTCCTTTAGTTCACTTGTATCTGCTTTCATTAAGTAGGGCTTATTTAGAAAATATTACTAGCTTACATTAGGTAAGTTTAATATTTCAGCGAGGGAAACAATCACCGTACAACAAGTGACTGGCCAGATTCTGCCGTTTCCGCAGCCATTGCGGATTTTGAAGTGGAGACAAGCGCCGTAGCCACTGCTATTCATATATCAATTGATGCAGTGGAGAAAACACGGACTGGGGGCAAAACGGCTCACATTTTATCATTGCATTCGTACACATTATATTAAAGACTCAGTTGATCACTTCGACTGGACTTTTACATTCACTGCCTGGCCTCGACCTACACCGCGATACATTGAGTAGGTCGTAGCTATACACGGCGCTACTTCCTAGCTAAGATAGCTGTAAAGGGCTCTGGAGAAGTCGAAGCATCATGGCACAAATTCTACCTATCCGCTTCCAGGAGCACCTGCAGGTAAGTGGGGAATCTTAAACTGTTATGTCTCGTGAGTCAATTAGTTACAAATTCTTCTTAGTGGATTTCCTTATGTTGACAGCTAGCTTGCTAAAATAAGCTAATTGTGAAACGTCAACACCCGCAGCAAATGAATGACCTCTCCCCTTCTCTGTTTTGGAAAGCGAAATCAGACTAGTTGGTCAAATATAAACCGCAGAACTGCTATCTGTCATATTTCGAGGCAGGATAGGGAATACGATTGCCTTGACCTTCAGTGTAGCTTATGACTATTTTTCTTTTTACCTTGCTTGTGTTAGCAAGCTACCGTAACTAGGTTGTTAAACAACGGTGTCGTGAATCGTGAGCAGTATTGGTGGTCGCGCCATTATTTGTATTAGATTTGTTTGACTGTCCAATATAATGGGATGGTTTAGTCAGTCAATTGTTACATAAATGCACCACTAACGCCACTAATGTGTAACCGCCTTCTCCACACACTGCCCTAATGTACAATAGCCTATAGGCAGTAACTCATCCGCCCCCATTGTGTCAGGTGCAGTCTACCTGGATGCCCGACGCGATTATAAAAAAAATAAAAACATTGTTGCCATTTTCCGGCAAGAATCGTCCCCGCTATCATTCATTTATCTGGTTATTTCCATCTCTAAACAATGTTTAATGATTTGCACATTAATTAAACTTTACAGTATATATGGTTATGTCACAATATTTATTAATTTCGGAATCTATTAACTTCAGAAGCATTATACAGTCTATGGTCGTGAAGTAATGAACTAACATGTTGGTTTAACAATTCAGTTCATACATATTAGTGTGCCTTTTTTATTTTATAATGTTCAATAAAAATTAGGAATTGCAAACGTTTTAAATTATTTTTCCATGCAATATTACACATTTCAATATTCTTAAAGGTATATTTGGTCATAGGCCATTAATGAAACTATTTATGTTGTCTGTTTGTTACAGCTCCAGGCCTTGGGGATCAACCCAGCCAATATTGGATTCAGCACTCTAACCATGGAGTCTGATAAGTTCATCTGCATAAGAGAAAAGGTTGGCGAGCAGGCCCAAGTTGTTATCATAGACATGGCCGACCCGCACACTCCTATACGCAGGCCTATCTCTGCTGACAGCGCTATCATGAACCCTGCTAGCAAAGTGATTGCCCTTAAAGGTAAGCACAGTCTTACACTGAAAGTAAAATGCAGGGTGTGAGGCTGTGAGCACAATTTGACAGCTATAGGAGCAGTATATTACCGTAGCTATCTGCTTTGTATGTTATTTTTCAAATGTGTCAGGCTCTTTGTGAAAATATTGTCTCCATTTGTCAGCCAGTTACCTAGTCATCACAGTCTGCTTCTCATTTTGATGTCCATATGCAGGCAAAGCATTTCTTTATAAATACAGAGTTTCAAGTTGTAATCTACGTATCTCAATACTTCAATGGAAAATAGACGCATAACAATGTTAGAACAAATGTCATGCTATCATGAATGCTTTGTCTATTTTGCTTGTTTTTGCTCTTTTTTCATTTCTTACGCTTCTTATGTTTGCAGACGGTGAGTTGAATTTTACCTATCATGAGTTGTTAAAGTGTATTCCTGTGTATGCACTGTGGTGAAATGTATGCACAGTATTAATGTTGATGATATAGAATACTTAAACTTGGTTATTGTAATTATACTGAAGTACGTTGTGAGACAAAATGAGTACATCATCTAAATATGACTTAAATAATCAGCGTTGAGCTATCTTTTCTTCTTATTCATTGTACTGTATTTATATCATAGTCATGCTCTGTATAACTTCAAAAATCATATGTTAATATGCATTGGCTGCAGATCTAGATTTGTTTTGGGGGGATGTCTGCTACTCAACCATTTCTAATGTTTTAAGTTATCAGGGTTGACATTGATATGTTTCTGAGAGATGTATAGTTGTCAATGCTAGATTGGCACAGGATCAATTTACATAATATTATTGACCAGGTGTGAAAGCTGTTTGCTTGGAGCCCAATTAACCCATATTCTTTTTATGGTCTTAAGTATTATAACTCCTTTCCTCTAATAAGCCTGATTTTTGAGGTAATGGAATGGGTGCAAGTGCATCTCTTGAGCAGTATTCCCTCCATCACTTTTGTTTGTGTGCTTTGTGTTCTTATGTTGCTAATCTGCATTCAGACCTAACCTAAATGCACTCATTCTTTAGGATTTAACATATACAGTATGTATGACTCCTGAACTTGTAATTTGCAAATGCTTGACCTTGTAGGTGTTATGAGGTTGCCATTTGCCTAGATAATATTTTTTTCAAATTGGCAAGGTGTTTATTTGTCATAATTTTGTTTTGGAGTTGAAGATTGTGTTGAGATTATTGTACATGTATTTATTTACAAGAATGTATTGGGAATTAATTTGTAACCACTTAAGTTATTGCAGTAATTTGTAGCTGTTTCTTTTCATTTGGGCTTTACATATTTAACATCAGCTTAAACTATTGCTCCTGCTATAGTCCTAATTTCATAAGACTGAACTGAATGCAGATCAAACCACATAGCTGGTTGCTTATTTGTCATTGCTCCTCTGCATTGCACATGGTGCTGGCTTGTTGTAAGCTCCTTTGGTGATGCTCTCACCAAACCGTAATTACCAACATTTCTCTGACAAGTGGAATTTGGTATTTTGATTCTTCTTCAAGTATGTTCTTGTTATAGAATCTTAATAGATAAGCATATTTAATAAATTGATCCCAAGTGATCCAGGTAAATTAACTTCAACTCTGAATATTTTCAGCGGCAAAGACCCTGCAGATCTTCAACATTGAGATGAAGAGCAAGATGAAGGCGCACACAATGACGGACGATGTGACCTTCTGGAAGTGGATCTCCCTCAACACTGTCGCCTTGGTCACAGATAATGCGGTCTACCATTGGAGCATGGAGGGAGACTCGCAGCCAATCAAAGTGTTTGACCGCCACTCGAGCCTGGCCGGTTGTCAGATCATCAACTACCGCACGGATGCCAAACAGAAATGGCTGCTGCTCATTGGCATTTCAGCACAGGTACCAGCAACACCCCCATAGCGTTGTATAGCATCTAGCCGTACGCACTTACAGTGTTATTGTAGGTACAATATTCACCCACTGTGTATCCATTCACTAACTATATAGTACATGTCCATTCTTTTCTAGCAAAACCGCGTGGTGGGAGCTATGCAGCTGTACTCTGTAGACAGGAAGGTGTCTCAGCCTATAGAAGGCCACGCTGCTGGCTTTGCCCAGTTCAAGATGGAGGGCAACACAGAGGAGTCCACTCTGTTCTGCTTCGCGGTGCGAGGACAGGCGGGAGGAAAAGTATGACTCACTCTCTGTTATACTTGGGTGTTGGGCAGAGAGCGGTCTGGATCATGTGGACCATTTTAATCAACCCCTTGATGTGTCACTGATGTTCCTTTCCCTGTTCATCCTGTTGGATTGTTAGTCTCACATAGTAGACACTGAATACTCAACGGCACTGTGCCTGTTCCAGTGCTATAGCGACATACTGTATAAAAGTACACTTGCTCAGGATAAGGGAGTGTGTGTTAATAAATCTTTCTCCGTCTAGCTGCACATTATTGAAGTGGGGACACCGCCAACTGGGAACCAGCCCTTTCCTAAGAAAGCTGTGGATGTTTTCTTCCCCCCGGAGGCCCAGAATGACTTCCCTGTTGCCATGCAGGTAATGGGACTCGTTGAGCATATACCAGACCCCTTTTATGTAATACGAGATAAGGAACTTGCAGAATTTGCAACTCCTCTTTTACAAAATCGTTTGTATCTGGAACCTTCTCTGTCACCCTCATTTTATTTAGTTTAACCTTGTTCTCAACTCCATCCACACTTTAGATTAGCTCCAAACAAGATGTGGTGTTCCTCATCACCAAATATGGCTACATCCACTTGTATGATCTAGAGACCGGCACCTGCATTTACATGAACAGGATCAGCGGGGAGACCATCTTCGTCACTGCCCCACACGAGCCCACTGCTGGCATTATTGGGGTCAACAGAAAAGGACAGGTATGGCTCACTAAACTAACCGTAGTGCTCCACATAAGATATGTACTACATTACAGGTGTTTTCACATAATGTACCTTGGAATTCTGTAATAGATAATCTTATACTATATCTAACATTTGGTGGTTGACTCATAACCACTATGTGGTGCATAGCTGGCTATTTGTCATGTGTGGGTGCCTAGATTGTGATTGAACCTTGAATGAGTATAGCCGCACCTCTCCTGGCAAGTAACATGTAACAATCATGCCAGGAAGACCCAGATTGCCAGGCGGGCTAGGAATTCCTAATCTCCCTACTGCTCTTTGCTGTCACCTCAGTCTATCCTAAGAACGCCTACAGTGTAGTCCACAGCCACAGCCGCCATTTTACATTACATGACAGTTTGTTGTAAGTGTTTGTCTGCACAATTTAGGCACGAGTCCACAGTACGGATGGGACAGTCACAGCATAACGCATGTATTCAGAACTTTGAACACAAACTATAATAATAATATAATGCCTCCTTGACCACCTAGTATTGCATGTGTTGTCTAACTTGCTTTATTTGCTGCTGGCATTCCGTCATTAATCTGCAGTTACTCTGGTAACAAATGACTGTAGTTCAAACTGTATTATCAGGCTATCACAATACACAGACGCTGTGGAGAGCTGTGTTTTAACGCTAGACTGGTGAGTCTGGGATATCAGCGTAGTGTCACATTTGCAACACTGGATGCTCTGCCATTATAGTAGACACATTTAATTTGTACCGAATGTTAGCCATCCACAAACAAGCGCTTGTAGAGTAGAAACAATTACAAATTGTGGATAGCAGTCTTAACACTGACATTTTTAAAGGAGGGGTAAGAGATAGTGAAATGTTGTAGATGAGGTGAATGTCCCTTCAAAGCCATAAGGTCCGGTCCCTATATTGGACAATCATTGCCATGGCTAGTATAGTGTCGTGAGGTGTGTTTTGTTAATGTTCCCATTTATAGACCCAGGGCTGGGAACAGTGTATTAGCGTACAATCTCTTCCACCACCTTTGCAATTGCCATTGTTAGTTTCATACTAAGTACCCATTGCGTTCCACTGTCCAGGTGTTGTCGGTATGCGTGGAGGAGGAGAACATCATTCCCTACATCACCAATGTGCTCCAGAACCCAGACCTTGCCCTGCGCATGGCCGTCCGCAACAACCTGGCCGGTGCCGAGGAGCTGTTCGCACGCAAGTTCAATACCCTCTTCGCCGCAGGCAACTACTCCGAGGCTGCCAAGGTGGCTGCCAACGCGCCTAAGGTACTGGCAGCATTGTACCACGACGTGACACCTTCACACTTGACTAATAACAATATCAGGCAGTGGCCTTAAGAATGGCTCTTAAGTACGTAAAGCGACGTATATTTTTCACTGCATCGTATCAATTTGTCAAGAATTTCTGTGCGATTAATATAGCAGGCATAATAACTAAGTTCCCAAGCATATCTCCCTATGTCACATCCAGGGTATTCTGCGCACCCCAGACACCATCCGTCGCTTCCAGAGCGTCCCTGCTCAGCCCGGCCAGACGTCCCCCCTGCTGCAGTACTTTGGCATCCTGTTAGACCAGGGCCAGCTCAACAAGTTTGAGTCCCTGGAGCTGTGCAGACCTGTTCTCCAGCAGGGCCGCAAGCAGCTGCTCGAGAAGTGGCTCAAAGAGGACAAGGCATGTTTCCAGTATTGGCTCAAGTGGAAGAAATACAGCTGTATATATTCAGGCTACGCCGTATCGGGGCCTTCTTAAAGTCGAACAGTCACCATTGGTGTTAACTTTGCATTTAAAATATTCTCTTCGTTTGTTTGATATCTCCAAAGTGTTTTTTTTTTTTTGTGCAAACGCCCTAGAAAGTTTTCTGATGGTGCTAAAAGAGGTTTTGTGTGTTTGTGTGTGTGTAGCTGGAGTGCTCTGAAGAGCTCGGAGACCTGGTGAAATCTGTGGACCCAACCCTGGCTCTCAGTGTCTACCTGAGAGCCAACGTACCCAACAAAGTCATCCAGTGTTTTGCAGAGACGGGACAGTTTCAGAAGATAGTGCTCTATGCCAAGAAGGTCTGTGTAGATCCATTAGTTGATAAAATGTCACATGCTCTGAGGCAGTTGGATGTACAGATGGTTCATCTGCTGGTACACTGTTGTACATGTGTTTTGCCTTGTATATTAATGTATTAATATTTATGTAGGATTCCATTCAGTGTTTTCTAATGGTTTTGTCCTGGACTCTTACCATTTGTTATATTTCCAAATTGGATTCTATGTGAATTATTGTCCATTATGTTCCCTCAAGGACAGAACACCTTCCGCCTTGGCCAAGTGTATTGAAACAATCTGTCTTCTCCTTATAGGTGGGCTACACCCCAGACTGGATCTTCCTGCTGAGGAATGTGATGCGGATCAGCCCAGAGCAGGGCCTGCAGTTTTCCCAGATGCTGGTCCAGGATGAGGAGCCATTAGCTGACATCACACAGGTCAGAGGTCAACAATGCTGCTGTCTGCAATATTTTCATACACCCTACAGAACACACCAATTGCTATTGCTGCAGATGAAAACAGCGTTTTCGAGTATCGCAATATTTCAGTACACGATAAATTCTCTAAATCACGGTATCGATATTTATTTTATTATTTGTAAAAGGCATGATGTACAAAATACATTAACCTCAAAAAAGAGTAAAGATACTTGTTACCACATTTAGCTTAAAGCTTATTTAAATCTGAACTCCCTGAACAAGTTTACAGAAGTGTTTGTAATTTTTTGCAGCAGCGGCGCGCATTAGCCTCGCGAGCCCATCCTGATCCCACAAGCTTCAGTTTAATTTCGCCTTGAGAATCAATCTGGAAAGCCTGGGAATAATTTTCAGTTTGTCCGAGTAGCAACTGAACTTTCTAATCAGTGTTGTGTTCATAGCTATACAGGCGTGGTTTTCCAATAAGCGTCTTGTTTATAGTTTAGGTGTGCCAACCATGGTGCCGACAGCAAAAACATCCAGATGGTTAATCCAATCAGCTGCCAAATATCGTTTTGAAAGTATAGCCATTCACAAACAGTTTCGATGTACGGCTCCCTAGATGGACTTGTGACAACAATTCCTCTGGCATGTCAGGTTACATTAGCATTGCTATGACAGACAAATTAGAAATCGCAATATATCTCCTTGCTTACAGTATCACAATATATTGCAATATATCGAATTGTGGCCCCTGTATTGTGATGCGTATTGTATCGCCAGATTCTTGCCAATACCCAGCCCAAATGTGCTGACCTCTGGTTTTCCATGCGTGATAAATTCAAGAAATGTTGCAGTTGTGCAACAGGGAAATTGTACATTGTCTTCTGCTATTTTCTTATTTCAAAGTGGCGAAAGATGGCACTAGTTTGGCATGGCTATTGATATAGTTGCTTGTGTGTCTCCAGATTGTGGATGTGTTTATGGAGTATAACCTGATCCAGCAATGTACGTCCTTCCTGCTGGATGCCCTGAAGAACAACAGGCCTATGGAGGGGCCTCTGCAGACACGGCTGCTGGAAATGAACCTGGTCCATGCGCCTCAGGTGCGTTGTACACCGTCTCAGATGTATGTCAATGTATTTGAGTCATCTTTCCATACTATGTGTGACCCAGTTTAGCCTAGTTTAATCTCATGTTACACAACAGCCTAGGTTTGCCCTCTTAAATTCCACACATGCTCAACATGTCTGCCACAGCTTGATAGACTCACAATGTGTTCTGTTTGTATCCACGAAAAAGCACTATATCTTTTCACTTCCCTTGGGGCTTAATTTTCAATGTCCATTTGTTACTAAGTAACTGTTGCTAAGAGTGACTTTTGTTGCTGTTTTTGCGCGCGTCACAGGTGGCTGACGCTATCCTGGGCAACCAGATGTTCACACACTACGATCGCCCCCACGTGGCCCAGCTATGTGAGAAGGCCGGCCTCCTGCAGAGGGCGCTGGAGCACTACACCGATCTGTATGACATCAAGCGTGCTGTGGTGCACACACACCTGCTCAATCCTGAGGTACGGCAGGCGCAGGCCAGGGTTAACGTAGATTCAAATAGAAAAATGTGTGTGCAAGGTAGGATTTGTTGTTTTATTAAGCATCTGTGACCATATTGGTTAACCCTGTAGAGTAGGGCTGGCCCGGATACCGTTGTTTTGAGCTTCGAATCTTAAGTGGTAGTCAATAGCGAATTGAAACAGCTTCACCACTGGAAATCGAACATTTGTAATTGGTTATTCTTTTTTTTTTTTTGGGCTTTTTTTTTTTTATTATTATAAAAAAGAAAATTATGATCAAAGGGGAAATACGCATGCAAAAAGAAAAGCAAGAATATTCTAATCCCAAAATTGAAACTGAAATACCTACACATCAGACGAATATCCAAATATTCTAATGTTCTGGTCCAGCCCTACTGTAGAGTGCTCCTATCTTTAGTGACTCCCGTCGTGTTTCTCCCTCCCAATAATAGTGGCTGGTGAACTTCTTTGGATCCTTGTCAGTGGAGGACTCTCTGGAGTGTCTGAGGGCCATGCTGTCTGCCAACATCAGGCAGAACCTGCAGATCTGTGTCCAGGTGGCCTCCAAGTATCACGAGCAGCTCTCTACTCAGTCCCTCACTGAGCTGTTTGAGTCTTTCAAGAGCTTTGAAGGTAGGACAACCCAGACCCACTCATGTGTTTAATGAGACTGGGAATAATGCACTTGGAATATCACAATACGTTATATAACATTAACAATGACCATATTATTACCGATTAGCATATGGAAAGGGGCTATTTACTCTTTCGTTCTGTTTGCCAAATGCGTCAGAGGGACCAAGGTACCCAAAGTGATTTAAAACGGTTGTCTTTTCAGGTCTGTTCTATTTCCTGGGTTCTATTGTGAACTTCAGCCAGGACCCAGAGGTCCACTTCAAGTACATCCAGGCTGCCTGCAAAACTGGCCAGATCAAAGAGGTGGAGAGGATCTGCCGCGAGAGCAACTGCTATGACCCTGAGAGGGTCAAGAATTTCCTCAAGGTACAGTTGAGCAGCTAAGACATGACGGACATCAAGGAACACGCACCTAAGGAAGAAGACTAGTTCAAGTTCAATATTTTCCCCATCACAGGAAGCCAAGCTGACTGACCAGTTGCCTCTGATCATTGTGTGCGACCGCTTTGATTTTGTCCACGACCTGGTCCTGTACCTCTACCGCAATAGCCTGCAGAAGTACATTGAGATCTACGTTCAGAAGGTACACAATATCCACTATATCACATAACACACACACAGTAATTTCCCGGCTATTAAACGCACCATATATTAACTGCAGGTCAGTATTTTATGTAATTTTTTGAAAAACACTTGTCTATTAACCGCAGTTTATTCAATGTTACGTAATCAGGTTGGTAGGTATTTTCATGTAAAAAAAAATAATAAAGTCAGACACCAACCACTTCAATATACTGATATGCGCTAGCTAGGCTAAGTAAATGATGGTAGGTTACTATTGTTTGCTACTGTGTTATTAACAAGCCAAGTCGCCAACAAACAGCAATAAAACTGTGTTATTAATATATATATCTGTCCTTGGAGGAGATACGTGAACATGTGTATTTTGTGCAGCTTCCTACTCAAAGTCCATATACTGCCCGAGGGAGTTATCTGTCAAATCATTTTCCTTTTCTGTTCTTCGTTTATTTCCACGTTCAGTTCGGGTTGCTAGCGGTGGCCAGGTAGTAGGCATATCCATTAGTCAGTAGTAATAAAAAAAAACACACAAATCAGGTTCCTTTTCTGTTAATAATTTATTTTCGAGTTCAGTTTGCGACCGCCCCGGTACCTGTACCGGGCATTTAGAGTCAGTAGGCTACCGGCAGGTAAAATGCAAAGGCACGGTCTTTAGAGAAGCACGCTGCATAATCTCGCCAGATCACCATTGATTGAAGCAAATTGTGTGTTTGGTGTGTAGAGTCCGTTCAAAGTTATATTATCTCTATATATATATCAGTTGTCCGTGCGTCTCTCAAATTGACCAGGCTGCTTTCTTCCGAGTGCCACTTTCTTCTTCTTCTTCTGTGTAAGACTAGGCGCAAGCTAAGCCGTTGCTGCCTCTCACGGTCCGTATACAGGAACAGACAGTCAAATACGGGCAAACAAGCTGGTAGACCAAAGAAACCCCAGCAGCACAACATGTTCCCGCTCCAACACCGATCCCATAGAAAAAGTCTCCACACCAAGTTCAGCGAGACGTGCAAACAACAAAGCCTGCTCGTGGGAATATCGCCCACATCGAAGAAGGGTGCCATTTTCTATCCGGCAATCACTTTTTTAAAATCACGATTCACAAGCTTTTACTGTAGTCTACAAGACCATACCAGACAGAGAATGTGTGAAATAGACTGACATGTTTATTGGACATAGCCTAAAATTAGTATTCTTTTTAAAACATTGTAAGAAAATGCACAAATTACATGCATCATCACATATTTACCACATATGTTGTCTTAATTAATAAATACAGTAGGGTAGGTTTATTTAGAGACTGTTAATACATCTTTTGGTTAATCTACTTGGTTTGTTTCCTGTTCTGTTCTCATGGTTACCTCAATACCAGACGCATCGCTTCTGTGACTGCAGTATGCCTTTCACATGAGAGGCGGGCAGAACGGAGAGCGGGATGCCAGCTCCCATTTGAAAAGCCCTCTACTACGTCAGATTGCCTACTACCATAGCAATAAATTATAGTTTAGGATGTATAATTATTGTCGCCAGATTACTTTAAAAATAACAATAAGAAAATACCCCAATGAGAGAAAAATAAATGTAACCCCGTTTATAAGCCGTACCTGAGTATTAGCCGCAGAGCTGCCGACAGTTTGCAGCATATATATATATATATATATATTTATATATTTATTTATTTATTTATTTTTATTTATTTTTTATTTTTTTAAAAAGCTCAGGCTACTTATAAATAATATATACTCTCAACTAAATGAGCCTGTGTTACTTTGAGTATGTAAATGTAGTAATAGCAAGGTGTTTGAATCCAGGTGAACCCCAGCCGTCTCCCTGTGGTCATCGGAGGGCTGCTTGACGTGGATTGTGCTGAAGATGTGATCAAGAACCTCATCTTAGTGGTGAGGGGCCAGTTCTCTACAGACGAGCTGGTTGCCGAGGTGGAGAAGAGGAACAGGTGAGGCATGCTAATGCAACTAGCATAGTGGAGGAGTGGTGAGCTGCAGTTAGCAGTTGGTTCTACCTAGCATGGTGGCAAGTTGCATTCTTGTTTGTCATTTCTTTTCTTTCTTTTTTCTCCTATTTTATTTTTTCCCAAGCTTTACATTACAGTGGTATTGGTTACATTCTGGTATCCTTATGTGATTTCTGTAGTTTAAGATTCCTGTTTTTGCTATGGTATTCACATATGTGGAGTTGACACCTTAATTAATTGCTGTTTTCTAATATGAATCCTTGATTCATTGTATTCCTCAGTTGAGTGAAACACGTTTTTTTTTTTTACTTTTGCCAGTAGTAATACCTCTTTTTCTAGAAAATCATGTTTCTCAGCTTTTTGCCATTCCAAGGGACGCCGTCGTTTTTGGACCATTCTCATTATTTAAATGTGACAGGTGAACGATGGTCTCTGATTAGAAGACTTATAATAAAGAACCTACAGTGAGTGGCCTTCTGTCTGCTTTCACCCACAAGACTGAAGCTGCTGCTGCCCTGGCTGGAGGCTCGTATCCACGAAGGCTGCGAGGAGCCGGCGACACACAATGCCCTGGCCAAGATCTACATAGACAGCAACAACAACCCAGAACGTTTCCTGAGGGAGAACACCTTCTATGACAGCCGCGTGGTGGGCAAATACTGCGAGAAGAGAGACCCCCACCTTGCCTGCGTAGCCTACGAGAGGGGCCAGTGCGACCAGGAGCTCATTAATGTGAGTGAAGAATGGCATGAGTCTTTAAACGGGGACATGGGTAACGCATAATGTGTGCAAAACGACGCTTAATCACAGTGAGGAATACAAGGTGGACAAACACTTGCGTTGCTGTGCCATTCACTAGGGCGTTGTTTTGGCATAATGTCATTGGACTTGTTGTTTATCTCTTGTAGGTGTGCAATGACAACTCCCTGTTCAAGAGCCTATCCCGCTACTTGGTGCGTCGCAAGAACCCTGAGCTGTGGGCCAGCGTGCTGCTGGAGAGCAACCCCTACAGAAGACCTCTGATCGACCAGGTGCGGACACGCTGCTGCCGTACAAACGCTTTCCCCATGGGATGTTTAGAGCGCTTTGAGAACATTTGATGTCGTGGCTCACGCAGCGTTTCCCTCCCTCGCTGCCGCAGGTCGTCCAGACGGCCCTGTCAGAGACCCAGGACCCAGAGGAGGTGTCGGTCACCGTCAAGGCCTTCATGACCGCCGACCTGCCCAACGAACTCATCGAGCTGCTGGAGAAGATTGTGCTGGATAACTCTGTCTTCAGCGAGCACAGGTGAATAGGGTCGCCCACTTGGAGTATGGTTGGAGTGTCGCTGAAGCAATAGGAACATGACGTACTTCCTATTGCTTCAGCGATAGGGAGTGGGTAGTGTCTAAAAGAAAAGGAAATCTTGGTTTGAACGTTTGAGCATGTTGATTGGCTGTTTGTGGAACAAACGGGCAGCATAAGAATCTTCTTACTTATCCATCAAAGATGTTGAAGTAGTTGGGAACATAATGGAAGTGTATTATCAGACCACTGTTCTGACCATAACTCACAGAGTATTCTTTCAGAAACCTCCAGAACCTGCTGATATTGACTGCCATCAAGGCAGATCGCACCCGCGTGATGGAGTACATCAACCGCCTAGACAACTACGATGCCCCAGACATCGCTAATATCGCCATCAGCAACGAGCTTTTTGAGGAAGCGTTTGCCATCTTTAGGAAATTTGATGTCAACACCTCTGCTGTGCAGGTCAGGGGACGCACATATTGGGTTTCTTGTAAAAATGACTACACAACGTTTGGTTGCCAAAGAGACAGGAATGACAGGCAGGACAGAGGATGGGAATGGAGGGCTGGTCATTTAGGTTGTACGTTGGGATGAGAGTTAAAGAGCTTGTTGATGTGATTTCAACCTTTTTATTCTACTGTGACTATGGCAATAGAAAGTCAGAAAAAGATGTGGCTAGAACAAAGGGCGCCCCCAACAGGCAGTGAGAGAGGAGATAAGTGGACAGTGGAAGAAGAATTTAGATTGTGAATATGGCGTTATTTGTTTTATAATGAGGTTTAAAATGATATTTCAGACAAAAATGTCTTACTCTATTAATGTAAGTGTAAACATTAGCTAGATTAAGAATAGCTCTCTAACTTTTGTCAGGGTGCGTTTTGAAGCCGTTTAAACGTGATGTTGCATTGCTGTGTCTAGGTCCTTATCGAGCACATTGGGAACCTGGACCGTGCGTACGAGTTTGCTGAGCGCTGCAACGAGCCCCCTGTTTGGAGCCAGCTAGCCAAGGCCCAGCTTCAGAAGGGCCTGGTGAAGGAGGCCATAGACTCCTACATTAAGGCTGACGACCCATCTGCCTACATGGAGGTGGGACAAGCAGCAGCCCAAAGTGGTAAGGTGACCGTGTTGCTGTAAATATATAGAGGTTCATAGAAGTTTAATAGTGGTGGTGTTGTTTTATTACTGTTTGTATATACTATTGTTTTGTTTGTTATTTGGCTATTATAAATAAATGCGTCACTCAGTGAGCATTTTTCAGTGTGCACGCGAAGGTAATGTGGAACTTTGCTGAATGCAGGAAACTGGGAGGACCTGGTGAAGTTTCTCCAGATGGCTCGTAAGAAGGCCCGTGAGTCCTACGTGGAGACGGAGCTCATCTTCGCCCTGGCAAAGACCAACCGCTTGGCTGAGCTGGAAGAGTTCATCAACGGCCCCAATAACGCTCACATCCAGCAGGTAGGTCATTGGAGCGCCACCATGTTATCACAGGCTGGAAGTAAGTCAAATGTATTCATAAAGCGCTTTTCACAGACGTGAGTCACAAAGTGCTTTACATTAAAAGACACAAAAAACAACAGTACACCGTAGCCTATTATAACACTATAAACCAAAAATACTACACAATATCAGTAATATAAATGTAGTATCTCAGCTAAGAAACCAAACCATTGGTCAAATGTCAGCATCCACAAACGTGTTTGTTTTGGTCTTTCCCCCCTCAACCCCTTCCCCTCTCTCTCTCTCTCCTGTGTCTCAGGTGGGCGATCGATGCTATGACGACAAGATGTACGAGGCAGCCAAATTGCTTTATAACAACGTCTCCAACTTCGGCCGCCTGGCCTCCACCTTGGTCCACCTGGGGGAATATCAGGCCGCTGTGGATGGAGCCCGCAAGGCCAACAGCACCCGCACCTGGAAGGAGGTTAGACACTCAGTCACACACATACAGTAGCTGCTCTCTGCTTTCAGGACCTCTTGGTTGGTAGCAAGGTAGTATTTTATCATCTTCTTCTACCTAGAAGTATCTCAGTAATGATCTAACATTATTGTTTAGATGTGCACACAGTATGGACTATGATTTGAGGCTATTGCAGTGCGCTTCCCTCTCGGGGATAAAACTGCACTGGAGCGCTTGCTGTGTTCGTTCATTGACCCCTTCTTATCTCTGGTTGGTGTACGTCTGACTGTGGATTGTGCTTCTGCCCAGGTGTGCTTCGCTTGTGTGGATGGGAAGGAGTTCCGTCTGGCCCAGATGTGCGGCCTGCACATTGTAGTTCACGCAGATGAACTAGAGGAGCTGATCAACTACTACCAGGTACTATCACCAGCTACGGCTAGGCTAAAGGCTGCACTGGCATTGAGTCAAAAAAAGACCTGACATTTTCTGGCTCCAGAAAAAATGGATGAAAAAATATCTGCGTTAAATCCACGCCTTTTATTTAATTTGGAAAGTCCCCACGTGACACCTTGAGTAGCAAGTCCCCTAACAAAAACATGTGCGTGCGTTCGTTCCCAGGACCGTGCCTACTTTGAGGAGCTGATCACCATGCTGGAGGCAGCCCTGGGCCTAGAGAGGGCCCATATGGGCATGTTTACAGAGCTGGCCATCCTCTACTCCAAGTTCAAGCCCCAGAAGATGAGGGAGCACCTGGAGCTCTTCTGGTCTCGTGTTAACATTCCTAAAGTACGTACGGAGGAACCACGGCGCCCCCATGCTGTGAATAACAGCGTGTTCCTGATCAAAGGCTTTATGAATTGACGTGTGTGTGTGTGTGTGTGTGTGTGTCAGGTTCTGAGGGCAGCAGAACAGGCCCACCTGTGGGCAGAACTTGTGTTCCTCTACGACAAGTATGAGGAGTACGACAACGCCATCATCACCATGATGAGCCACCCGTCTGACGCCTGGAAAGAGGGACAGTTTAAAGACATTGTCACAAAGGTAACATGATGCAGTGTCTCCTCCATTATGAGACTACGGGCCCTATGTTAACCATCTAAGCGCACAGGCTAAAGTGCAGGGCGCAAATTGGATTTAGGGCCGAATCCACGTTTGCAATTTTATTGGCAGATAAACGGTCAGTGTGCCGGGAACATGGTTCAAAAGGGTTGGACTTACTCTCGTCCTGACCTTTCTGTGTGGAGGTTGCATGTTCTCCCTGTGTCTGTGTGGGTTTCCTCCGGCTGCTCCGGTTTCCCTCGCTATCAAAAACCATGTCAGGTTCACTCTCCAGCCAGTGTCGACAAAGACACGTGCGTTTCCACTTTGTGCCGCATTGCGTTGGGTGATAGGGCCGTTTGTGTTTCTTCATTTGTTGTGTTTAATCGCTCGCTATCTGTGTGCATGTTGCAGGTAGCTAACGTGGAGTTGTACTACAAAGCCATCCAGTTTTACCTGGAGTTCAAACCGTTGTTTCTGAACGACCTTCTCATTGTCCTTTCTCCAAGACTGGACCACACGCGTGCTGTCAACTTCTTCAGCAAGGTACTGAGGACTAAAATGGCTTTCCTGGATTGCCTTTGTTAAGCAACATGGATTAGGCTGTTTAAAGGTTTTCAATTAAAATATATATATATAATTTTCCACCCCTGGGTCTTTCTTCAGGTTAAGCAGCTGCCCTTGGTTAAACCATACCTGCGCTCTGTTCAGAACCACAACAACAAATCTGTCAACGAAGCTCTTAACAACCTTTTCATCACAGAGGAGGACTATGCGGTATAATATATAGCTTTATAAACCATGCTCTATATAAGATTCCAGATACTTACCTCCTAATCCTTTCTCCTGTTTTTGTGGGTTTCCAGGCTCTGCGTACCTCCATTGACGCGTATGACAACTTCGACAACATCTCGCTGGCCCTGGGCCTGGAGAAACATGAGCTGATTGAATTTAGGAGAATCGCAGCCTACCTTTTCAAGGGCAACAACCGCTGGAAACAGAGCGTGGAGCTGTGCAAGAAGGACAAGCTCTACAAGGTGGTGCTTTCCAGAGAAACGTCGATGTGAAACATCAATGTGGTATTTCATGTGTGGGGGAAACATAAGGGTTGTATGTGTTGTTGATTTGCCACAGAGGAGTCACCATAAACATTCATACAGCAATGGGGAATATGTTTATGATAAGACACAAATTCACACAAACAAAATCCTCTGCTAAAATGCGATGTTAAAATTAGCAGAATGATATTGATTTTCACACTAAAACGTTTTTTTATTATTGAAGAAAATAAATCAGTATTGTGTGTGCTATGCTTGTGTGTGTTTGTGGTTTTAATCGGGACAGAAAGCAAATTGTGTTTACTCTAAAGCATTAATAATGGATGTCTGCATTTGAAAGCATTGCGTGTGTGTTATTACACACAGACAGACAGACACCAGTAACGAGTGTGTTGTTGGGCAGGATGCCATGCAGTATGCGTCGGAGTCCAAGGACACAGAACTGGCGGAGGATCTGCTGGCCTGGTTCCTGGAGGAGGACAAGAAGGAGTGCTTTGCTGCCTGCCTCTTCACCTGCTACGACCTTCTGCGGCCAGATGTGGTGCTGGAGACCGCCTGGAGGCACAACATCATGGACTTCTCCATGCCCTTCTTCATCCAGGTCATGAGGGAGTACCTCTCAAAGGTGGGTCGGCTTGGTCCTCATGGCACAGCTTCTGTCGGCCAGTGCTGATAGAGGGTCTGTTCAGTTAGAAGGGGTGGATTTGCCACTGCGTTGTAGAGATGTAGGATGCTTAGTGGAACAAGTGAGACTGCAGCTCTGAAAAAGCTCTTTTTTGATTAGCTGGGCGACTGTCTTAAAGGGGAATTTCACACACTTTTACCAACACCTCGTGTTCCCATCCTACCCTAATAACCAAAATCGAATTGAACAGTTTAGACTTCCCTGTAGCCACTGTCCAGACTCTAGATTGAATTTTCAAACATCATGAATCTCAGGTTCTTTTATGTACAGTATCTTACCCGTTTGGCTTTTGGAAAAATGTCAGCAACTTAACCTACTGTGCCGCTGTGGCTTCACAGGAAGTTCCCCAGGGTCTGTCGTAGCCGCTCATGCGTAGTGGATGTGTTGTTGTTTTGACTGTTAAAACTGTTTATACCGTATGCACGCTCATACTTCAGTTATTTGGAATATTTACATATTACAAGTTTGGAATGTTGACTTATTCCAAATAATGGTCATTTTTTTACTCTGCTGTCAGTCATATTTGTTTTCATCAAGTTTTCCTATGAAAACGGGTTCCCATTCTTTGCTACTTGCTACAAATGTAAGTATTTTGATATTCGTAAATACTGTCATGTTACTATACGTGCATATACAGTATAAATAAATTGCACTGAAGAAGTGTATAGTATAAATACTCATTTAATATAATGTCGTTAACAGTAATTTGTGGGGAAACACAGCAAATGTGTTAACTGTAACAGTACAACACTATGTACTTACTGTCTGCTACAGTAAGTTCTATAAGGTAAAAATATTCTCCTACCTATTATCTTACTGTAGGTCTGAATTACAGCAGGCAGTTTTCTGTAGGGAAATGTCAGCTGTTTGACTTGCATTTGTACCACAAGTTACACTATTTTACTGTTTACTATTTTTTTCCCATCTCTTACCATCGTTGTGTTTTTTTCCCTCTCTGGTTTCTGTAAGCATTTATTCCTGTTAATTTGCTTTCTCTGCTCTGTTCTGTCTTATTCTGTGTTGGAGAGTTTTTATTGATTGTCCTTCCTTAAGTTGCCTCTCTTAATTTCCCTTTCAGGTTGATGCGATTAAGGAAAAGGTGAACGTTAAAAACATTTTCCAAATCATTGTTTTGACCCCCCAATCCCCCTTCTCCAAGTTGCCTGTAGTTTGGAGGAGTGATATTGTAGGAAACTGCATGAGTCCCTTCCCCATATCACTCTGCTGCTTCTATGTCTTTACTCCACACCTCCACTAGACAACCTTCCTAGCTCCAAGACGTCCTAGTACGGCTCTCCTCTGTTTGCCCCTAGGACGTTGTCTACGTCTGTTGGTCGTACTTCTGGCTCATGTTCCGGGCAGCTAGAAGATGCCATTATGATTTAAGAGATGTAGTTTAGTCTCCGCTGCTGATCCTATTTGTAATGTTAACAAATCAAATCAGTTCCTTTGCAGCCGAAAGAAAGACATGCACTTTCACACACACTTCCTCTCTTTAGTTATTTTTGTGTTTAGTTATATTTATTTTGGGAATAGTCCTTTAGCAGTTAGTAAATATGGTGCATAGTGCATCTATAATTGACCTGGCATTAGATATATGTCCCTCTTTGTGTGTAGCATTGTTTTTTTAATTTAATAAATTAGCTCAATTGAAAACTGACCAGCTCTACTGCAACAGTTTTCCGGTTCATTGGGACACGTTCCTAAAATGGACTGCATATTGATACATAAGTACAGATGTGGCCTGTGCTTATGACATTTTTATAGTCACTGTTGTTCTTGTTGCCACTTGTGCCTGTGCATTTCTCTGGCTAATGCATTCAGTTGTGAGTCACAGCCAGCATCCCTAAGCCTTCTCTTACACTCAGTCAGTAAGATGTTCGGTCCTCACGTGGGCAGTCTCTCGCGTATGCCAGCATGCCCAACATGTGTCCAGGAGCGGGACGTGAGAACGCTACTCTGGATATCTGACAAGCCTGATGCAGTCAGGGCCTGTCTTCTTTACACCTATAGATTGGATACTAATGTCATTCTGTCTATAACTTCATTTAACTAGTCTACTGCTAGCCTTCAGCCCTGACACACTTTAGCACACTGTATAATGTCACCCTTTGAACCCTGTGGAGCCCCTTTATGATCTTTAGATGTAGGTTAGGCATAGACTGCTGTCAAGTAGATTAATTTCAGGACAAATAAGACCCAGTGCGGCATTAAACTGTCAACATTCTTTCAGTAATATTTGTTTTTCTATTAGAGATATATGCATATTATTTTAATACCGGTAATGTGTTGTAGGTGGAAAATTACACTACTTGGGACTTTTTGTTAGTGATTTAGTTTCTGCTCTAGTTTGGGAACTTTTCTTTACTGTCCAGTGTGGTCTCCTGTGAAACGTTTGTGTATAAAGGAAAGCATGTGTTTAAAAATAAAAAGGTTCTGTAATGCACAAAGCATGAATTTTCACTCCTCCCTTGTTAGCGCTCTGAGCCCTCTAAGGTAATCAATGCTAGGATACATTCTCGTTGGCTGTGCCTGCTTCTAGAAGCCTTGTATTGGCCGTGGACACCCATTCCTCCTACCGTACCCTCTCACTCAGCCTCCACTATTACGCACTCTTTCTCTCATGCACTCCTAACAGAGAAAATAACCCACCTGCTGCTTCAGCATGTTTCTCTTCCTTCCTACGGCTCAGATGCAGCACACTGCAGCCTGTCTGACTTGTGGAGATGGCCTGCATTAACTAGACTGACTGACTGAGTAGATGTAGCCCAGCCAGTGTGTCAAGGACTGAACCCAGAACTGGAGATGAACTAGTTGTTGCATCAGTGCTCTGATTTAAAACGCATTGACACTAGTGACTAGACTAGATGCTTAAAGCTTCTTTCTGTGCGTTTAGTCTACCCTCTAATAGTGCTGTGCTACTCGTGTCAGTCATATTGTGTATTTGCACCAGTGACGGGTTTGGTTCTCTACACACTGTATTGCCATATTCAAGAGTGAGAATACTGTAGAATAACTGGTTGGCTGGATGGTGGGACCATTACTTCCCATTAGCTTTCTGTGCTTCACTTTCTAATCCCTAGTAATATGCCACCCCTAGAACCCTTCAAAGCAACGCCTGACAGAGTAGAGCTGCACTTGCCTTGTAGCTATTTCTTTCATTCTGTACTATTTTCGTCTTCGCCTGTCAGGAATGGTCCCATCCGTCAGCCAGTGAAATAACCCAGAGGTCAGTTTTTACCACCCGGGCATCTCAGCCCTCGCTGACCGCCATGCCACATTGGAGGGGGAGTCTAATGTTGTTTTGTTCCGTGCCAGGTGGACAAGCTCGAAGCATCTGAATCTCTGAGGAAGCAGGAGGAGCAGGCCACAGAGTCGCAGCCCATTGTTTACGGTAGGGAATGTAGAAAGGATCTCAGTTGTACCTCATTGTTCTAATCGGGCTGTTTTAGACCAATGGTTTTCAACCGGTTTCAGCCACGATCTATCGGTTTATGGTACGCGTGTACGTACACACATGCACGCTCATTTCGTTGAACTACGATGTGTGCATGTTTCATGAAACGTGGTCAAATTTTAGAAGTGACGTTGCAACCGCTGCTGAAGTCCCTGACATGTCCCGTGTGTGTTGCAGGCACACCCCAGCTAATGCTCACAGCAGGGGCCAACGTGGCTGTGCCCCCACAACAGCCCTACGGCTATGGCTACCAAGCAGCTCCCGGTTATGGCCAGCCCCCACAGGCTAGTTTTGGTTACGGCATGTGAACGGCACAAGGACCCCCCCCCCTCCCCCGAGTCAGCCCAACTTAAGCCCACACTGTTGTCATCACCCAAACATTTGGCTTTTTCTTCACTTGTGTTCCTCACCAGCCTACCATGATCTTCTACTCACAACAGGGGCTATAAGCAAGCAACAAGCCGCACTTTGTTTATTTACTCTTCTTAACGTTGTTTTGTTGAAGAAAAGCAAACCTGTAACTGCAATGAAGGACTGTTATTTGTTGTTTTGAAAAGAAAAACTTGCATTTCTTTGTTTTTCACATTCCATATTTATGACTATTTTTTTCTGTATGTCGAGTGATGTTTTTTAATTATTATTATTATTATTATTATTATTATTATTATTTGTGTATAGCCTGTGCAGATGTGGACTTGCTAAAGCTCAGCAATGAACCTTTTTGAAGTAAGTGGAGGAGCTTGCAATTTGCACTGTCGTGAGAAGAAATTGACGTAGAAAGCTCTTACTTTTGATGTACTGAACACGTGAACTGCTTACATTGTCTCATTTGTCTGTATAATGCATTTCATTATTGTATATTCTGAGGGAAAAAATATGGTTACATATAATATTTGAACATAACGTATATTGCCATGTGTTTGGCCATAGCTAGCAACACTAAGTAATGATAGTATATTCTGCACAGGCGGTCGCTTTATGGAGTTTAAATGCATACCTGTGTATGTCGATAAGTGAATGACTGTGCGAGTGTGATATATTGAACTAAATAAGACTTTTAATCCCCCAACTCCCTGTCTGCCTGTACTAGGCTATCAAACCTCCATATAGGTGTTACTTCTCCTTTATTGGCTTTGTGTATTTAGGTGGCCTCTTGTGCTCATGTGAGACCGTGTCTGTGTATGTTCAGGGGGAAGGGGCCACATCTACCATACCCCAGGAGTCTCTAATGTACTGTGTGTGCGTGTATTTGCTCCCCGACACCTGTGCTGAGGTCCATGTATGCTAGGTGTTGTGTTTACCTGGGTCACCTTTACCTTTTGCGTGTACAGCAGCTGTGAAAAAGATGAATTGAAAGTGTTTAGGGGACCCTGCTTGTTGCAGCCACGGCCCTGCAAGGTCTACACTTCCACAATAAGGTTGGCAGTGAAGCATTTGGTGTCCTCGTGTAAACTCGATTAGGTTTGTAAACACTCCAGTAGGTCAGGTGTTTAGATGCCGTTTAGAAGTGATATCTCAGTAGACTACATCATGCGGTTCTTTGTCAAGAATGGTCTGAAATAAAAAGCCTGGGTTTACCTTGATGTACTACTCCCTTAAATGCTTCAAGCTTCTTGTGTAGTGTCATCCTAACCTAATTTGAATTCCTTTTTGTTGTCATGCATATTCGTTGTAAAGGGGACCTGTCACTGATACATGTATAATGACTGAAAGGGAAATAAATACTAGTTGAAATAAAAGGTTAAAAATGTAACCTTGTCATGTGTTTGTAAGCAATACTTTAATTGTTAAAACATCTCTTTTGAACTTACGCAGAAAGGAGATCCTTTCCAAATGATTACATTAAAATAGGTTCTGCTATTGCATTGTTTCAGCAATGTTACCTTACATTTGAGAAAATAGTCAAGAAACAAGAGAGGTTGGTTTCATTAGTCATGGCTGTGAATCACTTGATGATTCATCATGTTAAATAAAGTGTATTTTTGACATTCTGCCACTAGATGTGATACTAGAGCACCAGTATCTCAGACCAAAACAAATACTTCATGGGCTACACACAGCTATGAAAACAATACAGGAGCTCTGATTACAACACACGGGTCTGTTGCCATTATCTGCTCAGGATGCAATTACTCCACTATATATTTACATTGAACATATGTAAAGATGTTTGCTGCTATAGTAATGTTTAAATAAAATATTGTTTCACCATTCAACTTTGGTAATGCTCATACATGTGCTTGACAATGTGAACATGTTCTATTCTGTGAGAAGTTAGGGATTACATTGTGTATTTGGGATTTGCACTGCATTGCACACACAATTGGTCAGAATTGTACCATTAAGTGTCTTTCACGGCAGTCATGATATGAGCCTTCTGTTCCACTTCTCTGCAATACTTCTCAGGGATTCCAGCAGCCCTGCAGAATGACATCACATTTAGTCAAATGTATTATATTCAATATGCAAACAGAAAATGAGTTCTGTCAATAACGTGATAATTACCAGTGGATACTGCAGTGTCTTGACTGGCTTGACAAACTACTCTATAAAACAATTGTATTTGCTTGCATCCTTTGTTGTATTCTAATGAATTACTTAATTTAGTACATCAAATAAGATGGTATAGGTGCCAATAATAAATTATCATCTTGCAACCATTTGGGAGGGTTCTGGCTCAAGGTTGGAGAAACCACTGCAGTAGTGGGAATTCCCCCTACAGCTTATTCTTACTTGAGTTCTTTCAGCTTCTTCTCCTTGTACTTGTCGAGGTGGGCGCGCCTCTGTCGAGCTTCTTCTGCGATGCGGTCTCTCTCCATGAAGAAATCCCTGCGCTGGGCTACGGCCTGCAGCTCACGCTCCTTCACCTGCTGATGGATGCCTTCGGCCTGGTGACGCGTTTTCTCTCGCTGCTTCTCCTCTTCCTCCTGCTGCTTGGCCATGGCCTCCTGCTGTGCCCTGGGCGGAGAGATGACAGCTGGTCACATACAGCATTAGTGGGCAAAGCTGGGAGCTACGCTTGGTTGATGAGCTGTAAGTTGATTTATTTGATATATTTCAATAAACATATTTCATGTTTTAAATACATACGGCATATCCTGAGAGCCAAGTTGTAGAGGAACAATAACCTGATTCATTGTTGTCACAAGTCCATCTGGGGAGCCGTACACCGAAACTGTTTGTAAAGGGCAGGTACTTTCAAAAAATTACTTGGCAGTTGATTGGATGAACCTTCTGGTCGTTTTATCTGTAGGCACACCTAAACCACGCCCGTATAGCCTATCAACACGACGCTGACTGGAAAGTTCAGTGGCTACTCGGACTTATTCAGAATGATTCCTAGGATTTCCAGACTGATTGTCACGCCATAATTTAACTAAAGCTCGCAATATCAGGTTGGTCTCGCGAGGCTAGAGCGACATCACCTCACAGTTTTAAAAAAACTGCATTGGGAGAGTTCCTATTTAAAAGAATAAGTCAGCTGTTCGCTAGATTGAGTTGTGTTACCCTAAAAACGGCTGTTTTATTGAGATATTGAAAAGCTCTGCCCAGAAGCCATTTAGCGTTGGACCTTGAACTGAATTCAAGGTAATTGCAAATGGTTCTGTAAGGTGGACTGAAGTCCTTTGTAAATCCTATGTAAGTACTAGTCAAAAATGATTCCATTATTTCATACTGCTGCTGTTGGTGCAATATGTAGTTTTTTTTACGTTTACAAACATTGGGTCTGAAACAAACAAACAAAAAAGTATCCCATTCAACCTTGTAAAATGCTTTCTCACCATCTAATGTGATATTTCTAAGTCTAGGGATGAATGCTTATAATGTATATCACTAGATTGTGTGCATGAATGATGTCCTGGAATCAAAGGCTGGTCGAGAGAGAGAATCTTATTGTAGATCAATAGTTTCAGGAGCGAAGGCTTATAGGCCGATAAGAGCTTCTGTCTAATGGGTCTTTGTCTTTTTTAAAGTAACTAATGCCTGTGAAAGTGTGGGGCAATTCAACTGCCTTGAGGGCCAATTTTAACATTGTTGCCAATTGAGATTATTCCTTGTAGGATTGCCACAAGGACATGGAGCATGATCACTATGCATGATGTTCGTTAGTATAGAAAGCTATAGAATTGTCGGCAGCTTGCAGGTTCTGACACTCAACTCAACGGTGACAGCTCAATCTTAGATAGCGTTCTTCAACTGACAGTGTTGACAGTAAAGGAGTGCTGTCCCGAGCCATAGACAATCCTAAAGTGAGTAGCTATTCCCTTGCAGTGTGCCTTATTGACTTACTTTAGCACCCTCTCGTGCTCTGCTCTCTCGCGGCGAGCCTCCATGGAGAGGAGCTGCTGTCTGTGGGAGATCTGCTCTAAGCGAGCCGCTTTAAGCATGGCGTCCTCCTTCACTTTTTTCTCTGCCCGCTCCTTCTCCTTTCTACGCCATTCCCTCTCCGCAGCCTCCTGATTCCTGCGAGCACGAAGCTCATCCTGGCACGCGCGCACGCACACGCACGCACACACACACTCAGTAAGCGTACCGTTTTATTTAAGGAACCCTAATATTGATCACGCAGACAACTGACCAGCTCAGCCTTGTAATCTCTCTCTCTCTCCTGCATGGCCCTTAGCTGGGCCACCTGTTTCTCTTTCTCCTTCTTGACATTCTTCTGTTCTGCTTCATATTCTGCTTCGCGCTCCTGCAGGACATAGAAATACAAAGGTTAGCCCTTACGAAGGGAACGCTAGTGGAGTCAGACATAGCGGCAGAGAAGCTCCACCGTACAGTAAATAGCACCTTATAGGAACATGACCTTGAAGTCATAATGCTGCTGAAGTTTAGCAAAAGCCTTTGAGAGCTAAATAGACACCGTACCTCTTAAGTCTACTGTCTTAAAGGTGTGGAAGAAATATTTGGCCCCACGTTAGATTGTTTATGTAAATATGTCATTCATCTTTCAAAGTCACTGCTAAAAATACCCTATCATATATAAGTGCAAATATATTAGCTGTGAGCTTACTAATGCTTAAAACAAGCACAGCTGGCTGCCAGTGCAGTAAGTGATTTTCACTTGATAAGATTTCTTATTCTAAGTGCACATTTACTTAAATTAAGTCACTAGATAAGCCATTTACATTAGAAACAAGTCCAACTAGATTTTAAATCTAAAAACAAGGTTATCACACTAAGTTAGATATAGTTTTTGCAGTGTTGATCTCCTGTACTTGATTCAAATACGGGTAAATAAAATACACTGTCATGGGTTTTTACTAAAGTTTAATTATCACTTTCAAGCTGTTATTGTGTTGCTATACGTGGTCACACATTGGGTATTGGATCAGTGGGTTTTCCACTGATCCAATACAGATGACTGATTACGACTGGGCTAACTTGTTGGATACAAATGCCAGCTGAAATATTGTATATATATTATAATATTTTTTCTGGCGTGATGTTTTTATTATTATATGTATTTAATAATCCTTCATCTGACCATTTTCTTGAGGGTGTATTCCATAACTTTGAGGTCCATCAACTTCTCATCCTCTTTCCTCTTCTCTTTGGCCTGCAGACTTTCCTCATTGTTCCGCATGATTTCTTCCTGCAGACGTTGCTGCTCCTCTTTCTTGCGCTGAAGGGCCTGGGGAAACACACGCGTATCTATTGGTCTATAGAGAGACCCACAACATGAATCATCTGAATGCTTGTTGTGTGCTATAACACAATTGGTACGTTACTGTTCAGTAAAATAGGTCATATAAATAGCAACACAACTGAACCTTCAGCTCCTCTTTTTGCATTCTTTCCAGATTCCTCAGCAAGTGCTCTGACTCCTGCTTCTTCAACTGCTCCTGAAGTAACCTCTCCTCATGACGCTCCTTCATCTGGTTGGAGATCAGCTGCTGTGCCCTGGATGCGCACACACAGAAGCAGTGTGATGCAATCTGCTCGTGAAAATATTACTCCATAGAAAATAGTTGTTTGTTACGACTGTATTCATGTTTAAAATATCACACATAGGACCTTTAGTGGCGGTCTGTGGCTGTATGTTAGTTGTTTGTTACGACTGTATTCATATTTAA
>JAODLL010000005.1:3132440-3187818 GCA_026546735.1 Forbesichthys agassizii | reverse complement strand
TCTCTCTCTCTCTCTCTCTCTCTCTCTCTCTCTCTCTCTCTCTCTCTCTCTCTCTCTCTCTCTCTCTCTCTCTGGCCTGCTGTTACCATTGGACTCTCCCATAAATCATTAACTGCCAAGGAGACCCTCCATGTAAGAATGCACAATGGACAGATAGAGCAGTAGATCATGGGAGGCAAATATAATTAAGGGTCATGCATAAGGAAACCATGACACTGTACTAGTACTTTAAGAACTTATAAGTGCTAAGATTCCAAGCTTACTATATTGATATACAGTAGCTGTTCATGCTTTATAGACTACCTGTACTCCTTTTCAATATATATTTTGAGAGAAGTTGACCATTAACCCCACCTATTGATTACAAACGACACTACAGAAATGCAGCTATTCTGTTCAGTCCATGCTGAAGCAAAGTTCACTGGCACTAGGAAATGTGAAACCTCTCAAACAAGAGGATTTTGTTATTGTGCGGTAGTGTATTTGTAATAGGCCCTTTTAGAACTTGTGTTTCTCAACAATAAGCATGGCTACAGCAGGGTATGGATACTACCGCACCACTATTTTTGTGGCCATGTTTGTTGGCTATTCGCTGTATTATTTCAACAGAAAAACATTTTCCTTTGTGATGCCTTCTATAATGCAAGAGATACCGCTGGACAAGGATGACCTAGGTATGAACTAAATTGCATGTGCTCACTCTTCTTGTGAATTTACGTTTGTATTATTGAATGTTTGCTTGCTGTTCCTTTTATTATTTTCCTAATTTACATGCACACTGTATAGTCCAATTGCCCAACAATTCAGTTATTGGACCTACACATGCTTACACATAAAACCTGCTTTTGTTATCCCTCCAAAATACTACTTTTCATTCCTTAGTTTATGCAGATTCCACATGCTTTCATGCCATTGGACACCATTGTTACAAACACAGTCGTTTATGTCTTGTTATTTCCTCTCTGCCCCATCTGTCCCCCTGCCGTTGTTAGGCATGATCACTAGCAGCCAGTCCTTGGCCTATGCCATCAGTAAGTTCATTAGCGGAGTGCTGTCAGACCAGATCAGTGCTCGCTGGCTCTTCTCCATTGGCCTGTTCGTGGTGGGAGGTGTCAATGTGGCCTTCTCCTGGTCACACACTGTGGCTGTCTTCTCTGGCCTCTGGTTCCTCAACGGCCTTGGCCAAGGCCTGGGCTGGCCTCCCTGTGGCAGGGTGCTCCGCAAGGTACATTAGCCACACAAATATACTGTACCACTTAGTATGAGTGCTAGGTTCTACATGTTAGGGTCCAGCTCAAGGCAAGCATGCCAAACAGATGTAGCTGTGTAGTAGTTTGTGTCTGGAATAATTACCCTGGTTGAAATCAGTGTTACAAAACTGCTTAGGAGCATTCACATTCCACACCCTTACAGTGGTCAAATGCCCCTCCTACACCTGCCATGTTGACTTGTTGAGTGGTTCCTAAACTTTTGGCTGAGGAGGACATATTGGAAAATGGGTAATAGGGTAATGTGGTCATGGCAGCACAATTGAGAAGTGTACCGTTGATGCTAGCAAACGTTTTTTTTACAATACATACAATTGAAAATTTCTGGGTGAAGGCCATATTAACCCTTATTAGAAAGGAGGTTCAAGCACCCTCCTATTTATGAACAATCGTATAGCCTGATTCCTGAATGACAACATCCTCATAGTACCAAATGTCACCCAAAGTCTTCCAGTACAATCAATGCAGTGCACTAGTTTCAACGTGGAGTAGTCACATCCTGATCCTTCTGAATGTAGGCTGCCACTGAGTGATGTAGCTGGTCCATCACTGTCAGACCCTTACTCCAGCAATATCATTGTATTCTTGCTAGCTATCAAATTGGGGCTGCAATCTTTGTGCTATTTCCCAATGTGCTGTATGCTTAAGTGTGTCCTTTTCTCTCCTGTTAGTGGTTTGAGCCTTCTCAGTTCGGAACATGGTGGGCTATTCTCTCTTGTAGTATGAATCTGGCTGGCAGCGTGGGCCCTATTATCGCCACTGTCTTGGCTGACAGCTACAGCTGGAGGACAATCCTGTTGTTCTCAGGGATGACCTGCATTGCCATCTCCTTCGTCTGCTTGCTGCTCATCAAGAATGAGCCTGTGGATGTGGGGCTGCCCAATATAGAGGCCTCAGTCAAAAGAGGCAAGTCAGGTAAAGACAATGTTCAACACTAGTTCAAATACACATAAATTGACTGCATTCGTGTAGCGCTTTCCCAACCGCCCGTAGCCTCACGTTCACCCATTCACACACACATTTACACACAGGTGGCGATGGCAGCCATGCAAGGCCGCTGGGAGCTGTAAGGGTTGGGTGTTTTGCTCAGGGACACCTTGGCACTTTGTTGGGGTTTGAACCAGCGACATCTCAATCACCTATCGCCCCGCTCTACCCACTGCCGCCCTATATTATTATAAATAAGAGTTGTCAAATTAGTTTGTCTAACAATTAGCCACAAACTGATACTACTCCTTAATAATAATAATATTGCATATTTTGGAGGGAGTACTTAATTAATAACTAATATGTATAGTATATTTGAAAGAAAAAAAAAAACCACGTTTACACAATACATGTGTGTGTGTGACACACTGCATGTGCATTTTGTGTGTAAGGGTCAGTTACACACTGGACTTTACACACAGCGTAAAGTCCACTAGCCTGATCTTATGCACAGGATGACATCCCTGTGTGAGTAACAAAGGACACTTCTTAGAGCAGACCACCTACTCATCATCATCAGACTTGTGTCATGTGATCATGGAGAAAGTACTAAGGAGCAGCGTTCAAACACTACAGTTGGGCCCAACTCCAGTTCTAATGCCAAGTGGAACCACCTTCTAGCAGCATAGTAGCTGGGCACTATCTCACTGTATCAGTCCATTGCAGAACCATCCCATTATCTCTAGGCTACCTGAACGCCAACTAATTAAAACACATCAGCTGTGATCATCATGCCTGTACTGACGCATTGACATAATCCCACTTCCTAAGGTTCATCGACAGATAAGAGCACCCTAAAGGAGTTCCTGACCTCACCCTACCTGTGGTTGCTTTCTGTTTCCTACCTGGTGGTGTTTGGGGTGAAGACAGCTTGCACTGACTGGGGCCAGCTCTTACTTATCCAGGACAAGGGCCAGTCTACACTTATGGGTACCAATGAGGGCCGCAGCAGACCGATCCAGTCTCCACAAATGATGCATTAATGACGCATAATACATTGTGACTGTATCATCTGCTTGTTTTAAATTTGTGTCCTGGCATCCGCCAACTAGTTTGTCAAGATGCATATCAGTCCCATTCCCTTACTGTTCTTTCACAGGCAGTTCATATATGAGTGCTCTGGAGGTAGGTGGTCTGCTAGGCAGCCTGGCAGCAGGGTACTTCTCTGACAAGGCTGTGGCTAAAGTAAGTTATTCTATAATTGTAGCATTATCAACTCTGCTAGTGTTCAGTGTGTTATAACCTCATAAGCTAACAGGTTATAAAATATATAACTTGTTAGCCTATGATCTCACTATTGCTAACGACTGCTACAATAATACATATCATAACCTCACATTATGTTTTGATATTCTTATAGTATCAAATGTGTATGTTTCTTCTTGTACAGCAAGGCATGAGAAGCCATGGCAACCCCCGCCATTTCATCCTGATAGCCATGATGGCAGGAATGTGTGTGTCCATGTACCTCTTCAGAGTCACAGTTACTCAAGACAGCTCAAAGGTATTTTTAAACTTCTGAAGTTGATAATCAACTTCCTGAGGTATTTTGTGTAATACTTTATGTACTCCACCTTTAGGTATGGATACTCACTTTGGGTGCCGCATTTGGTTTCTCCTCTTATGGACCAATAGCATTGTTTGGAGTGATAGCCAATGAGAGTGCGCCATCAAACTACTGTGGTACATCACATGCCATTGTTGCCTTAATGGCCAACAGTAAGTTATTTATTACATCATACATGTCTTTTCTCAAAATAAATAGGTTAGGATGCTTTCTCTCATGCATGTATGACACATATCAAATAAAGTGTTTCTGAATGTATTATTTGTATGCCAGTTGGTGGCTTCTTGTCGGGGCTGCCATTCAGCACTATTGCCAAGCACCATGGCTGGGAAATTGCCTTCTGGGTAGCAGAGATCACCTGTGCCATCACCACTGTTGGGTTCTTCCTTTTACGCAATATCAGAACCAAGATGGGTCATGTTTCTAAGAAGGCTGACTAACACACGTTATGTTCTGTGCTGCAGAGGAAGAAAACTAAAAGACTAGGTTTAAAACTACCCTGTGTGTGTGTGTGTGTATATATATATATATATATATATATGTTTAACTTTTATGTGTCGTACAACATGGATACATGTATTTAAAAAATAAATAAATAGTTATCAAACATCATTGGTTTTTCATCTGAGAGCGTGCAGTCTCAGGGCTGTTAATGCAGATTCTGTCATTCTCAAAAACACTTGTGAACTTTAAAGTCAAATTTAAACAAATTCCCTCAGAAGCTCTGCCCCACACGTTGGAAACACATTGCAAAACCTTGGGCATTGTTGTTGTGAGTGGTGTTTGCCACTTTGTGTTCCTATTAACAGAGCAGCCAGGGCTGTGTACAAGTACTGGATTATCTAATCAGTACACACACACACATAACTGTACACTTGTCTAATCTGGTGAATTTGACAGAAAATGTATTTTACAATTGCAGACTATACCTTTTATCATGTCCCAGTTCATCTTGACTTTTGTGCAGTTAGCTAATACAGCATCTCAAAGTACAAACGGCCTAAATAAGACAATATACAAATGGGGTATATTTTATGTAAGTATTTACAAAAGATTTCATATTTACACTGGATCAGTAACCTTTTTAAATAACAAGAACAACGACTGCCTTACTTACAGTGTCACTGTCCAAGTTATAATGCATTTGTTTTGGTTATAAATGACAGAATTTAAGCAGATTTCTGGTTGTCTCTTCTTGCCCTGTCTAGTTCAGGTTCCAGGTCCAAAGTTGCCTGCCTTCTCTGCGACCTCTAATGCACTCTTTAAATTCTGATCAAACAGTTCACACCTGGAAGTCACACGGCAAACAGTCAGAATCAGCTATATTGGCCATGCATGCACAAACAAGGATTTAGTCTCTGATATTTCATTGCTCTCAATGGACATCATATAAAACATTTAACTATGTAAAAACATAATTATATCCAATTTATGAAGTGCAAGTAAATTTGAAAAAATTGATTGATATAATGTATGTAAATAACAGGCTATGTTATCCATCAGTAAAACTATTTTAGTCAAGTAAATGGTAGTGAGGGTTGTGCAATATCACTGCATGAATGAATATTGAGGTCTGTTTTTCCGCCCTTTCTCCCCATCTTCCTACATTTTTGCCTTATTGTATTGAGACCAGCAAAACTGTAAATCCAATGTTCCTTTGTGAACAATAAAGTGTATCAAAAGTTACCTGATAGGCATCTCCAGAGAATAGAAGGGGTTCTTAAGAGCAAAGTCTGAATAGATTTCATAAATCTTCTTCAGAAGTGTATCAATCCCAGACTGTCGGGGATCTGCCAGCACTATAAATTTTATCCCTAAGACAACAGGAAATGGATAGTAAGAGACAGGCGTCAGTTTAAAGCAAAACTATATGCAAATTGGTATGGATATGTGAAACCAATGATTGCCTTCGGGGGTTCTAGTTAAGAAAAAGTACTGGTCATAAACAAATGTCATGTAATAATATTTTTCAGAACCCATACATATTTGCTCCTCTAGATAACCCATAGTCATACCACTAACCAGTTAGTGTCTGGAAGCAATGTAGTTTGAAAACATCTGTTTCTAGCATCTCAATCCCTGAACTGCCGACTTCAGGGGACAACTGTGAACCTATAGCGAACAATCTGGGAATACACAGATTAATTTGGTGTAAAGGTAAATTATATAATTATATTGTTCATGTCAAAACTGCAGGTTATAATCTATGAAACATTAAAAGTACTTACGAATGAAACATTGATGCAAGCATCAGCTTTTCGTTAGAACTTAGGCGAGCCCGTCCAAACCGAATGGATACTGGATAATTTGAAGGATCCTTCAAATATTCAATGGTGTCCTTACCATCTGCAGTGTTTTTGCCAACTACATCAACTCCATTGATTGACAACACTGCATGTCCCACTAGAAATAAAGCAAAACATCAGTCGGCCTTGAGCACAATAATAATACATAGGCTACATATCTAAATCATTCCAATGAAAACAGTCTATGAATTTGTCTATGAAATGCAAGGCAGCTTTATAGGCCAAGGCATACTAAGTGAGTGGCAATTCAGTGATATACAAAGATTTAGGCAAAGTACAAATAAAAAAGAATTTAAAATAAGAAACTAAATCAGATTATTTTTAAAATAACTAATACAGTTGAATACAACAGAATAACATTTAAGTGTTTAAAAAGTGCAGCAAATTCTACCAATCACTCAACTAAAGGCCTCTGAAAACAAACTATGGTAGACTACATCAGACAGCTTGAGATTTCTGAATATGTACTTAACACAAAATTAAAGTTGAATATTTAAGGGACAAATGTTAAATGTGAGAAAGTAAGCTCATGAAATATTAATTCAAAAGGCCAAAGAAAACGATAAAAGCCTATTAATTTTGGCTCAGACAACGCATATGGTTTTCTTACCTCGGATTCCATCGCGTTGTCCAAATGACACAACGACCTTTTCATCGTGGATCTTAAGCACCAAGTCTAATGGATAGCTGAACGTTTTCTCTGCCTCTGCTCTTGGGACAATATTGTCAAATTGGTAAATTAAACCTCCAGCCTTATTTACTACATACACACTAAAGATCGCCATCTTTCAGTGCAATGACCAGCTGACATGTGTCACGTGACGTGACAATAATACGATAATGCTGAAATAAGACACAATCCACTGCACTCTTGCATAAAGGGAATTTATGCATGAATTATTAGTTAAATCATTATTATAAAATAACTATGTACGATGTATTGTTATTGGGTTAAAACATTTGCATTTAACTACTATAGCTTAACAAACACCAATACCCATAGTTCCATGTGAACACATCCGTATGTACGGGTTTTCTAAGGCGCTTGCGAAAGGGCCTACTTCCTTTCGCTCCGACATCTTGACGAGGAAACATGGTGAGGATGACAATCATCGCTGTTCTTTAATAAATTAAAATATAAAAAACCAACACAATGCTGTGTTAAACAAAGACTATCATTATTCTGAATGTCCAATATGGCTATCATATTAAAATACACTGTCGAGTGGACGCTGATTAAGCAATTGTGGTTACTGTAGCAGCTAGCTAGCTAGCTAGCTAGCATGCTGCGTTCACCATGCTTTTTTCCTGCTTGGTGCTTGCTTACTTTCATTACATTGTTAACATTCACATAGTCTTGTAAAGTGTGACTACATATGTATTGCCTTTCTGCAATTTTTAGGTTTTAGTTTGCACAATTATTTATGATATTCTGAAAATACATGTTAGTGTAATTGTGCGATGAAAATGAAGCGTGGGCCTCGATTTTCGCTAGATAGTCTGATTTCAACAAAATCTAATTTACTTTATGTAGTCAATTCGTTGTCTCAATTTCATTGTAAATTGCATAATGTTTCTCTGTGACCTGGGTAAGACGCGAGTTACTCTAACGGGCTATGCTTTGTGAATCTGTCATCCCGATAGCCTCCCAAGCAAGACAAGAAGAAGGACTCGGGGAAGTCCAAAAAGGACAAAGACCCAGTTAACAAGTCTGGAGGCAAAGCCAAAAAGAAGGTACGTTTCTGATTGACAGGTCAAGCATATTGACAGTAAAACCAACTCTTAAAATAAAAGAATGTACCAGTAATCTACAAAGCTTTATATAATTTACAATATAGTTAATACAGCACAAATAAAAACGTAACCATACATTTTATATTCCACGGAGTCAACTACTGAAATCATATCCTCATTTCTCTGAGCAGAAGTGGTCCAAAGGAAAGGTCAGGGATAAGCTCAACAACCTGGTCCTCTTCGATAAGGCGACCTATGAAAAGCTGTACAAAGAAGTCCCCAACTACAAGCTCATCACACCTGCCGTTGTGTCTGAGAGACTGAAGATTCGTGGCTCTCTGGCCAGAAACGCTCTCCAGGAACTTCTTTCCAAAGGTGACCCGTGGTCTAAACGGCAATTTGGGTTGAATGTGGAGTCTTGTGTTTCTACAGTCATCACTCTGTAAATGGAAACAGTGGTGCAGGCCATGCAGCCAATTTGTACATGAGGGGAGGGGGGTCTGATGGAGTACCCTTTTGCTTTGGAAGGGACTGGTCTCTTTTTGCTCAATTAAGTTCATCGCTGTGCGATATATTGTATGATAGAAAAAACTTTTTTCATGCTTTCATGCGTTTATATCTTTGTGATGAAAGTCACTCTTACTGCAATAATTTTCATCATTTGGACGTCCGGATGACATCAGTAAATTACACTTGACTTTTTTACTGGCTAAGCTTTTATTGCACTTACAGTAGGCTAACATAAGGATAGTTTACGTCAACTCACCTCTGTTGTCTCAACTAGCTGAGTTTGGTGTGCATGAGCCCTTCCCGCAGTGAAGCAGAAAGCGTAGAGTAGCACGGCTTGTGATCATAGAAAAATTGGAGAGGCAGATTCATACTGAGTCTTTTGATTGATTAACCTGCCAGCCTACAAGTTAAATATTTTGCACGGTGCATCAATTCCACTGCTGTAAAAGAAACAAAATCCTAACTAAGATACCTGAAAAACACATGCATATCACGTTCGGGACATGGCCTAAGGATGGTTGTTATTTACAGAACGTGTGCTATATAGTGATATTTATTGTTGAGATATAACATTACTTCTATCAGGAATGTTGGTCATATCGCACAGTCCTAGTTCAGATGTTCTCTCATAACTGAAATTTGTTTTGCAAGGTATTTACTTTCCTTTGGGCTATAACCACACTAACACATCAACTTTATGTATGGTAATGAGAATTTACATGTGGAGTAGGCATTTCTGATGAATCTAGTTGAGTGTTTCAAAAGCTGTTTCAGTGCTTTTGTGGATATTGCAGAAATTTGCTCGGTATTTGGAGGCATTGGTCCAGATTATTGTAATGGCACAGCTTACTTTACTGTACATGGTATACTTACTCAGTAACTGACTGCAAATGACTGTTAGAATTTAAGAATTGTATTGATGTGCATGCAAACTCAGCTTTTTATCTGTAGTGCCTTCGTAACTTTGTAGTGTCTTGTTGACTAATACCTCCTCTATGGCTGATTTAAATTGTAAAGTTCAACTGCATTATATATTTTTAATTAACTCTTAAACCATATCACTTGTTTGTGCTTGGTAGCTCAGTGATAGATGTCAAGGTGACAAGTAAAATGTAACTTTGGTTTTACATCAATATCTAAAGTCTCTTATGGGAAATCCAAATCAGTCATACATGTCTTACATGCTTGTAACATGTCATGCTTAATGGTTCACTTTTCTTTCAAGGCATGATCAAACTGGTGTCTAAACACAGAGCACAGCTGATCTACACGCGTAACACCAAGGGAGGAGATGAGGAAGTAGCAGCAGCAGCAGCAGTAGTACCGGCTGAGAAGGCATAAACAGGTAAAATTGGCTAAATGGGAATATGTTGTGGTCTATGCTATGATAATCTAATGTACTCTATTGTTTATTGTCTTTCAGGTTTTTCTGTTTATTGTTTTCTTAATGAGTTGTTTGTAACTAGACAAATAAAAAATAAAAAAGTAAAGACGTGCTGTCTAGATGTTTGTGTTCATTCTACAAGTGCATCTCAATACCATTAAAATATTGTGCAAAAGTTAAATAATTTCACTATTTTAATTCACAAAGTGAAACTAATGTGGATTGATTACACATAAAGTGAAATAGTTTATGCCTGTATTTGTTTAATTGTTGATTACGGCTTACACAGCTCATGATAACCACATTCAGTATCTCAGATAAAAGGACGTTTTCATTTAATTTGGCAATTAAGGTCCCAGAGTCTGGCGGAAGATTTGAGAGGCACAGAATCTAAATTTGTGATTATTTGGAGAGCCAAGCCTTCTGTTGTTCACTGTGTTCAAGTCCAGAGTCAACTCAGCTGTCTACCAGGACATTTTAGAGAACTTCATGCTACCTTCTGACCAGCTTTATGGATATGCTGATATAATGTTCCTGCAGGACTTGGCACCTTCCCACATTGCCAAAGGTACCAATGCCTGGTTCAATGACCGTGGGATTACTGTGCTTGATTGGCCAGCAAACTCACCTGCCTTGAACCTCAGAAAACGTATGGGGTTTTGTGGCACAACAACAATGCAGATGAGTTAAAGACTGCTGTCGAAGCAACCTGGGCTACCATAACACCTCAGCAGTGCCACAGGCTGATCGAACCCATGCTGCTTATAGATGCAGTAATTCATGCAAAAGTATCCCCAACAAAGAACTGAGTGCTTGTACAGGAACATACTTGTCAGAAGGCTGACATCTGTAATATTACTGTTTTCATAGTCTTGTCATATTCAGATCTGCAATACTGAATGTGGGGCTTTTATGAGAGTGTAGATTTGAACATTGTGGTTACTTACAAAGCCGGGGTCTGGTGGTTCTGCCGTAACATTGTTAGAATCAAACACTGCATTTTGGGCAATTATCGAACAGTTGTGCCTTTTCTGCATCAATGAAGGGTCTACATTATTTAAAGGAAAACATTAAATATATGAACTGTGGCACAATTCAAAATTCATCATACGGAGTATAATGCAGTAAGTATTATCCAACATAATTATTTAGGCCTATTTCATATTTTATTTATTCTGTCCTCTTCTTTGGGGGAAGTAAATTGTACATTTTAATTATATTAACTCCAGGACTTTTAACAGCTCTATGCTTATGTTCGAAACTTTCTGCATATTCAAAACATTTGTGTATTGGGATGTTTTAGGCTAAACCATAGCTGACTTTAAACAATAGTGTCTACTACACCTTTTGGCCATAATCTATTCTATTAAAGCTACTGGAGAATAAGAACTGTCGACTTGGTCTAGTACTGAGTCAGCATCTAAAGTCCCCCCCCGGCCTCCATCCCTTGCGTATCTTTGTGTGCTGTGTTCAGTTACTATCTGAGATACCGGTCTATACTAAGGGCACAGTTCACTCCTTGGACTTATATTTTCATATGAATCTTGAAGATTGATCATCGGTCAAATTCTATCAATGCTTTGACTGTAGGCAGTGGAGGGTCATGACTTATTGATTTAGTGACTGCCTTCACTGGCACTCACTAAAGCTTTTTTTATTTTCCTCCTCTTGGCTGTGGGTGTGGAAAGTCTGGGATTGCCTTGTGATGAATGCTGTCAGATGTACCTTTGTCAGCGCCACCTCAAGCGTCATGTTGCCACTGCCAAGTCCAGGCTATAGTGCCTGCAAGAACAAAAATAATTTGTCACAATCATTTTCCTGACAATGGTTGTCTTTAGGAGTAAGGCGTAAAAATGGGTCCTGATGAAATGCATGTTGCTCCGAAAGCATCATCTCCCTACACAGCTTTTGGTATTAGAGAAGATATATACAGTATATTTACCCATAATCTGTTGTCTGAACTATTTGTGAAATCTATAGAATCCCCTGACAATGTTTTTAAACAGATATATCATTGCATTTCCAAGATTCTTGCCAGGTTTTGATATTTTCTCAAATATATATATATATATATATATATATGTGTGTGTGTACTGTATAGGTGGCTTAATACTCTTGAGAATTCAACCTAACAATATTGTAACTGTTCAAGGAATTAAATAGTAATATAGTAACAATTAGCTAATGATAATAATATGTACCAGCTGCCAATTAGGAAATGTTAGCAATTATAGACATGGGGGATTGGTGTGTAATGTAAATTCCAAACATCCACGCAGAACAAATCATTGCCTTCAGCAAACCACCTCCATTTCATCTGTTGCTACACCCCACTGTCTATTAATACACACTGCTTGTTGCCTGTTCCCTATGTCACACTGACTAACAGCCCCCTTCAAGGTCTACCAGGTTCTGCTGTCTGTGACACGGAGAAGCTATCTGAAGGCTGGTTTTACCTATCTGTGCTGAGAGCAATAGCTGAACTTAGACTTGATTGGAGCCTTCGTTTGAGCTGCCAGTGACTCACTGGTATACATTAGTGGTAGAGCCCAGTTTATATTTTCTCAAATGTTCAATGGATGCTGACTTGCTGTTCTCTTTCTCCTACGTGTATTACTCTCGTGGTATACTAATCAAAAATTGGTGCCCTTCATGGATGCATTAAAATAAATCTGTCCTCAGGCTGGAGTCAAAGAGGATATTATTACGCATTGCCTTAGCAGGACGTGTCAGCGCCGTCTTGTGGAGATAAGTTGAGATGCACGGCTAAATTTATGGCACGCAGCTGCCGAGTGGCTGACAGATGCTGCTACTGCTTCTAGAAGTGCTCAGACAATCTCTGCCCTTCCACAGAGAGGACTGCTGTACTCCAGCACGTCAAGGTAGGCAATGCATGACATTTACATTTTTATTGTATTCTCATTAAGTTTGAAAAGTTGTTTTTTTAATCTAAACTTGACGTGGCTTTTTTTCTCTCCAGGTATTTCATATATTTCCTGTTTAGTTTATGGATTAACATAGAAATGGTTTTGAATACAGGAAAGGATTTTGACAGCAAGCTGACATTTGTATTGTACATATTATATAGTGAGCAATACTACAAAAGTACAATACATAAACTGTGAATATGGTGTGTGTTTTTCACATAATTATGACACCAATAATAGTTATATGCAGTGTACGTGTTTGTTTCGTGCCTGTTGGTCTTTTAAATTTAGTCCACAATGCTATGTACTATTTATAGAAGCAGAAGCATTACAGCAGTGTGTTTAGCAGCAACTGACCAGACAGGACAGATAGGAACTTCTGGTAGGAGCAACAAGCATAGCTTTCCATAGTTGCCTTTTCTAACTGCTAAACATTTGAGCTCTTTTTGGTACTCCTGTGTTTCCATTTCCATTACATTCCATTACATCTTTACAAGTGGGCCTAAGTTCAGCTATGGTTTTATTTTTCATATACATACATTGTGCAACGCAATGTCTTAAAGTTGAGTTGACATTAGGTCAAGTCAAGCTATGACCCAGAAAGAAGTCAATTTCAAGAAAGCAGTTAACAGAGTTTGGAATGGAACATTTACAGTTGACATCTGAGCTTAAATGGCCCTTTGTCAGTAACATTAAATTCCTTATAAAACCTGCAACACCTGTGTTTTGTTAGATGTAAGGTCACGTACGTATTTTGGATCATAGCTCCCATAAATTTGGATGTTCTCCTTGGCACTCTAGCCGCAAGGCTGCTCAAAGAGTGTTTATTTGAGTTGCTATGGAAAGCTCTCTGTGGCACTAAGAAACCAGAGCCGGGAGAAAGCTTTAAAGATTCAGCCTCAAACTGCTGTTTGTCCTTCTCTATGGCATAATGCTAGACGCCTCTTAGTACTCTCATTATATTAATTGAAGCGGGTTGGAACAAATTAATTAACACCATAACTATGAGCTCCGTTAGCTTGTCTGTTCATTTAGTCATACTGCATTATCAGGTTTGCAAAGTAGTTATGGTTGTCAAGTACAAACAACTACGGTGTTAAGAATCTAAAGTAACGTTGATAGTTATTCTCATAAACTAGGGTGAAGGCTAAATTGAAATGTCTGTGAAACTCTAGATGTCAGTAAGAGTGAAAGCATTCTTTATAGCTCACAATGAAAGGCTGCATGCACGGAAAACTGTTGCTGTGGTTCCATTTGTCATCATGACTCACTCTCCAAAGTAAGATTAATGAACATAAGGTAGATGAGATATGGACACAGAATAGAAATAGCCAGTCCATAATAATATGGTATTTATCAGTCCCTCTTCCCCCGTTATCCCTTTAGTAGTAGAGTTAGGTGGAGCTTTTCTGGGCAAAACTAATTTGCTTGCTTGTTAAATCAAGCTATTCATCATGGCTGGGCTATGAGCCCACATGTCACATCCTGTGGTGAGCTTGGTTTTGTTGGAGAGATACTCTCCACACTTTGTGCCAGCATGCCTGTTCCTTGTCCTGGCTGCGTATACAACAGGAAGGTAGTTTTTTGTGGCCATGGCAACTACTCCTTTATCAATTTTGCTTTGTTAATAGCAACTTTACTGCACTGTTCCCTGCTGTGGTTGCTCTTCTGGCAGTGGCAGGATCATATCACAAACATCGTACTCTGTTGAACACCTGTTTATGTCAAGGAAGACTTACTGTTCACCATGGAAAGTGCCCCTTAAACTTGACTGAAACCATGTTTACTCTGGCAATAAGATTGCAGCATCTGTCACCTACGTAAATGAGTCTAGCTACCATGACTTTGTGCAACTCAATGTCGTAAAATTGAGATGACATTGCTTGTTTATTTAGCATAGAATGCATTTTCCTCATACAATTCATCAGTTTATTTCTTATATAATTTTCTGTTTTGATTTTCACGTTGCGATAATTGTAAAATATTGTTTCTGGCTGTAATAATGATGTCTGAAGACCACTGCATCAGTTTCTCTGGTTTGAGTAAATATATTAAAAAAATTAAATATATATATACTGAATTTTTATATTAAATGGAGTTGTATATGATTATATTTTCCCTTTAGGCAATATCATGTAATAATTATGTAGTAATTGTCTTTTTTTTTTTGCCTTCAGTATTGTTCAGCTCAAAGCAGGACATTTTTGTGGTGAGGCGAGGCCTGATATCCACTCCAGTGCACAAGCTCCTAAACTACACACCACCATAGCCTTACACACTACAGTATTAAGGAGTTTCAGTTCTGTAATGTTCATAAAAATGTCCACTGTGGAAAAATAAAAATGACTTAAAAAATTAAGTGGCATTCAAGTTTTTCATATGTGGGTGTGCATGTATAGTTTTGAACCTTGACCTCATTCAGCAACTCCTTGATGGAGCCCGACCCACACTTTGAAACCTACTGCACTAGTAGCTATGCCACCATTACTATGTCAAGACAATTCATTTAATTTATAAACACATTTAACAGCAACCAATGGCGCCCAAAGTGCTGTACAATTATGTGACTTAAAAAATAAATGAAACCATGCAACAATAAACATACAGGAGTGTCCCTATGGACTCATACTTTCACACCGAGCGTGTGTATGCTAATTCCATGATCTGTTGGCCTGGTGTTGTGTGCGTCCAGCAGATGGTGCAGGAACAGTATGTCACCACCACCCGGGACGGCAGTGTCCCCAGGCCGGTGTCCGAGCACGACTATAGGATTGGCATTTATGGCTGGAGGAAACGTTGCCTCTACATGTTGGTCCTGCTGCTAATCATCATCCTTGTCATCAACTTTGCTCTCACCATCTGGATCCTCCGGGTCATGTGGTTCAATACGGTACCTGACATTTCCTTGCCCCTCCTTCTTTCTTTCAATGTCTGTCTTAGCTTCTGTCCACGAGACCTACTGTACATGTGCATTTTAATACATTATGATCATGATCTATTCTATATTTATAACTGTAGCGCATCCACAGCTTGATGCTATTTTCCCGTTTGTGAACGGTCCTTTAATAGCCAGTTGTGTGTGTGTGTGTGTATAATTACATTTACCACATATTTTATGCTATGTTTTTTTTATTAGGTACTTAGCTAAGGCTCCTTTGCCTACTTTGTTGTACATCTGCTACTGCAGTATGCCAACCTTCAATTTGACTTGTGAAAATGTAGCCTCCATTTTTTCTCCTTTTTCCAATCACTAATGCCTGAGAAGCAAAGTATTATTACATATTTAAGCCTGGACTGTGTTGTACCATTCTAGAATATTTCGATGTTGATGCCTTATTTATCATGCTGACATGCCCTGGGCTACCTGGAGCCATATATCTAGTGCCGATACTTTGCTGTCTAAACAGCAGAGTTTATGTGTTTTTTATTGCATGGTGCATTGTCGCTTCCCCGTCTGAGGTCCAGATGGCATCTGTGGATTTATGCATTCTGATGCAGGAGAAATGGAGGCTACACACACACACACACACACACACACACACACACACACACACACACACACAAACACAGCGCTGTGTAGTACACAGCTTCTTATCAGGTTGGTTTACTCTCAAGTTTTCCTCTTTACTTATGTTTCTCTTCTCTGGTGTCCCCATATATGAGAACACAGCTTCTTTTCAGGCTGGTTTACTCTCAAGTTTTCCCCTTTACTTATGTTTCTCTTATCTGGTGTCCCACATATCTCTGCTATCAAGGGTGTTGAACACTTTAGATGGTTTACCTGCTTTTATATGGGGCCCTCAGGCTGGTTACTTAATTTGCAGTTAAAGTGATGCATCTTTTCTCCCATATATGTCTACATTATGTGCTGCAGTGTCAATCTTTGTCTTAGTGTGTAACAGCCTCTTTGTAATGGCGGCCATTGCAGGATGGAATGGGTCTCCTCCAAGTACACCCAGGCGGGGTGAGGTTGGAAGAGGGGGAGTCTGAGTTCCTCTTTCCGCTCTACGCCCAAGAGATCCACTCTAGAGAAGTAAGATAATCCGCTAACACTTACTGTCTTTCAGTATGTGTTCTCTACACATTCCTCCTCTTTCTGTCCTGTCCTCTCCTTTTTGCGTTGGGCTTTCCTTTATTATCATCCTTTATCGTCGTGCCCGCTAGCAGTAAGGCAACGCAATGTGGAATAAAGTAGTGTGGCAGCACAGGCCTTGCTCGTGCCCTCTGTCCCCAGAGATTAGATTGGATCGTTTGCACACTTCCTGCTCTTCAAATTAATTAATGGCAATAAAAGGGGGCAGTTTTGTCAAATAGTCACTGAACTTTACGAATTAGCATAAAAAATAGGGTTCATCAGCTGCTCACATTATAAACGGTGTTGCAAAGAGCTCCCTATTAACCTCCTGGATGTTTGTGGTGGGGAGTAGTTTATGGCACGCCTGCTAGCAGCAGATGGGAACACTTTGCTGCAGTTGTTTACATATTATGGGGTTTTCTTGCTCATAGTAGAGATTTTCCTTTATGACCCTTGTAAAAACAAGTTCTGTCAAGTTTTCTGTATATTTAAAAAATATTATCCAGCTTCTAACAAGGTTTATTATTTATCGTCCAAGCTCTAGAATAAAATCACGTATTACTTTTTTTGTTAACAGGCTCTTTCGCCAAAAAAAGCTAGTTTCAGCTGGCTGTAGCTTTTGAGACATTGTGAACACATCAGTATGTCTGTACATTTTGTTGTACACAATAGTCACATTGTAAAAATGCTTCGTTTTCCAGAACTCCTCACTTCTGGTGCACTCATCTGAAAATATCTCCCTTAACGCCCGCAATGAAAATGGTGATGTCACAGGAAGCATATTTGTGGGTAAGAGGATTACAGAACATGCACATGTAGGATAGAGTCATTTAGAAGCAGATAGAGGGTGCTATTCATATTATGAGGGCAGTTGTACAGCTATTCGTGAAATTGTCCTGGGGCATATTTTCACCGAACATTACAGGAAAGCATCTTTCCATTAATAATCTCTTTGATTCCCATTTAAAATCCATTTGGTTCAAGATTAACATCTCTACCCTGGCATATCAAATGTTCCCTATCAGACAGAGCCCCTGAGGATAGCTTCAATTCTAGTACTAGCAGATCCTCCATGGCTGTTGAATGAGCTGCAGAGAAGTGATTAAACTATGAACTAAGTGCATGCAATACACAGTATATTGCTGTATTAATTTAGTGACTCTCTAACTAGCACTTTACTACACATGCCTCACCGATTGTTAGAGTCTCATGATCAAGTCTTGTATGGAATGACCAATGTACTGGGTTTTGGCAAATTAACTACTTGTGTGATACATTTGCTAAGACCCTTCTACTAATGGTGGTGGTGTTGTTGTAGGTCCAAAGCAGGTGACGGTTTACGCAAAAAAGCTTTTCATTAATAATTCCCGTGATGACGGGATGCTGTTTACTGCAGACGACCAAGAGGCACTGATTGGACCAAAAAAACTACGCATCACAGGTATACCTGCTATGTCTGTCACCATGACACCTCTGTAGCTTGCCTGGACAGAAATATGTCAGCTGTGCCTATAAAAAAAGAATCCAATGTATTTTCTAATTAATACACACACACATAACAATAATATCCTAGCCTTCACAATGTGTGCGGGCAGAGCTTCTGAAGGAGCACACTATGGCTTTGAAGGGAGAATGTTATTGTTTTAGATAAAGTTCAAATAACAAGCGTACTCTAAGGACTTACTTTACATTTTAACAAAGGGGGTTAATTATTCTGAAATATATCTGAGCATTCCAGACCATCGCTATCTTATTTTCAGTGTTTTTCAGTGTTTGTGTGTTTGTGTATTGATGGCAGGTCATTGACCTCACACTGCCTTGTCTAATTAGTGTTGAGGAGACAGTTGAATCATAAATCATGTCAGTCTTTTCCCCTGTCACCCATGTCCTGGACTGCCCAATGAACCGCAGCACAACACATTTAGACAGATAAACGATATATGTTTTTCACAGTTGAATAGATAATGACGACACAGACACGGTAGAGGCTAGACCTGTTTGCAACTACTTAGTAAATCATTTGTATTTACTAAAGGTCTACGTGTGTTGTCTTAAATACCATTGAGCCTAATAAAACCTACACAGTAAAATCCAATATTGCAGCTACACCACTGTAATGTTGTGCCCATATCTTTGTATTTGTGATTCTTTCTGTCAGGACCTGAAGGAGCACTGTTCCAGCACTCTGTAGAGGTGCCGTTGCTTAGCTCTGAACCTCTCAAAGACCTGAGGTAAGCAGTAAAAGACTAATCTGGTAATTGTTTTGCACAGTATTAAAGCAGGTAAAGCAGCAGTGTGTGATGTCTGGACACACTTAAGTATGTGAAAAAAAATTCCCAGTTTGGGCTGTTAAAGCCTTATATACCTTTTTTTTTGTTATGTGCACAATGTGTATAAATACATTAAAACAACCAACATGAACAGACACAGACAATGGTCTGTGGTTCATCTTTTTATCATTTGTTATAGGTTGGAGTCGCCAACCCGCTCTCTCAGTATGAATGCACCAAATGGAGTTCATTTTAAAGCTTTGGCCGGGAACATAGAAGCAGCTTCCACCATGGATGTTCTTCTGCAGTCTAGCGAAGGACTGGTAAGTCAGTGAACCTGTTCACCAGCTGACCCTGCTCTGTACAGTGTCACGTTCTGAAACCTGACGTGTGCGCATGAACATTTCATCGTTATTATTTCATGTTTGTAGTCAGCCGCTTTCATGAATGGCAATAGCAATGTATACTCATACATATTATGATCTGGTCACAAACCTGTGTTGCACTTGATACTGACACACAGTAGGAATGCTCTATAATGTCTCACATTCAGTATTTAATTAATTTGTATGGCGTATACACTTCTCTCTAGCTGCTTGCCGTGTTATTGCACAGTATGTATGTGGACATTGAGCATGAATGTCATTCAAAAGGGTGGAGCCCACAGCTTTCTTTATTATGTGTAGCAGTATTGCCATCATCCGAAACAACACCATTGTTCAGAATATTGCTTGTTTTAGTCCCCGCTTTTTTATTACCCTTTAAATGTCCTTGCTCTCCGTGCGATGTGTTGTGCAGCTGGTGTTGGACGCTGAGACGGTACGCCTGCCGAGCTTACCCCTAAGCGGAGGAGCAGGCGTGTCTGGCAACACTCGCGGCCTCTACGAAGTGTGTGTGTGTCCCAGTGGAAAGCTCTTCCTGTCCAAGGCTGGAGTCACCTCCACTTGCAGTGAAAGCCAGGAGTGCTAGCTAATTAAGCATTATCAGTAACCACATCATGGTTTCAACACACACACACAAGCAAGGCCTCGAAGCAGAAAGCACAACTCTTCGTACTATTCACGTTTCCTGCAAGTACACACATACAAATAGACTGTTTGACAGGGCCACAAGTGGTGAACCACCATCTTTCATGGGTTGTGACTGAGAATGTTTAAAAACCACTGCCTTAGATAAGTTTCTTTTAAAATATTTCATGTGTGGAGGTAAAGGTCAGCATAAAACTGCCACTTCAGCATCTACTACTGTATTCTAGATAGAGTAATCCAAAAAGTAATAATACATTTAGTCTAAGTAATGTAAGTGGCTTTTTCCTGCGTTGGAACAGTTTAAAAAATATATTTATACACACAGTGTTTTGGCTGGGCAATGAGGAGCTGGTAAAAAGCTTACGTCCTATGCAATATTATTTAGTGGTGCAATAAAAATAAATACAGTGTCAAGGGCTTGGATTCATTTTAATACATGTTTCAAATGGGGCATTTTATCGCTACATATTTTGTCAATTTATCAACTTAGTAAAACCTCATGTCCTTCTGGTTCCAAGTCCTTGATATGTATACTTTTTTATGTTCTGTCTTTACATATGTTGGGGAGAAAAGCATGATAAACATTGATAAATATTACAAATATTTGATTATTTTGCCAATTTTTATGCTGAAGCCCTGTGAAAAGGTTGTCACTGACAGTCTTACTCATGGAAAAAAGAAATCACACTGGAGTCTACTCCAGATATGTATGGCAGTAGCCTTACCTTTCAGAAGTATTACTGTACATTTAATACATTCAAAACTTTCCAATAGTTATCAGTGCAAATCATTGCTTTAGCAAAGAGAAAACCCATAGCATGAAGGTATGGTAAAGGTGGAGTCAGTGACGGTAAGCTAGTAGCCTACACGTTCATATTTAGATAATATCTCCTCATGGTCTGCTAGCTGCCTGTTATGCGTGCACACTGAAGTAATTATCCGGTGCTTATGTATTTGGGAACACAAAGTGGTGCAGACTGCACCACACAATATCCTCCTTGAAAATGTTTATCTAATGTGTGGAGCGGCGCTTATGAGGGAGCACGCTATTGCATTGAAAGGAGAGGTCTTTTTATTTTGATATTCTAACAAATGTCAACACTCTTCTCCAGAATTGCTGACCACCTTCACTTTACATCTGTAAATAGGAAAATTGCTTCAAGTTGTCTTTGACAGCAATTTTTGTGTTATGTCAGTTACCAAACATTGTAGCCCCCCTTCCCTCTAGTCATGAAGATAGTCATTTTAACCGTAAGGGTGGAAAATGATTTGTAGTGAACATATTTTCAGTTTTAATCCCTGTTCTTGAATACTTTGATCAAATCGTTTGAGTGCTTATTTATTTGATTTTATATGTTTGAATAAACTTAACATTCTTGGTATTTGTTTTGAATTAAAGTGTGTATTATATATTTCATATTTTAGGTCAAAATGATGTCCCCATTTTTGTTTTCAAGTATATTAAACACAATCTTTGTTTACAGAGTACAGATATTAATTGCTTCAGAATTGCATGTGGTGTTAGGGAATACAGAAGACACCGCAGAGGTTCCAGGTAGCAGATGAGGTTGCGTTAGGACCATCAATCAATGCGTCCATGGTAAGCCATTCATTCATATAGTAACTTTATTGAAAATGAGTGTGCCTTTTAATTTTATGTGAACATTTTCAAGTATTATTCAAACAAAACAAAATAGTTCGCTGACACATCCATTAAATTTAAATTCTATAAAATAGATTAATGAAGACACATTTCTCCAGTTTTTTACATAGGAGAGAGAAATGTTTCAGAAAAATATTTAGGTCAAGCTGGTAAATGAGGTACTGCTCCCGCCGTAACCAATCGCAGGGTACAACTACTAATCAAATACTGCACTCTAGTGGAATGGTTTAGAATTAAATATCTTTGTCCAAAAAAGCATTAGAAATTATACCAGAAACAAACGTTTCCACTATACAATTTGCTGTGGTGTCTCAAATAGCCTATTTGCAGGCTTGATCAAACCTCACAAACATATAGTATTATCTGAAATTTTACAATTCTTCGTGATTGTAGTATTGATTATGGTGACTTTATTTTTTACTGTTTTATTTGGTTGTTATAAGTGCACGTCTGAGAAGCATATGATAAGGAAACTTTTGAATTTGAACATTGCTTGTCATAATTTCTTCATTTAAACAGTTTGGCTGATTCACAGTCTGGTCAGGATTAGGTTTAAATGTCATTTATTTGGCCTTCAGATTATGTACAGTATATGCATCACATAATATTTATATTCTCCAGACATAGAGATGCAGGGTATTTGCTGTCTGGAACATATAGATAATATGCATACAAGCGCTGCAATTAGAAAATGTCTACCCTCCCTTAGAGTCTGTATATTATTGTATTTCACATTAATATACAATACATTCAATTTAGGCTATTGTCAACAGCAATTTAAATAGAATCCCATCTGTGCCACGTTGTATACCACAGTGCGTTCCCTTAAAATAAAACGTTTACGGTGTGGCACAGTGTATATCATCAAGTGACATACATTTTGCTAATGTAAATGTGTTTGAAGGAGCATGCCTTGGCTGAATTACCTCAACAATGAGGTGCAATAAATTGGACAACAAAGAATAAAAACACATACAATTTGACAAAACTGATTGAAACATTACCCATATTAACAGGATAAAGGTACCTTAAAGATAAAGGTAAAATGTCCTTTCAATGCATCAAAATGTATAATTTATATATGCCCATGCTATCCCTATAGAAATGAAATGGCTTTTCTTACTTGATACAACAAGACATGAGTTATGGGCTGGTTTGTCATATTCAAAGCATTTAATGCAGAATACACTTGTGTATACAAACAACATGAATGAAGTAAATTGTCAAAATGAATTGATCTCCCAATATTATTGCTCGCACATTTAAACAATAATCCTTTCCCTACTTGAACATTTGAACCTTTCACAGTTGATGGTTGCTGGAGTGACACATGCACTCTGTAAGTACAAGTGCAAATACATGTAGTACAGAAAAGTGCTTTATCTATAAGCATTAATTATGGTACATTAGATTTACAACTTATACAGAAATGATAAGAAATAAAGCAATATACAAAACCATTCAAATGTACAAATACAAACTTGAATGTAATTGAGTTTCAGCATTTAGGACACAATACATGACAACAGTGTTTTTTTTATACTTTATAGAGAAACAATATAGTTGCACCCAATATATTACAGTCAAATAGTTAACTGTGGCAGGAAAAATATAATTTTATAAAAGATAAAGTAAAAAACCCAGCATTTTACTAATCTAACAAAGCAAAAATATGGAGAATTTGGTAAACAAAATGTTCTGAGGCATTTGTATGTACAGCATTTGCAGATCAACGGTTTGTTCAGTCATTATGGAGACATTTGTTTTCAGACTTTAACTAATGACATATAGGGAGCCATACATGTATGCATTGTGCATGGGCCACAGAACAACCACCATAGGTAGAATATGCATATGTACCATAAGCTGCCAGCTAGATACTTTCATTTGCTTCAAAACAATAATGTATGTATTGCGCTATAGCCCTCTATTTTATCAAGGGTCTAGTCATATTTTTTTGTTTTAATAAACATTCTTGTATGTAACTGCAGTATTATGACAGTATTACATTTATTACATTTTCTGCTGAACAAAAGTTTCAAGTTTAATGATAATCCGTGCAGTGCACTCCATCACCCTCATTGCAACCTCAGATGTGTATCTGTCATTGGGTATTTGTGGAAAGGGAAGAAGATCAGGATAACGAGTTCTTAGACTATCCACACCATATGCTTCCAGGATTTGAACGTCATGGGCAAGTCCAGATAACTTGGAGTTGTACTCCTCTACTTTTTGTGCCAGAGCAGTTGGTTTCACATCTTTGTCTGACTTTCCTCTGACTGCATAGTCAGCCGCTATCAGAGCCAGCTTCGTGGCCAGGTAGCATTTGAAGCATACCCACTCATTGGCGTTCTTATGCAAGTCATTGCGAGCAGCAGAGAAGTTGGCTCTTGCTTGTCTCAGCCACCTGCGGGCTTCCACTGGGTTTCCAACAGATTTGAAAGTTGGGGGCACAAAGAAACGATTAGAATGAGATGAACCTGCATAGGTAGTGTAATGTTCCCTGAACTGTTGCCTCTCTGACTTATGACTTGTTGCTTCCTGATTCCATGAGGTATAGAATCTTTGAAAGGAACTTTTTTCAGACTGGAAGCGAGCTGATGATGTAGAGTAGGGTCTCCTGGAGGCTCTGTCTGTGTTTTGCTGATCACTCAGAGACTGTTTCTCCATCCTGCTGATTTCATTCTGTAAGTGCTTGAACACCTCTGTGGCAATGTCCAAATTTTCTGCATTCTTGTCTGGATGCCACTTCAGATACAAACGTCGAATAATCTTCTTTCTTTCAGTCTCAGGAAGCTTCCAAGCTTGTTCAACTACTAAGGTCACTTCTTTCAGAATCTCAGGCAGTGCGTGAAGCTTGATCTTCTTAGGGGATTGTTTTTGGGGAGAGGGTCGTTGGTTTTCCTTGCCGCCAAATTGAGGTGGAACCATTCGTGGACCAGCAGAACGACAATTTGGGCTTGTTGGTGTTGATTGGGCACTGCTATCTCTAACATGAGTGCTTTCATCTTGTCTAGAGAATTTATACAAGTCTAAGGAACTAACAATCTTGTACTCACTGTATCCAATGTCAATCTGAAAACATTTACCAAGGACACTTGGGTTGTCTTCCTCTTCCTTTTGCACTTCTTGAACAATAATAGCATATGTGTAGGTAGGCTGGTAGGACCCATAGATGTCTCCACCTTCAGAGTCTACAAGGTAGCCAACATATTCACCTGGATAAAATACATTCAAGGGATCCATGAGGAGTATGTGATGTATCTCAGCTGGTATGGGGGTTCCAGGGAGAGGCAGCTCAAGTTTAGAGGGCTCTGTTGAGTCATATTTTACCCCAAGGTTGTCTAGCTTCTCTGTAATTCTGTAAATGTCATTGCAGCCTAACATAGCAATTAGATAGGATGTATCTGATATCAAATTGTCTGTAGCAGACTTTAATGTCATAGCCAGTGCTAAAAGAAAGTTGATGTCTTTGCTGTCTGAATGTTGGATATAGAGATGAATCACAGCTGACCCATACCTTTTCAGAAAGGCAAGGGTTTCGCTGCGGCTATGTGGGATGGGACTGCATCCTTTGACTCTTAACGTTGTCTGAAGTTTCTCAAAACAAGATACCTTCAGGCCCTCACAAAGTGCCTTGCATAGACGTATTGCCTTTTCTTCATTGACAAGGAATGTATTGTCATTTTCATGTTTCATTATTCTGATCAGTCCTGTGATAAATTGCTCTGATGACAACAATAGCTGAAGTCGACCTTGAAGTGAGCAGAGAGCTCCAAACTGGCACATTTTGGGTGAATCTTCGTCAAGTTGTTCTTCTAGTATGTTACTTAGGAGTCTGGGCCTTAGGTTTTGTGGGAGAAGCATTATTATCTTTGTATGGTAGGAATGATCTTTCCCCAGATAGCACTGGCTCAAGTCCACGAGCATCTGAACTCCAACATTACCCTGAATTCTGCTCTTGTAATGCGGGGCATCGTCAAACACTAAGCCATTTGATTTGGCTAGTCTACCATCATGGCTTGGCAGGTAAAATATTAAATCTCTGAGACTGTCAAGATCTTTGCGAATTTCAACTGGCTCATTTTGTAAGCTTTTGAACAATCCTGAGACAGCTCTTTTCACAGTTCTCATTTCATTTGGATCAAGCTGCTTGCCCTCTGAATTCCTGTAAATGCGACACAGCACTTCAACATACTGTTTTGTTGATACTACATCTTCTGTGCCAAGAACTTTAAACAGCTGATGGAAGGTGCCGAGTTCAAGTGGTAATTTGTATAAGTAGGGCTTGAAGTCAGATTCATTGTCCAAATTAATGACAACCTCTTCAGGCTTAAGTAGTTTCCAGCCATCTTCTACCATGACAAAGGCCACCCCACGAAGTTGGTAGCGAAAATCTCTTTTATCAGCATTGAGAAATTCATAGGTAGACCGTAATACTTTATTTCTTGTTCTCACCATTTCATCATCTGGATTTGATATGTTGCAGATGTTCTTGCAGTTGCTTATTACTTTCTCTAATGGTGGTTCCAGATTGACACCCAACATGTTTAATATTTGGTCAAGTTGTTCCTGTCCCGTAAGTGTGCTTCCATCCTGGTCCTTTATACTTGATGGTGTAGCTTTTTCTGGTAGAATTGGGCAAGCTGTCCAAAGCAAGTGAATTATATCAGTTTGCTTGAATTTTGGATTTACTTGAGATCCATTGAAACGAATCAAAGGCAGTGTGCCACTCATCTCTTGGTATTGTGAATGAAGACGAATAAGTTCTGTGGGAGCGCGCTCAGGACATAAAAATGCTATCATTGAGAGCTCTTTGAGGAAGGCACCCACAAATAGATCAGTCCTCTCGTTGAAAATATGATTCAAGAGAACATCAACAATGTTTTGCACTTTTTCTTTAGTCCAGCTCTCTGTTTGGGCTTTGATGCTGACCTCTTTTGCAAACTGGAGAACTTGTTGTTGAGAGACAATGTGCTTAAGACCTATGTTTCTCAGAAATGTTATCCACATGGCGAGGAAAGATGTCCCATTTTTGGGTTTAGACATCTGCTCAACTTTCCGAAAGAAGTCATTAGGTATGAATGACTTAGCAGGTAGCATAACCTCAAATACCTTCACTGTCTCATCGTAGAACAATTTGGCTGGCTTTAGCCTGTTTGTATAGTCATAGATGAAGGACAATCCCTCCAATTTTTCAAACAGCTGATCCTTTATCCCACAAGATTCTTCCATTGACAAAAGTCTCTCTTTCAAATAGACAACGTGTTCAATTTTTGCATCAAATGACATACTTTCAAACTTTGGCAGAAGATGTTTAAGATAGACCTCCAAATCATCGATTGGGGTACATCCAAGAAAACTGTACAGCTCTTTCAATTGTGGATTTTCTGCAAGGAAGGCAGCTGATGTTGTTTGGGCCCATTTGTCTATGTCTGCGGTAGGAATGCTTTTTGCGAGAACATAGCATGATCCGAAGTTTGCAATGCTAATATATCTGCCACTAACTGCTTTATAGCATGGGAGAAGTTTAAGGCTCTGTGCATCTTCCAGTGTGAGGTTAGCCAGGTTGCAATTGAAATACAACAGAAGTGCTTCAATATCTTTGTCTGTCAAATGTCCTGCTTTGAATGTTGATGCCTGAATCATGTATTCTAGGGCTTTCAGAATACTTGATGGATTTTCAATGTTTGCTGTGCGTTGTGTGAGAAAATGCATGATGGGATTCTCTTTGACACAGATTTTGTTCACTGCAAGCTGAATGCAGCCTCCTTTCATTAAGGTGTGAAATACTTTGTCATTTTGACCATGTGGGAAGATGGCTATATTTATCAAACTTAGTGGTAAGAGCACATCATGTTCAGGAACCACTAGTTTGTCTCTTGCCATGTATTTTGTCCCAGGTAGCAATGCCCAGTCTTTCAGAATGTCAATTACACTGTCAAAATTAAGTCTGATGTCTGATTCGTCCTCTTTAACAGAAATATTTTCACAAATAAAATGCCATGCATTTTTGAGCCAGCATTCACTTGCAAAACTATCTCTCCACCTCACTGGTATTCTTGCTCGATATTCTCGTGGAAGAACAGAGCCCAATAGGTCACCAAAACTACTAATATCAAATGTTTTTGCAACATCTGCTTCTAGAAGGATGTCACTATACCTCATGTAAAGTGTGTTCATGAACATTTCTTTCCTTGATGAGATCAGCTCATGATGTGTTGTGAGAAACTTTGGCCTTTTGGAATCAAACACATGAAGCATGTTGTCCATTGTTAACAATAGAGGCAGACCTTCTATTTTTACTCCATCCACCTCTACATCTTTAAAGCAGTAGTCAACTAGGAGCTTTAAACTGTGGAAAAGCTTATAGTTTGACTGCTGGAGCCGACAGGGAAGTTTCCCAACTTGGCAAGTGGAGTCTGGTGATGAGAATGTGCGAAGAAAGTTTCGTACATCCTCTGGAGTCACATAATTAACTGGAATCCCGGCATCTTCCAAACATAAAAAAAGATTTGCAGTCTCATCACAGCCATACACCAGATTGAAGCCAACTTCTAGAAGCAATGTCTTTAGCCGATAAACATTTTCTGCCACAGATTTCCTTGTGGTGATATTGTACTCTGTATTTTTCATGTGTTGAAGCTCATCTTGAAGCAGATTGTCAAAGAAGGCTCTGCCTTTGTTTGCAGAGGATGTGCTGACCCACGAGATGTAAATAATGGAATGCATTTCAGAATTGTCAATATGTGGTGCTCTGACCACAGGAAGTAGACGCTTATGGTCAGCATCAATGCAATGATAGACTGATTTAACAAGGCAGTACCAATCCGCCTGTATAGCCATTCTGTTGACAGGAAAAAAGTAGAGAAACTTACGCAAAGTCTCTTTTATGACATGAATTGATGTTCCTTGTAGTACAGTCATGGTTGGATCAGAGCCTGGGAAGTACTGTCGCTTCAGTTGAATTAAAAGTTCAACATATGCAGGAGCTATGAGGGATGTCATCAAGTTGTGATTCCAATCACTTCTTACGCCTACTCCATTGTCATCTCTCCATAGGTTCCTTCTTGCAGAATCCAAAGCAAAATGACCATTTACATGAAATGGTAATCCAGTCTCTAATGAAAGAGGCAAAAAACAAAATGCCCTGTGTGGTTTTTTGTAGTTGTGGCTTACACATGCAGCTACTCCACCACGTGGAAATAGAGTTATGTCTTCATTTTTGTGGGCTGAGATGACACCTTTTGAGACATTTTCAATGTTTGGGAAGCCAGATCGATTGCAGATCATCCATGTAGTTGAATTTCCATCAGTGTCCTCTATTTCCATTGTGTAGGTAATCTGTTGGACTGGGATAGATGTGAGCTGTTTCTTCTTTGTTACACTATCAATGACTGAGGAGTGAAACTGCTTCCGTTTTAGACGATCTCCATCTGTTAATTTAGCAGTCACAGAATAAAGCACTTTGAGTTCCCCTGTTGCATTCTCAATTTCACATATTGATATTTTTTCCATGTGGTTGAGGAACATTAACAGCTCTGCACCATCATTTTTTAGTTTATCCAGAAGATTCTGTACCATTCTGTCTGATGCAGGAACAGAACTTATTTCAGATGTCTTTGCCATTTCTGGTGAACGAATGGGGAATCTGAACATTGTGCTCCGATCCAACTTGAAATTAGTTCCTAAGTAAAGACTGAGAACATCTGAAAACTGTGATCTAAAATCAGAGTCCAAATCCCTAAACATTCTTCCAGGACTGACAGACGTTGCACCAGGTGCATACTGTGCATGTGGATCAAAGATGCAGAGAATATCATTGTTTGAAATGAAGGAGGGACAGTCAGTAATATGATAGACAGAATTGAATCCTATGCCATACTGCCCGGTTTTGCCAGGATTGGCCTCTTTTGTTCCTCTTCCGAGGTTTTGTATTCCTCTGATATCATCCTCTGTGAAAGGCTGGTTGTTATATACACAGAGAGAAGGCCCCTGCATTGGCACCCATTTATCATCAAATATTCTGTCTGTGGGATGGGTTCTTGGATCAAATACAAAGTAAATCTCAGTGGCTTTTGCATCATCTGCATTTTGAAGCAGCTCTTTTAGCATTTCCTTTTCTGATGGATAAGCATTAAGAATGCTTTTAATTCGACTTGTGAGCTTTTCTTTCTGTCCAAACTCACTACCAAGTGTAGTGAAGCAGATATTTGAGGCATACCTTTCCAAGGCTTTGTGTCGTTTTGGTATAGCACCTAATTTAACAGCAACCTCTCTTGGAATATCTCCATGACAATATTTTACAGTAAAGTCTCTGACTTTAATCCAAGGGCAGTCATTATAGCATAATGACTTTGATGGCTGCAGTGTCAGACTAGTATCAGGTAGAAGGATTTCTCCATAATTTGCTTGGCAGTATTCTTGGTTTTTATCTCGGATCAAGCTCCATATTCCTTCGCTAATAATCCTGCGAGAGAGTTGAAAGTTCTCTTCAGTAAGGGCTTTTCGCCCACAATCTTGTTTTAATGCCTTAAGAACAGCTGAAAAATCATCTACCGTGAAGCTTGAAAGAACCCCAACATTTTCAAAGACCTCTCGACAACTGTTTCTGTACTTGTTGGGAAGCTGATAAAGATACGGAGTTGCATCAAAATTCAAGTAGAAAGCAACTTTGGAAGGGTTAATGTAAGTGTTCTCCACTAGAATGGAGTTAAATGTTTTCAACTCTTGCATGATTTGTTGCTTTGCACTGTCATCTTGTAGCATTTCCTCATGTATGTATTTATAACAGGCATTTGTTATGTTTTCTTGATAAAGAGTGACACCGTCAAAAGATTTGGACAGTTCTTTGAGTTGACGTATGACTAGTCCTACTGTTGGCTTCTTTATCAGTCCTAGACAGTCTTTTACAGCCAGTGAGATTGGGCCAGACCCTTTGAAAGATGGGGAGTTCTCATTTAGTATAGGTTTCATCAGACATACTGTGTCTTGATGCTCAGTTGTAAATAGTTCTATGGCAGAGAACATAGTTGTGGGGGTAAAGTTATTACCGTGCCATGGTAGTGAAAACCCTGCAGGTCTTGTCAGAAAAGGAAGGAACTTAATGCCACGTAGCTTTGCTAATAGTTCCTCTGTTCCTTGATCTTTCATCTTCAGTTTCTCATCAATGAGACTAAGGAGTATACTGCTGCGAGAGCATGCAGCTATGTGATCATTTTCATTCAGATCAGTGACGGATTCAGCACGTTCAATCAGGTCTTCCCATGAAAGATCATCTTTTACCATGCCCAGCTGTACTAGCTTAACTAAACAGACAGGATTTAGATAATCCTTTGTAGATCCTTCGGGAAATCTCCCATCATCTGTGTTGTAAAGCTTAGCAACTCTTCCTTCGGGATGGATGAGCCTGGAAGGCAACACTAATTGTTCACTGGGCCCAGAGCAAGGGATGCATGGAGTCACTCTGAGAATCTCTGCAAATTGATCCAACTTTTCATTCAAGACATAGTGCATTAAAGGATCTCGAAGCTCTTTGTCAATGTCTTGGATGTGAGGGAAAAAAACATCAGAGAAGAACTGCTTTTCTGTAAGGGTGTTTTCCATTAACTTTGCTTTACATCCAGCATCTTCAAAACCTTCTTTCACCCAGTCAGGCAACTCAACAGCACAGAGATCTTGTGAGCCACTCCTTTTCATGTATTTCAAGAATATCTTGAATGCAGCATTTCCAATGTCAGGTCTGCAAAGTAAGGTGTCATCAAGGAATCTTACATATTTAATTGACACCCAGATTTTGCCGTCAGAGAAAACCCTTGCATTATCACTGTCACCACCTTTGGATATTTCTTGGTAGACTCCCTGGCTGATTAATGTGAAGTCGTCATGCACAAGACTTGGATCAGGCAATGCTGCATAATAGCTGTAATCAAGCAGTTCTCCACTTTCCGCCATTGAACGTAGTGTACTGAGTGCTGATAAGTACGCCTGGACAATAACATGTCTCATGAACACTGAATTCCAATGTCCTTTAGTGTCTGTCTTCCAGATCTCTTTACGATTTGAAGTCACAGCAAAGCAGCCATTGATATGGATAGGTAGGCCTGTTTTTATTCTGAGTGGTAAATAACAAAACACTTCACCTATTGGTGTAACATTTGTCTTTACTGTCCATTTCCGATTTTCCTCTTCAGAAAGTAGAACAGCCACCCCCCCACAAGGTACTAGTCCTAGTCTTTTTCCACTCTCACCCAGGGAAATCTTTAGAGCTTCACCTACATCCATGCATGAACATATGAGCCAGTTGGTGACCTCAATTGCCTTTTGGGGCATTTCATCTGTAAGTCTTTTACTTTGAACACCTTTAGCAGCCATCTCAAAGTATTGATTAGGATCTTCCTCTGACCCCCGGAACAGTGGGGACTGTAGATCAACAATGCGTTTGAAGACATTGTGAAACTCCTCCACTATTATGCGTATGATACAGCCGGATTTGGGGATATCAGCGGGTACTTTGTTTGTGCTTGCTACCTTCTTCATAACTTTAGCGGCAGATTTCAGTATGCTCAAAGGTCCATATGAGGCTTTGGATGACCACACACTTTTGTTGATGGTAACAACATCTTGTGCTGCAGCAGGATTTGGTTCTTCATATTTCAGATATTTCAAGACCATAGTTCCAACATGCTGCGTGAACAGAATGAGTCGGTGGCCACATATGCTGAACTCATCAACAAGGGAGTAGATGTCGGTGGTGTTGTAGTATGTGCTGCTGATTTCACTCACAGAGGCCTCCTGCTCAGTTCTGAATGGGAGCCTGAACAGTGTACCATTGTATTTATATGGGGATTCCTGAGCCAGTGGAAGTTGGCAGTTGAAGACATTAATGAAAGGTTTGAACTGGTTAGGGAATTTTCTCAACCTTTTCTGTTGTTTGCTCCAATTGATTTTGATCCCGGGGTTGGAACTGTCTCTTATGTGTTTGCTGATGTGATTTATATTTGGGTCAAACATTATCATGAACTCTCTGCTCATAATAATGGGGATATCAGTGATGTGATAAACTGAGTTGAAACCCAAGCCAAACTTGCCTACTTTGTCAGCTTCACATCTCTTAATTGATCCTCCTAACCTGGTAATGTTCAGAAAGTCTGTATCTGAGAACACAGAGTTATTGAAAGACCACAAGGAAGGTCCATGGCAAACAATCATACCAGTATCAAGCAGGTTCTCCCGAATGTCAGTGTTCTTTCGCATGTCTATTAGGAAACTGCATTCTGTTGCACTGGCATCATCAGCATTCTGAAGAAGCTCTTTAAATATATCTGATACAGAAGGATATTCTTCAAGAATGTTCTTTATTCTCACAGTTAAAGGTTCTCGTTGACCTGATTGCTCAAAGCCAAGATTCTCTGGGTTTATCAGTCTAGTGCTGAGACAAGGCACTTTCAGCCACTCTGCTGTTTTCATGGGGATATCATCATGGACTAATATTATGGGCTCTGATGCATCTTCTAGTAAGTCATGTAAGTCATCAACTTTGATGTCACAGTATGTACATTCATGAATAGGCTTCATCGCCAGTTTGCTTGGGTCCTTGTAACAAAGGATGGGTACGTGCATGTCAATATCAACAGCTATCTGATTGTTGTAAAGCCATCTCAAAATGTTTATCAAAAGCAAGACACCATGGTTACTTTCCTCTTTAGTCATGTCTTCTTCACACCTTTTCTTAATAGTGTTGATGACATGAAAAACATGGCTTGGTACAACCTCTTCAACGGACCCACAAAACTTAAATAGTTTATGAAACTTTCTGATGGTCTTTGGTAAGGAGTAGAGGTAAGGTTGTAAGTCCAAGTCAGGGATAGACTTCAAGACTGTTTGGCCAGGTGATGAGAATGTCTTTCCTGTCCACACCCAATCAAAAGGCAGTGATTTCATTGCTTCTCTTGCATCCTCTAGGTGTGCTTGCATGAAGCCGTAAATCTCAAACAGGATCTGTTGAAACTGATACCAATCCTCTGTGGTAAATGCTTGAGATTTATGCCAGTCATTTACAGCTTTCAGGTGCTGTAATACTTGATCTACTTGTGGCTCTATGGATAGCTTCAGTGCCTTTTTCATACCAACAGATGTGCGTTCAACAAGTGCTACAGAGGATCCCACAAGCACTGCATGAGATATATCACACATATCAGATAAAGAGCATATATTGATGGTATCTCCAGTCCAGGACAGTGTTTTAGGGTAATTTAGAGGTCTTTCTTTGCAAACTGGTACCCATTTCAACTTTAGCAATGCCATTTGAGCATCTGTGGACTTTACCAACTTTGTTTGTCTGTTAAGTATTTGCAAAAGTGTTTTTGCCTTTTTCACTATTAATTCCCATTTAGGCTCTTTGCTACATTGTAATTCCTCTATCTTCTTTGCCACTTGGAGTGCATCTTTTTCTGTGAGTTGTACTTCATTTTTGAGTCCCAGTTGTCTGAGTGAATGGAGAATATCAAGAGAAGATGTGAAAATACTTGTTGGAAACCTTGTTTTCTCTTCCATATAAAACAGACTCTGTAAAATCTCTAGTTCGGGATCAAAAAGGTCTGTTGCAGATACAAGCTTCCCTGTTGACGAAGTGATGAACTTTAATGTGGAAAGCCATCCAATCACAGATGCGTTTTCATTCTTTAAGAAGGATAAATGTTTTAGTGCCCACAGCATGATTTTGGTTATCTCATCTTTTGTGTAAAACCCTTTCTCAATATCTTGAATAACTAGCTTCAAAAGTTCTGTTGTTTTAACTTGTTCAATATTAAGCATCTTTATTAGCCGAATTGAAGCCTCATCATTGCAACTCACAACATTTATAGACAATTTCACATCTGGTGGGTACTTGGCTGTGTGATGTAAAGCTCTTGCTCCTCTCAGTGAAGTAAATCCTGATGTGCCTTTCTCTGAGCATGGCCCTACTTTCTCAAAGATGGTAAGCTCCAACAAGATGCGCTTTTCCTTTTCTGTGATATCAGAAAGGCCTGCGAGAAAATCTCTGAGAGCAACCTTTTCTTTAACCGAGAAGGAAGAGACGTTACTGGCTACTCGCTGTGTTGACGACCTATCCATTATTTGCAGCAGAGCACTTGGTGAGGATGGAAGGATATATTTCTTCAGAAGAGTGTGCTGCAAACAAGAATCCAGTTTTTTTATTAGTACTGCTCCAAGCTTTTTCATGATTTCCAGAAGGCTTTCAGAAAGTACGGTCTCCTCTTCATTTATAAGGATGATTGGGGAAGGGGTTCTGAGACGTAGGAGTTCAACTTTGTCCTCGCTCTCTATTAGTAGTGGCACAGTTGGGATCAAAGGCATATCTTCAAAGGTAGTAAGGTCCTCTGCAAAATGAATATACAGATGCTTCCAAACCATCTTCAGCCATGAACATTTAGGATGCTTCTTCTCTTTGTTTCCGGGGTACCACTGGACTGTGAAGTCTCTGGTGGGCCAGGCTGCTGACAGGATTTCCTTGATGAGTCGAGCTGATCTGTCAGGGGTTATCACTTGTACCTGAGTGCAGGGCCTTCCTGTTGAAATAAACAAACTCAATGATTATATTTATTATTCCTGTTTCTCATTGATGATAAATAGCATTAGTTATGTGGTCAGTGGTGGTGAGCACTATGTGATCAGTGTTGGACACTATGGTCGCTATAAATCATAATACAATGACGATAATTACATGTACAATTCCCTTGTACTGATCAAGTACTCATACTGTACATTCTGGGTGTAAAGGAGTTGGTGGGAGCATATCCATGAGGGCAAGCAATTTAATATTAGATTCATCCATACAAATGTTAAAGAAAGGCATGTTACAACATAAAGATCATACATAATACACTCATATTAAGCAATTTAAGACATCTGCTTAAATTAAAAGTTCCAGTATATTACAGATACGTGCATAAACACAAAATGCAGTTATTAACTAACTATGATATTTTAAACATTTAGGTAATCTACAGTATACATCTATGACAAAAGACAGTGGAAAATGTAATTCATTTTTAAAAGCTCCATTCTTGAACTTTCCAGTTTATCTTACCACTAACCCATTGTGTAAGTGGTAAGGAATATTTTTGATATTCTAAATGTATTTCTGCCTATACTATCCGGTAGATCAATTAATGTAGATTGTGCCTTTACATTTTGAATTTGAAAAGTCACACTCACCAACCAATGCAAAGTTATGAAGCAAACCATTAAATACTACAGGAACAACTAAATGCTGTAGGTAGTGATCATTGAGGCTGCAATTCGCTCTTGAATTGCATTATTTTTATTTCATTGGCATTGTTGTGTTCTTCTTTTGTCAAATTTTGTGGGATTATCATAGTTTACATTTATGAACGCTGCATTGGTTTGGGTTAGTACTAAATATGTCCACACCACAAAGGAATACCTACCTGAGCACCCCCAAAGATATTGTTGCACTGTAAATCAAGTGATATATTTTAGATAGTTGGGAATCTGTTTTTAAGACCATTTGGTTAATATTTTAGAATAAGATACAACTTTTTTTTAATTCAAATTAATGTGTTATTTGATCAATTCAGTTAATAATGTAGTTTGTCCTAAAAGTGCCTTAGCCTATATATTTTATCACACACTTTAATACAGCTTTGGGCAATCTAGCATGAGAAAGCGTGTGCCGAAGATCTGATAACTAAGCGGAATGTGAGGTACCAATAATATAATAATAATTCTTGTGCCAACTTGCTCTCTCTCTATTACACACACATGTCATAAATTATTTGCAACCGATTTAATGCCCCTTCGGCAATGCAGGATAATGTGGTGACCCAATATTAAGACAATGTTGCTTTAGAGCTCACATAAAACATTAAGTTACTGCTATGATTTGTTCATACTGCAGTGCAGACATACATACTGTATCTGGAACATTTACGATGAATTCTACAGTACGTAGATTAAACTATATGTGCACGGCTAAGATGTTTATGTAATGTTTTGAAGATGCCATGTAGCATTACCTCTGCTTTTGGCAGCATTCTTCATGCTGTTCATTACTTCTGGCTTAATGCTCTCCAATATAAATCGGCCCTCAAGCCCTGGATACAAGGCCCTTATGAGAAAAGATAAAAAAATAAGAAATTATTACAATTATTCATACATTTCAGGTTACTTCCCATTAGTATGATGTGTATGTTTCATGTTAATAAACCATTATTGTATATAGTCTGCAATGTAGAATAGCTGGTATTAAGTCTCAAGGTTATTTTATTGGCTTGTCTATACGTTGTTTGCATTTTCCAATCAGCGCCTATTGCCTCAACAGAAAGTACATTTTATTGTTACTTGACTAACCATTGTGTGAGTCAAAACAAGGCAGAATGTACATACATATACATAAACATAAATTCCAGACTTCAGCATTAGCTGGTATAAGCATACCTGGGGTAGTCTTCAGATGCAATATAAACAGCATCCTTTTCACTGACAGAGGATGAAAACGCTGTAAAGGTCTCATCTTGCAGCGGTAGGAGCTCCAGGCCGATGAGATCACTGTAGCAGGCGTCACTTAGCGCAAACTCCAGCAGCAGCAGCTTCTCCTGGGACGTAGCTTTGTGTTTGGACTTCCTGATAATCTGTCGCACCAGAGCAGGGGTCACCTTCGTCACTTCACTGGGCGCGCGCGTATAGGCAACTAACACGGCCTCCACGGCAGCAGGCACCATTACTACCTGCATTCCTGAGCTTTGGAGGTAGCCGATCACTGTGTCTGAAATGTCCTTGTCTGTACTGAGCTCTGCAAACACTGCCTCATCCACTCTAATCCAGCTCTCGCTGAGGGAGTAGATGATTGGCTGCTGCAGCAGGTCATGGAATAGAGATGGGAGGATGGCTTTCCAGCGGGGCTTGACCTGATTGGGGTCTGGCCAGGTCCCATAGGTCCCTCTGGGGGAAAGTGGAAAGTCTTGGTCTTTATTTGTCTGGACCCGTTTGATAGTCTCTGTGATGAGAGTGAAGTAAGCCTTAGGGATTACCGTGACAATAAGCAGCTCATTCCACAAGGCTGCTGGGTCCCTCCACTGGTCCACCTCTCGCCACTTGATACTCCTGCGGTTGTCTGTGAGGCCGAAGAAGCCACTGATGTGCACTGGAAGGCCCGTCATGCTCTCTTCCCCAGGCGGGAGGGGGAGAAAACAGAACGCCTGCCCTGAGAAACCCGATGTGGCACCGTCTTCGTTGTCTATCAGGGTGAGAGGCAGTGCGATGCCAATGGCCGGAATGAACTTCAAATCATCAGCAAGAGAGTCTAGCTCAGTGGACATGCCTCTTCCGCCGACCCCGTTACATACCAGCCAAGTGGTCCTCTGAACCTCTTTGGCTGTTTCATTCTGGGTGTTAATTGTGACCTGGTATGTGGCACATGTGATGTCGGAGCATGGCACACCGTTGTTGTAGCTGTCCACAGCCTGACCCAGTGTCTTCAGTGAGTTGGGCCTTTCCATCTTATCGTCTGCGTTCTCTGTGGCCGTTACTTGAAAAAGCATGCGCTCGGTGCCATCAGCCTCACGCACATGCAGAGAAACCTTTTGAACGCTCTTAAGGAATAGGAGGACCGTGTCTGCGTCAGCTTTAAAGGACTCGAATAGCTCCAAGACCTTCTCTTTGTTGTAAATGTTTGCGCTAAGCTGCGAGGCCGACATGCGGAGGGGGAAGCGAAACAGTGTCCCGGGGAAGTTGCCGTCCTTGATTGTTTTCTCAGAGCTACCAAATATGCCAATAAAAGGAGCAAACTGATCAGTGAGTTCTGTCATCTCCTTAATGTCTGTCTTTAAGTTCCAGCACTGGCCAGACTCATGGACTCCAAACAGGGTCTGATGAGGGTCTAGCATCCCAATCTGTTCTCCACTGAATATACTGGGAACATCTGCAGAATTGACACACAATAAATAAAAAGCAGATGTATGATGTACCTATATGAATGCAGGTAAACAACAGGAATATAAATATAAAATGTACACCTAATGTTAGCAATATTATAACCCGTATGTTCAAAAACAGTGTATTTTGCAATTAGTTTACAATGTATTATCTTCAGTTGCCTATAAGATAACATACCTGTGATGTGATACACAGAGTTGAAGCCTATACCAAATCGTCCAACTTTCAAAGGATCTTCTCTCTTTCTACTCCTAGCAATCTCTTGAATTCCATTCCAATCTTCAACTGTAAACACTGCATCATTGTACACATACAATGCTGTACCTGCCAGAAATCCATAAAATATAATGTTGTCAGCCTGGTGTTTACAAAGCTACACTTACACACAAATGTAAAATACAGTGTTATTGCAACTTAGATGATAATTACTGAAGCAAATCTACCTTGATATTGTGCCATATCACTGGACCACAAGGACTCCACTCCATACTCTGTCTCATCATACATAAACCTGACCTCTGTGGCTCCAGCATCTTCAGCATTTTGAATTAGTTCCTATTTAAACAAACGAAAAACATGCAGAGAGAAGATAGCAGCCTGCCATGACGTTATAAAGGCTTGGCCTTTATTGCAGTACAGCATGCCTATAATGCCGAATGTAGAAACGTGATAAGTGATTACATTTCCAGGGAAATTAGAAATGTGCACCGTTCCCACTTAAATTGTACATTACACAGTGGGCAAGGTGAAACTGCATGCCTGGTATTCAAATGAAATTAAACTAAATTCAAGTCAATTGCATAGGGTTAAACGTACTTTGAGAATCTGTCCACCTTCAGGATACCTCCTTAGAATGTCTTTCAAAAATTCTACCAGTGGTGGCGTTGTCTGTCCAAATCTTCCTGCATGATACAAACTGGTTAATGCAGGACTGAATAAGGCTCAAAGGTCTTATTGAAACATGACCATGCTTACCTCCCCCTTTAAGGCCCTTTCCTGCCAGTGTGAAGGAAACCTCACGGTTTGTAGAGCACTGTAGTGAACCAATCTGCACAGTGTCCTCCACCTGGAAAGGGACGAGGTGGATATATAAACAGAACACATGTTGAGCTTTAGGACTCAAAGACTATACAGTATGCACCGTATAACTTAACATTGTATTATTTAAATGGCATCTTATTGTTTATCAACATTTCAATGTCGATTATCTTTAGTCTGGCATCTCAATCTTAACTGTGTGACACGGACCTCCAATCAACAACTTAGCGTCTGTTGTCTGTCAGCTAAACTGGATCTTTAGGGCAGTTACTGCACATGTCAGTGATATACAAACACTGTATAGTGCATGTTTCAGGTTCAACACAGCAGGCAGTTTTCTGCTATCCAAGCTGAGCCATCTCATCTAGCCCATCATAGCTGCACTCAGCAGTTCACCCATGTCAACATACGGTCGGTCCTCCAGCATCACAATCATGGTGATGACGGCCTGGCTTTTCATGTCACTGGCATTGTGTTTGTCATTGTTTCATACTTGGATTCACGTCACAAGGGACCTAAAAGCGACAAAATTATGTTTTCCTCTTAACACTGTGTGGTTACATTACACTGTATAGAAAAGATGCCCGAGATTTACAATATATGATATTGACTATAAATCTACTATTTGCAATCAACATAAATGATTATATCATTAATTTTCTCTAGTGACCATAAAATCCACGGTCTTATGAGATACAAATAATTTTTTTTTCTCTCTCCCAGTAATAGGTTTGTAAGAGGAGGAATGTGTTTAAATAGGACAGGGAAAGGCTAAACTTGCAAAACTTCCAAAGCACCACATTCCATTGCTCAGCTTTTGGACGCTGGCATGGTGCCATTTAGCCATCAGCTTGAGCACTCTTATAATTCATTTCAATTAGATACAACTGGAGGAGTGTTCATGGAAACATAGCAAGTCATCGTTTCTGAAGATTGGACTGGACTGACATTTAGTGGGCGACACGGTCCGATTTATTGTGGAAATATGACTTAATTTTCTGTCTCCACAGGGGAAATTGGTCCTCAGAATTTGATTTGACTAACTAAGGAGCAGTGGGCAGCCATTGTGGCGCCCGAAGACCAACTCCACATCTAATGCCAGTGTCTTGCTAAAAGGGAGCATTACTGTAACCTATACAGTAATGTGCTTGTCTGTTCATGTCTTGACAGTACAGAGAAGACCCAACTACAGCATACGACTATAAATGTTGGCTTTAGAGCGTGGCTCTGCTTGGACCCTGAGAGTATCTGGGCAGTGCAGTGTGCAGCTTATTTCTGCATATGAGATCAGAGAGGCTGCAGTGCAGGAACAGCTGCTACGTTCCCTCACTGCTGCCAAATGACAGTGGGTCATGTTAGCCATAGTATATTTTCTTAACCACCACACACCAGACATAGTTACATTTTGTAGCCTACATACAGCACAGACAGACAGACAGTATACTGTAGGTAGGTAGGTATAGGCTGGATAGACAGATAGACAGATAGATAGATAGATAGATAGATAGATAGATAGATAGAATGAATGAATGAATGTCAAAACCTAAGGCACAGAGTCACAATAGCATTGTTTACCACAAAACTGAGTTAAGCCTGCATCACGAGTGATTCTGCACAACATAGCAAGAAATAACAACAACAATGAACAGTGACAGTGACGTCCAATCACATACCATTTAGTAAGAAATATTATTATGGCCAATTTGAATTAGATCTAGAATGCACCTCACTCTCACCTCACAATCTGTTATTGCTTTAACATGCTGTCACAGAGGAAAGACCCAATGCACCCATGCAAAAGTCATACATCATGTAAAATGTTCAGGGTTTCCATATTCATTGACATTGTATTGATTAAATAAGGAATACAAGCCAATGTCCTTATTTTAAAGAAGGACATACCACTTTCCCATTGTGTGCCAGCTGTTGCTCAGTGACAGGCAGGTCAGTCTCTTCGTAAAGACGCCGCTTGATATCTCCAACACGTGTTGAGGGAGACACCTGGTAGTGTCTAGGTCCAACATACTCATGACGAACAGTCACTCGCAGTGACCTGCAGACATGCACATCACACAAACAGACCTGGTGACGAGAAGCCACTACAACATCCTGGCTATACCCTCCACTCCATATACTGACTTTCCATGACATTTCTGACATGAATTTTATTATAATTATTATGCAAAAAATATAATAGCTAATAAGGTGTATGTTGCTTTTATTAGAACTTTAATTGTCTATAAAATATATATTTTTCTAAATTAAACATTAAAATATTTTGAGTATGACCATTTGTCATGATCTATGACTGACTTGTTAATTCTACAAGAACATTATTCGCTTTAAACATATATTTTCCCTTATAGGTTACACAAGGATATGCATATGGTAAGAGGGAGTCTTCCTTACAGACAGTATTGATTACGGTTTATGTTCCCAGGAAATATAAGAAGGGATACCAAACCAGATCAATCAGCTGGGCCATTGGGCATTAACATATGGCAGATATTAGACCACATTTTCTAGTTTCCTAGCAGTACAACACTGTAGCTACATATCAATTTAATTACTGCATTGAACATTTTTTTAAACTTACCCTGGATCTGGATAGTTATCCATGTATTGTGGCTCTTGTTCCTCCTGTGTGCATGTGTTCATTCATTGGTTTATTATATGCACTGAGCGCTGGCAAACTCCAACCGGAACACGACTGTAATAAAGAGGACCGTTATTTTTCTCAAATGAAATCAATATCGGCGCTTTCTTTGTCATAACCTATATAGTTTAGTACGTTTAAATATAAGATAACATTGTAGCATTTCAACATTGTTGTTGTGATGTTCCTTTCGAACCGCCGTCTTGTTTTTTTCGTCTTCGAGTAGCCTATTATTGATATATCAAATAATGTACTACTACTCACTTATATCCGTCCACGGCGCACTGTCCCTCTGGTGCTGCATTTCAATGTAATCCGATTTCCTGGAAACACATTTTACGTTTTTTATTCATAGTAACTCCTTTCAAGGTTGTGTTCTAATAATGAATTACATTCAGTGCGGTAGCTATGCTACAGCTTGATGGGATGCTTCTGAACTCTGGTACTTGTAGTCATTATGGCACTAATGGGATTGGACGCCGCATGACGGCGCGCACATGCAGTCCAAGTTGCGCAACTTTGTCAAATAAATGTTGCGCTTCTACGTCGCGTTCTGTCCTTTTGTAACACAATGTAATTTCTATGTCGAACTATTTTAATGCATTTTAACTGCCAACGAATGATTAACACTAGGTTACAAAATAGCGTACGCACCGGTTATTATATGGGAACGCCAAATATGACCTCACAGGAGGCTAATATATAGATGGGAGGACATAATATCGTTATGAATCAGGATAAGAAGGTTATGCTAACCTTATTGCTGCGACATGGACTGAATCGGGACACCTAATTTACAGTATAGCTGGCCATATAGACTGCTGTTTAGATTTTAACCGATAGGCTAGTAATGGCTAACTGCAACTTTAAAATGGCATGGGCTCATTTTAAAGTAAAATGTACACAATAGCCTACATTATAGCTTATAACTGTCATGAAAATGTAGGATGATGCTCTATTATAGCACATCTTCTCAAAACTGAGCCATTATTTTTGATAAATTACACACAATCACAACATTATAAAAAAAGTGATTAATTTCCAAAGACGCTATTTACATTTCTGTCCTAAATCGTATGCTATATGCCGCAGTGGAGAAAGATGCTACTCACGTTAGTGCGGCATCTATTATGTAGACTGCCCCCTCACGCCCTTTAGTGTCCACGTCGCAGTCAACAAAGAAAACACAGTGTTCTATAGTAAATAAATTAAGTGTCCCTGTAACGGCAATGATCCCACATTATGTTTAACGATATAGTCCTCAACATTTAACCTCAGAAAAATAAATAGGCCTACATCTGTGCAAGTTCATTCAGCCTCTGCAGGTTTCCAACACACACCTCTTAAAGAGACAATTGTCTCTCCGCAGTTCTCGCGGGATAGGCATTAACTCTGACAAAATTATAATGGGACAGAATAAAGAAAATTATGTTAAACGAACAAATAGCAAACCTACGGTATGTACAGTAGCAGGCCTGTATGTGCCAAATAATACGAAATATGTAAAATGTGTTTTACTTATATGCGAGCACGTGCACACGCACACCATGCATGCACGCACACACTCACACACACACCGTTTATTTGTATAGGCTATATCAAATTATAAACAGTGTTCATGCTATCGACGTTAAAATGTTGACTCATAATGAACTGCCCATTCGGATTGCGGATACATGCTGATACCAACATGCCAGTAGATGGAGACAGTATCCTATAGATTGCATTAGTCGCCTCCTTTAGGTACATAGAAAAATACATTTTATTATCGTTGTTCAGTGTAGTGGACATCGTTTGCTGTTCATATGTCCATACGTTTAAATACTATTGTAACAATAAAGTAGGGGGTGTAGACCTACACATGCATTTAGACTATTTTCTAGACTATATAGAGCATAATTAAAAAGTATGCGTTAACTACCGCATTTCCAATAGGCTATTTTTATTATGATTGAATCCACAGAGAACTGACGCTTTAGCAATATTTGCGAAATCACTACACAGATTTCCTGGAATTGATTTACAACATGCTCAGACATGTAAAGCAATTGGCCACAGATCTGAACTTTTGTCCTGTCTTTGCCTTTCATCTCTAGCATGCGCACCCACACACAGTCACGCGCACGCACGCGCGCGCGCGCACACACTTACAGTATTTACATGGTCAATCTGTGCGTATACTTGCACACCACAATTGAGCCTAGCCTAATTTTTGTTCAAACCAGTTGCAATTAATATCAGCTCGAATTCTCTATTTTGCGAGAAATTATATTTGTTTGCAATTTAGGCTAAGTGGATTGTACAATCATCAAATACAGTAAATACAATATAGCATAGTTCTGAATCGATATTTGATATAGCGATTATCTTATATTGTAAACACTTTGAACAATTATGCGCAGATATGTCTAGCGCCATAGAAATTGGTCCAGCTCAACCAATCCCAAGACAGCAGGCTGACGTCATGGCATCTGCAGCTCATGGAGATGAAAGGGATTGTTGGTTGGAGTGGCTGTGCACAACTTCAAAACTGACTCACATCTAACAACAGTAAGTCCAGATAAACCAAACAAACAGCGCTCCGAGATCTAACGTAACGAATGGGTGGCTTTATCGGCACGAGGAGGTTGACGGCTTGCCATCGTCGAGTGGCATAACAACACACTGATATTCTGTTTTGGCATTGTACAACATAGCCTAGTTGTAAACATTTGAATCAACAGTGTGTGGAGGGCAATGTAAGCTTGCGACCACAAAGTTCTGTTTGGAGCGCTAGTGTCCTCGGCGTTGGGTACGCTTTGATGTTGCCTGCTTGCTGATCAGGGATCAGATTGCATACCATCGTAACCATCCACTGCCTTTGATCTTTGCGTTCTTTCGGACTGGATCGGCGCAGAGTCAGACCCGTCCGAGGGTGGAAATGGTGCTGAGACCGTCGCAGAAACTGGAGCTCTCGCCACTCTAAAATTCCCTTTAAAGTTAGTCAGTTAGGTGGTTGGCTGAACTACTGTACGAACCTTATAAACAGGTAAGACGTTTGATAGTGCGAACTGCTGTATCACGTTGAAACTGTGTGTTAAGGATAGTCACGTATGCTGCATACTTTGTTTGATACAGACTTACAGATCAAGAAAGTATGCTATAATAGTGTATTTTTAATCGATGTAGCGTTCAAGCGCATGCATCATCCAGGGCAGCATATGTTGCATCTTCTGATATTTGTTTTCTCGTCAATATGCATAATTTTGCCAATATGTAAAGTATAATGTTATGTATATAAAATTGTATTTTTTTTTATCAGCTGTTTATCGTGGATCAAAATGTCCTGGATGCTTCACTACACCATCTTATTCGTGGTTACATTACAAATCATACACTCAAATCTGGTAAGTTCTATACATTGTTTTGTTTAAGGTCTGCTCTGTTCTTTACCATATGCCAGAAATGTTATTCACTACATAAAACATTTGATACGTTCTACCTTCTAGACCAAAATGTTAGGCCTACATTATATAATATTATACCAGCATCCACTCTACTGCAATGGTTCTCAAGCTGTAGTTCAGGCAGGGAATGCTTGAGGTTGTGAAATCTTCGTACATACAATATTATTTATTAGTTTGTAATTATTATCATTGTTTTCTGTCCTTTTATTTTGAAATAAGATGCCTACATCTTCAACTCGGTTTATGGTTGTTTATAGGTTGTTGTATTTGTTGTCTTTATTATGTTATTTAGAGAACCACATGCCAACTATGCATGTGATATATTTGTTTATGGTTTACATTGGGGGGAAATGCAACAATGTCATACTTGTTTTATACAAAGGCTGCAATTGAAGATGGACCTATTATTATTAGGGGATTATGATGCATCGCTGTGGATTCATAACACATTATCTGTGGCTGATGAAAGTGGTGATGAAACACAGGAATCCCTAACTGGCATTCACCAACTGACTGCTCCCTCTCAGGTTCCTATTGTGCGGGCCGAGGAGCAGACCAGAGAATGTAGAGAACAAGAGTACAAGGACCAGGTTGGAAACTGTAAGCCCTGCAAGCAGTGTGATGCTGGGCAGGAGCTATCAAAGGTTAGAACTCTTATAATGTAATAATGTGCAGAGAAAAGCATTGAAAAACACTGTGGGATATGGGTGCACAATATATCGTCTCAGTGTCGTTATTGCAATATCACGTTGCACAATATCATATCAAAATGTGTGCAATATTCATATTATTTTGTGGGGAGATGCGTCCATTGGCTGTGTGGCTTAGTTGTGTTTGATTTAGACAGAAGAGTAAGATGTGGGCTGAGGAGGCTGATGACATAATAGAGATCGAAGACGAAACATATAAACAAACAATAGTGGCCAAAAATAATGCCTCCTCATCTTGGAATTACTGTTGTTGTCGCAGTCCAATATGACTATGTTAGGAATATATTTTGATGCATTTTCACATAACCTATGTGTTTTTACGTATGTTTAAAAATATAGAAAATAATATGGATATTTCAATTTTTATCATCAATATCGCAATATCGTATTTTATCAATATCGTGCACCCCTAGTATGGGGATTATTCTGTTTTATAATCCCCTCCTGACCAACTGCAACTTTCTTTTTGAGCTTTATGTGTCCATATCTGTGGAAAACGTAATTGTGGCTTCTCATAGACTTAAAAGTGAGGTTGATAAGGAGGCGATTGAAAATAGAACCTTTGAAATATATATATATATTTTTTTTTTTGAAAGATACATTATTTCCCTAGGAGAAAAACAAGCCTTCCTGCAACATAAGAGTATTAATGTCTAGTCCATGAAGGAATGAAAGCGTGTTTAGAGAATAGAATTTTACCCAGGGGACCCACATTATTTATTACTTCCTCTCATTCATGCATTGAGCAGCCAAAATGTTATTAGCGTTTGTAAAACAACAACCCTTCTTTAATGTGACCTATACTGTCAATTCATTGTTTCTATCTCAAGCTCCTTGTCCGGTCTATTGTCTTAACTGATAACTTAACTATAACCCCTTTTACCCTCATGCTGTAGTACTCTCTACAAACAGGCATGCAAGGTGTATGTTATAAGTTGGTCACATTTGGTATGCAGATATTCCTTTTATTCACCCACCTTAACTAACGTACAGTTACAAATAAGGGACTCCCTATCATCCTTTACCTGTGTTGCACATTCAGACCTTGTTTCCTTTAACGTCCATTGAAATATTCACATGCAGTCTGTGGTCGGTAATACGCATCAGTAGACCACATGTTGAACTTCCAGCTCTACAGGCATGAAAGCCACTGGACGCCCTGGGGTTCTGGTTAATAATTGGCCGCCTCATTTGTTCTGTAAAGATTGTCGGCTCACAGTGGAGAACAAATGTAAGCCTGAACGCTCAACTTTCCTAGACTCCTGTAGCTAGCACAATCCACCCGTCTTCAGAGGAAAAATAAGAGCCTTGATCAGAGATAAGTAGCCTTTCTTCAGGGCTGCAGAATGTCAGTTTGGAGGGAAGCAGACATTTGGAGTCCCTCTGTGCGGCTGCCATAGAGATCTCAGAGGAATGTGCCCCAGTTTGCTCTGGAAGTGTGCCGGTGTGCTACTCTCTAAGGCAGGCTGAAAAACATCAATTAGCTCCATCAAAGCGCCTTTAGTAAATAGTACACCCGCACAGCACTGGAACCTCTGTTATAATGCATGCTATTCTGTATTTGCGCTACAGTATATGCTATAGCAGTAGCTTATTCAATTGAAAAGTATGTTTGCTTTGTCAGTTTGAATATCATTCATGATAGAGATATGTTTGTGTCTTTAATAAAATGTCCCTTTGTAACCTTGCTGGGCTGGCTGGCTGGCTCATATTCTTGTATACCTAGAGAATGTACACAGAGTAGGCCTAGTAAGCGAAAGGGGTTTTACAAATGTTAAATATCGTCAAGGGAACCAGGTAGAGGTGAGGAGGAGCCTGTCTGCATGTCTAGGTTAGGAAGGAATCTGCATTAACCACCCTGCTATGTTTTCAAACGACGTTCTATCATTAGATCAGACAACTGTCCTGGAGAGTTTGGAGAACTACGTGTGATTCCCTCCTATAGTCGCAGGTTTGCTCAGTCTGAACATGCTTCAAATCCTGGCTCTCCCTCTGATCTTTCTTCAATGCTTTCTTGTTCCTCCTGGCATTCTCTCTCACAACAGATCTGCAGATAAGGGAGAAGTACTGTACAATATTAAGCACTGATTTCATTGTGACACGCCTCAGCGTGTATTATTATTTAAATTGTCGAATTATGCACTTGATTGCTGGATTTTATACAGAATTAAAGGGCTGTTTCTGTTAAAGCATGATTCAAACTGCTTTATAGTGGTGTTAGTTATGCTACAGTAGCAATAGGTTTCATTGCCATTTGGCTGCTTTGTGTTTGTATTAGTGAAACATTAAAGTAATATTTCTGATATAGTGTGTAAAATACTTAAATTTATATTAGATTATAATTTTTAAAATAAAGCAGTAGGCAACTACCTTGAATATAATGAACTGTAGGCTATATTACATTTGATACTAGGTAGCTATTAGGCAGCTAGCTACCTTGATGCTAATTGTAAAGGATTTTAGCCAGTAGCTGCTAACAGTGTATAGGGCGTTGGCTCTGTTGTTAGGAGGGATAAAGCAGAGGAAGAGATTTGCTGTGCTTGCTCCGTGGACGCAGGGGTAGAATCTGGCTTGATTCTTCTTTTGTCTCAGTGCCCTGCCCTGTGTGTATACGTGGCACCCATCCCCATCTCACCATGTGCTGCCACATGGACAGAACGCCTGCCAACACTGGGTTTAGCGGGGATGAATCGTCACCAGGCCCCTTCCTTCATGTGAAAGTGGGTCACACAGCCTGAAACCACCCTGAACTGCCCTGCAGTGGCTGGTCTCACCACAGTCTCACAAGGCCACATCGTAGGGTACCAGCCTCCTCTGCTTTGTCCTTTTTGTTATCGTTATAGGTAGGCAAAAAGTATATGAACAGCCAGGCCCCTTTAAATTCTGCCTTTCCACTCTTTGTTATTAATTTTCCACCTCCATTACCTCTCTTGATTTCGCTCTATTTACATATAGGCTATACTGTACAGTAGGCTACACGCCCTCTGTCTCTCTCTCTTACTTTGAGACTTTCTCTTCTCAGGCCTGGCCTGCTTTAGAGCTGGGCCATATATGGAGAGCTCTTAACAACAGCTGCAGTCGTCCCAGCCTATGCGGTGCCCCATCTCCGGCCGAGCCTGACCAAGGGTTCAGTGTCGGCTTCTCATGTGTGTTTGGCTAGAGGGAAGGAATTCCTCATCTTCTGCCGCAACTCCGCAGTGCCATCACGCGATCCCATCTCTCCCCCGACCGTGCGCTTTTCTTGTTATTCCTGCCAACGTGCCCCACCCACCCAGCACCCCGCAATCACACGCTCGTGCCCACATTCCAATGACTGCGTGGCCCGGCGGTGAAATGGGACACGGGTGACGAGAGAGGAGGGGAGAAGCGTCCCGTTTGAAGTTGACCTTCACATAATGATATATGAGCCCCCCTCCCAAGCCATCCTTAGGGCTCAGGAATGCAGTGTTGCCACAGTGGGCAAATAGTGGACAACAGGAGGGCAGTAGAATCGATACCGTGACTGATGTCATTCCAGCAGGGTCATTTTCACTTTAGCATGGTAAACAGAGCACCCGTTAGCAATGGCATGTTGCTATGTCATTTGGATATGGTAAAAAATTCAAAATAAAAGTAAAGCTAAATAAAATCCCCTCAAAGACTTAAACTTAACACAATGCATGTATATGACAATAACACATAAGCTTATTGTATTGTATTTTTTACCTTTTTATTAGTAGTAATAGGTACTTTACAGTCTGCACAGGCCCACGTTTCACATAGAAATAAACAACACCCCTTCATCTATTCCTCCCACTGGGCAATGGAAAACTTTAAACCCGTGTGGGTAGAAAAGTGTTAGGATGGTTAGGATGCAATACGGTAGCTACCATGTGGGTAATAAGTTGGCCATTATACATTAAATAATAATATGTATTACATACTGTAAGTGTCCAGACAGGCAACAACATTGCATTGATTCTTAAGTATTGTAATGGTCAGTCCATTCTAGTAATTATAGATGCCACATAATGATGTGACTGGGGTCACAGTTAAGGCCAGGTGCGTTTACTATCCCTTGTGCTTCCATCACACCTCCATCGCAGGGACAGGAGATATGGCTGCCTGCGCCCATTAGTGTACAGGTCTATGGAAGCATATCAATGGGTTTAGTGCATGACCATTTAGGACCCCTTAGCAGATGGGGAAGTGTAATATGTCTTGCAAAATGCCTGACTATAAAAATAGGTTAAGTTTGAATTTGAAGGTTGCTACATTAACAGCACCCCTAACCCAGCTGGTAGGCATTCCAAAGTGCTGCGGTTAGAATGTGAGAATGCTCAAAATCTTCTTATTTTTAACTTTAAGGATGGATAACAAGCCTACATTCTGTGAGCATGAAGCTCAGGATGGTACATATGGTATCACTAGTTAAAGTGCCAATCTTATATAACAGTAGGTTAACTTCACATATGAGATAAACTGGTAGCCAATGCAGATCAGCCAGGATATGAGTTCTATGCTCAAACATTCTAGCTCTAGTCAGGACACTGGCAGCAGCATCCTGTACCGTTTGAAGACTCTTGATGCTTTGATTGCATCATGCATTGATGCATATAGAGATGCCATGGTGAATCTTTGCAATTTTATGGAGATGGAAGAATGCAATTTTATTAATATATTTAATGTGTAGATTGTTAATCGATTTTAGTTGAATGTAAGTTGTTTTGCGGAGTTAAGTCAAACACACTTCATTTGACGCCATTAAGTGACGCCACAGCACCAATAGCAAGCTTGGTGGTGCAGCGTACCAACAGGGTAGACCACACACATCGTATGTATACGGGACAAAATGAGTTGACTTTTATAGTTGTCTTTTTTATTACTAAAGTGGAAAATATATAATGAGATGGTTTTCATAGCGGTACATCAACCAACGCAAACCAATACATACAGCCTTAATGTAGCCACACATTTACATGTAGCCAGTATTTAATACAAGTTTTAATTGACCATTGACGCAGAGAAGAAGAACTGCTACGGGAGTCGGGATATACATAACTGCATTTTCTCTAGTTTTTTCAGGGGCGTCAACACTGGGTAATAGAAAAGTGGCGTATTGTGTAGCTGGGCATCGCGTCTACGCGCGTTGATGCGCGCTATAGGCTCCACCGGTGTGAAAGTTGTACATACTGTAGAAAATAGTATGGGCGTCGGTTTTGACGCGCACTGTTCGGCACCAATGTGCATTGGGCTTTACTCTTTAGGGCTTGCCAAGAGTGGCTTCTTTAAAGAGGTATCTATGCCTGGCAGGTCCAGCAATTAACATCTTAGTCTTGACAGAGTTCAAAAGCAGAACATTAAAAGACATCCATTGTCTGGACATGACTCAAGGTCTCTGAGGTTAGACTTGTCAGATGTTTTGCTCATTTGTCTCTGTAGTTCAATGTTATATATCACTCACACAGCTTTTAGAAGCTACTCTTTTAAGGTGCCCTTCCCATTGTGGGCTGCTAAGAAGTGCATTCATCTTATTTTTCCCATATACCACCTCACCATATTCCCCCTAGCATGCCCCCTAGCATGCAGGCTGAAAAGGTGCCAACAGCAGGCTCTCTGAGAGGAATCCCATAAGAAGTATAAACGTGTGTTAATGCAACAGTGGGTGCCCCCCTGGGGCCTCTGTTATTCAAATGGCTGCCCATTCTGTGTCCTGCAGCGGAAGAGCACTCATTCATACAGAGGGAGTAGGGGAGATTATTGCCAGGAGTCTCAAAAGAGTCTGTCTATTGTCCTCTGGCTATCCCGGGAGCCAAGATCCTTCTTTAATTCCAGACCCCTGGTAGTCCACATTCACACCCCCTTTTCACAGGCTTCAGCCGTCCCCGTCCCTTACTAAAGGATATTTATCCCGTTAATCCCCCCAGGAATGTGGCTTTGGTTACGGAGAGGATGCCCGATGTGTGCCTTGCCGGAGCAGCCGTTTCAAGGAGGACCGGAGCCTGCAGAAGTGTAAGCCTTGCCTGGACTGTGGCCTCATCAACCGCTTCCAGAAAGGAAACTGCTCTACCACCAACAATGCTGTGTGTGGTGACTGCCTGCCTGGGTGAGGGGAGAGAATGAGCTCAAATGCATCCACACCACTTGTGCATGCCTTGGGTGGTGAAGAGCAGTGGAGACATTGATCGTATAATGTGCTCAGAGATTGGAAACGGCAACAGTCAGAAACAATAACAGTCTCCAGTTGAGAGAGGCGTGTATGAACTGGCACACACACACACACACACACATACGCACACACACACGCACACACGCGCGCCGACTTCATGCTTACACATGTAACATTATAATGACTTGCATCATGGATTTTATGCCAGGCACTGTAGCGATACCTAGCATATAGGTGTTTTGATGAAGACACGTAGTTTAGAAATTGACTCGCATTATTGCTGACAACTCTTGTATTTTTTTGTCCTATAAACAGATATTACCGGAAGACGAAATTAAGTGGTTTTCAAGACATGGAGTGCATACCTTGTGGGGACCCACCTCCTCCTTATGAACCTCACTGTAAGCATCCATTCTCTCTTCAACCTCTTCAAATATTTGGTCTGACATCAGAAGGGCATGTAGATAACGTTCTAATAAATGGGGACTATTCATACACACAAACCTGCCTTGGATGTGTTAACATGAATCTGGCCTGAACCTGAACATGATTATATTGTCTGTCTGCACACACTCTTGACCAGATGTTGTGTGAACCAGGACTCTTAAAGCCTGTTAGGGAGTAACGCCACAACAAAGCACATACCTTCATACAAAACATGCCAGCACAAGGTCCTTGGGGTAATCAGAACCACGGCCCCTAATGGGTGGAGAATATCATCGTTTATTCACTACTTCTCATTGAGGGAGCCAACTATGCTTTATATCCAAATAAATACTCTGTTTTACAAGCAGAGCATTTATGAGTTAAAATGGATACTGCTAGCAGGCCTCGCCATGAGTATTTTAGCAGGCTTTGTCATGCACTATAATCAATCCATTCAGACCAACTATGTCCTTGAATAAACACTCCATCTAACACAAAGCCAAACTGTTTCAAAAACATTATGTTAGTGTAGTGCCGGCATCGTTAGCAGCATATGTGTTTTATGTGCCTTAATTGTACGTTAAAGATATTTTAAGGAAAATCAGGGTTAAAGTCTTAAGCCTGCTTTTCCATTAGACTATATGTTTATTAAGAATATTCTGAATTTCACTGGGCCACTAATGGGCTACAGAGCCCATTAGCTTTCATTTTGTTCTGGTCATTATTACAAGAAGTTAACTTATGATACAACCTTATGAATTCAGACTTCCCCAAAGCGAAGAGTGAATTTATACCATTGGTAAAAGAGTGTGACTTCCTGAACACTGTGGAGTCTACAGCTGTTTCTAAAGAGGCTTTCTGGCAGTGTGCACATTTCAGCAACCCCAGCCAGGTCTCTCACGCCTACATTAAATGCATATACAGTGGAGTGCCCTAGAAATATTTTAATAGATATTTGATTTAAGCTTTGATTAGATGGTTCATCATACAGGCTGCTGGACTTTACTCAGATATGTGAGTGATGTGTGTTCTGAGCGCTTCAACCTTCCAGCTTTTGTTTGACTAATAGATTTCTTCCTTATTTTAGCACTGGCACTGCTTGTTTAATCTTAGCCCTGGGATTCCCATGCCCCCTCTGTGTGTCCCTGTCTGTCTGTCCATCTGTGTGGCTTTCTGTTTTGGTAGCGGAGGCCTGCGAAACAAATGGCCATTGTGTCCTACAGCATAGCTGGTGGTTAGTCCCTACAGCGGGTCTCAGTGGAGCGTTTTGCCCCCACCCTGCAGTGTTATCTGGCAGAGGGTAAAGGGCAGATCATTCTAGAAGGCCACACTGGCCCGGGGTGACTTTGCAGCTGTGCAAGGAGAGGCATCCGCTATCGAGGGTGGATCGTGAATCGTAATCCTCCCCCCCAACCCCGCCTCATCCCGTACCTTCTCGGCTTGCTTTACACCAGCCGCTTTGACAATGAGACTGTGTCTTATGGATTCCTCCAGCCTCTTTAATGTGTTTCATCTGCTGGGGTATTTCACTTTCACAGTAGATCTGGGAAAGCTGGCTGAGCTGAGCTAAAATATGTGGAATGCAGAGAGACGTACACTAAGGCCTACACTACACATAGCCACACACAGTGTATACTGTATGTGTGTTAGTATCCGCGCGCGCACACACACACACACACACACACACAGAATCCTCACATCTCTACTTAGTTGTCAGCATATACTGTACGTTTTGCTTAATACAAAGAGATTTACACCAAAGTCAGATCATAAATGCATCTGGTAATGTAGTAATCATTCAAGTAGTGTTGCATTAGGCAGGTTTTTTAGCTAAGTTCAAAATTCTATAGGCAGCATGTCCCATGTAGCCACATTATTTCTTGTTTTAATCAATGAAGACCAGTTAGTCTTTGCATAACTCAGTTATTTCACTGATACTGTTCATGCCATAAACAATATGGAGGATTGTAATTCAAACAGTATATATTTTAGTTGTCTATGGTGTACATATCACTCAGATCTGGTGTATATGAGCTGGCATTGAAACATCATGCAACTACAGGGCTGAAAATGAGTCTCACTCCTGCCCTGCACTGCCGTAATCACTAAACCAGTAATTGTATAACTACAACCTCATGGCAGTAGTATTTTTTTGTTAAAGGTAAAATAGTAGTTCTTTGTTTGGGCACAAACAAACCATCCCACCATCGCTCCGGATAGCCTTGCTAAATGCCCGTTCCGTCGCTAATAAATCCCATACTATTAATGACCTCTTT
>JAODLL010000005.1:3103365-3122775 GCA_026546735.1 Forbesichthys agassizii | reverse complement strand
GAGAGAGAGAGAGAGAGAGAGAGAGAGAGAGAGAGAGAGAGAGAGAGAGAGAGAGAGAGAGAGATCTTAGGTGGGCTTTAAAAAGCTTTCTTGCCCCTTGTCCCAGCACATATTATTAAATGACTAATGATAATAGTAACTGAAGGACAGGCCTTGCACACAAACATGCCATAGGGCTTACTGTCAAATTCTATTGACAATTAGGCAATTACATCGTTTGTGTACAATAGACTATATAACGTCTATTTTACACACAAGAAATCTCTAAAACCAGAAGCTGTACATCATATCCTCAGGGAATCAGTATCTGAGTATGAGCCTGTGCTAAAATGTGTCATTTGTTATAAGCTTGCACATTGGAGATATTAAAATAATTGCTCGGTCATTCCAAAGTAATGTCATATGTACCCCACAGTGGGAATGTTTCATGTTTGTTGAATTGACAGCAATGCCCAGACACCTTTAACAGAGTATAATTAACCTTGAACAGTTTTCAGTGTTGTTATAAATCATTAAATATGTGTGCTTACTTCATGTCATTTTACTTCCATGCCATAACTTACTACAAGAACAAACATTGAATATTGTGTAAAAGTTACTAAAATTCTGCTATTTAATTGAAAACATAAAGCTTTCATATATTCTAGATTTATTACACATAAAGTGAAATATTGAATGCCTTTTTTTGTTTTAATATAATTAATAATTAATGTAATATAAATATTTAATATGACATAAGCCCAATAAGAAAAAAAAAAGGATTTATAATAGAAATGTCAACCTTCTGAAAAGTATGTTCATTTATGCAGTCAATACTTGTTTGGGCCTTACTGCATCAACGCAGCATGGCATGGAGCCAAATCGTATGAGATGCACATGTAGATGCACATCAGAAAATATTAGTAGGTCAGATTGGTTCAATTCCATTTGTAAACTTTGGTCTGTGAACTAGAGTATGTACACCAAGATTTATTGCTGTGGTGTAGTATAGTGAGTAACATAGCCTCGTCGAGACATTTGTCAGGTCATTATACTGTATATCTCTCTGGCTTATCACAGACAGCAATATTGACCTGATTGTTTCACATAACAATGGTTTACATTTAAACTAAATTACAAAGGGATTGTGCCAAAGCCACAGTAAATGGTGTGGTAAAGTTCAAAACACAGCCTTTTTTAAAACCTGGGATGTAACCCAAGACTATCATTAAATCCATCACAGGTTCAGTGACCTGTTATTTAGCAACAGCAAATAATAAAATACATATTACAAGTGTAAGATTTTCACTGCCTAAGTCCCATCGACATCTTTCTAAACTCAATGAAAAATCAAACACACATTAATTGCATAATTTACTGACCTTGACAATTAATTTCATGCTTGGAAAAAGAAATGCTTTCCTGGATTGGCAGAAAACCTTTAATCAACAAACTGTAGAGAGAGAGAGAGAGAGAGATGGGAGTACTACAGCTATTGTCTTACTCCCACTCAGCACAGTAGTACAGTCTTTAGAGACAACCTTTTACAGTCTCAAGGTCATGCACAGACCATTTTACTTTAGATATCTGCACAGTAAATGCAATCCAGGGGCACCCGTTTGATATACAAACATATATATCTAAATCATGTAAAGTATTTTTACATCACCCTCCACCCCTGCTGAGAACACATTGAGGATGAACACTTCATTGGGCTCAACCTATGCTTCCTGCCTCTCTGACTTCATTCTGGCTACTGAAAACTCCATTGCTAAACTCATCCTGAACTCCAAATCTTCTACATGCCAACTTGATCCCTTGCCCACTAGCCTCATCAAAACATACCTTCCTTCCATTTCTCCCATGCTCACTGACACTATTAATTCCTCTATCGCCACTGGCTTCGTACCCCTCACCTTTAAAATTGCAGATATGACACCCACACCCAAGAAAAGAAATGCTGATCCCAATGACCTGAACAACTTCCACCCCATCTCTAACCTGTCTTAATCATCTAAATTCCAACAACCTACTTTTTACCATTTCAGTCTGGATTACGTCCCAAACACAGCACCAAAATGGCCCTAGTAAAAATCACTTTTGGCTCCAAATCCACTCTCCACACAACAAAACCCCAGCCTAAACATTGCTGGTCTTCCCATTCCACTGTCAACAACTGCCAAAAGCCTTGGTGTGACATTGTATAACTCCCTTTCATTTGAATCACACATCAAATCCATCACCCGGGCATCGTTCTTCCACCTCCGAAACATATCTAGACTCCGTCCTTTACTTTCCTACTCAAGTACTGAAACTCTCATTCACGTCTTTGTCACTTCCTGCCTGGATTACTGCAACCAAATTCATCAATCGACTCCAATTAGTTAAGAACTCTGTTGCCAGAAAATTCACACAATATACTCACAAGGTCAAAAGATTCCATCACTCCAATTTGGATTCAATTTAATTGGCTTCCTGTTAAAATTTCCCTCCCCAATCTGGCTTCCTCCTACCTCTCTGACCTTCTCTTGGCATATACTCGCTCCTGATCTCTCCGCTCCTCCTCTATAGGTCTTTTCATCACCCCCCATTCATCTTTTCCACCATGGGGGCTCGGGCCTTTAGCTGCTCTGCCCCCAGACTCTGGAACAACTTCCCCTGCACATACGGCATGCTACCACATTCACCGCTTTAGCTAAACTTCTCAAAACCCATCTCTTCAAACCCCTCTTGCTTGTCTCCCCTGCCATCCAAAAAGCATGCATTATTATATTATTTTGTATGTAATTCCCAAATCTTAAAAAATGTTTAGTGTAACTGCACCCCAGCTCTGAGCCTGACTCCACCCACAACAACTTTGAAAAATGCGTCAAGGAGCTGAGTGAGGTGTGGGGCTGAGAGTGATAACCCAGTTAACATTAACATGAACATTTGAATTTGATTACGTTTGAACATACTAAGTGTACAGATGAAAACCATCCAGGTCCTGGGGTGGTTTTTAACGGCTATTACGTGTAGTTCTGTTTTAAGCCCAAAAAAATACAAATTTTGATGATGTGTCTCATCACAAATCAAAATAAATTACTTTCTTTTGATATAGTTTATAGCTCAAAAACACATTTTAAGGTGCAGTTACACTTTAGTTGTATATTGTTACTAAAATGTACAGTATATTCCTGCCTTATTAATAAGGGGTTTATCGAAAACAATCTAAAAATTGACCTCTTTTTTCATTAGCATTTTAATAGGTGATTATGGCCCAAAATCATAATCAGAAGTGGGGCGCTAAGATGATATGATCTGTTTTTGGATTGAATATGGTGTCGACCACATCTTAGAACGTCTTCAATTATATTATTAATAATATTTGATACATTTCAGATATGTTTTTAACAATATAAGGAAGGGATGGCACTACCCAAATTTTTCAGTCCCGATACCGATACAGATATCTGAACTTTGGGTATTGTCCAATACAGAGTACCGATTCGATTTCAGTGTTAAATTAAATTACCTGCACTTTGGATATCGTCCATTGCAGAGTACCGATTCGATTTTAATGTGTTAAATTAAGTTGTATTACAACCAGATTTTAGCCAGTGTCACTGGTCACATGGCACTGACTGGAGAAAGATCCTGACATGTTTTTGATAGTGGGGAATCACAATTGTGTCAGTCGAATCAAATTTGCACATTCAATACAGAAATTCGACTAATCAACTATTCTCTCAAATATGGTTTTGATAGTTATACAGCTTGGTAGTATGAGTCTTTGTAAGCAGGGACAAGTTCAAGGACCACACAGGTGTATTTGGCTCTCAAAGTACTCAGAAAAACCTGATAATAATAATAATAATACATTTTATTTCAGAACACTTCAAAACACTCAAGGACATCTTACATTGTACTAGGCAAATATAAAGATCATTCAAGGGACAGCTCTATATCGGTACAGCTATCTGATAGGCTTACACACAATGTGGCTTTATTAATCGCTGCTGCAATTAATGTGATTCTATAAAGTCTATCCACTATATAGCAAATTAGTAAGATGGACTCTATACTATACTCTATAGTGTCCATTTCAAATAGGCTCACCTCAGAGATCAGAGTCATCATGGAGTTATTATTAGTCTGTGACAAAGGCTGGCCTATTTCCTTTATACCTTTCAATTAGCTTCACTCTACCTAATTTTGTGTAGCTGTAATGATTTCATTTTATTCTCCTGGATGTTCAGAAGATAAGACATTTTTTTAAACAATATAATCACATCCAAATAGCTTACATACGCATCTCGTTAATTTATATAACCACAAGTTGCCAAATTTTTACAAAGCAATGCAGAAATCACTGAAGAACCTATTCATGTTTATTTACATGAATTCATTCTGGGTTCACTTTCCTGTCTCAGGTGGTTGAGAACACTGGGGATCACTGATATTTACATGACCTTCTCATACACATGGGTGCACACACTACTGCAGGCAAGCACACTGCCCCCTGGAATGCACACACACACACACACACGCACACACATAGTGTACTTCTGAATCAGTACTTTGTGCAAGATTCCTCCTAGCATAATACAATCTTTAGGATTATATGGTGGATGACAAATGTATTTAATTTAAAAAAGTGAATACCATTAAATCTCCAATAATTCTGTCAAATGTGTTTTACTTTATTCCGGACACTAGCACAGATGCAGCATGCAACTAATGCAGATGTTAGCCTGCTGTAAATGAAACCATTCTGCAGATCATTTTAAAGTTGAGTCTGAGGAGAGTAAATATATGGAACTACAGACATCATGGCATGCTAGACTTGAAGCCAGCAGTTACCATCTGGCACTGCCATACACAAGCCAATGTATCCCCTGCTGAAAACACTGTTATATCTAGACTGGTCCTGACAGCAGACATTATGCTCCCATTAAGTGAAGGCAGCCCCGCTGAGAGAGCTGCCAGAGGCAATAGGTTTGATCATCTGCTGCATGTCAAGTAACACAATCTTTATTACAATATGTAGTCATGTTTGAAAGTCAAATGTGTCTGTTTAATCAGGGTAGGGGTCTTATTTATACATTGTGTATAACGTTTTATACAGTATCTACCGGAATGTTTTCTGGTTGTTTCTGGAAAATTAGCTATTCGCTGTAAATTTAAATGAGCAATTTTCCTGTGGCGCAAAATGAAACTGCTGCAAGTACTTCTTTATGTCTCCTTTATTACAAGTCTTCTTCTACTCTTGATGATTCAAAAAATATATATCTCTCATTATGTTATCTCTTTCTCTTGATCAACAGAATGTTCTAGAATTATATAGGAACCCATCCCCCTATTGTGCTTTAAACAGAACTAAGTCTGATATAGAGCTATGCTGCAGTAGTTACATTATGCAAGCAGTAATACTATGTAATCATACGTCCTAGAAAATACATGCAAAAGAAAAGACAATAATGAATTATAAAGTAGAATTACATTTCAGCAATAAAGAGAGATCAGTTCATGCTTTGCCCTTTGACCTGGACCAGCATGTGTTTGTGCACCAATAAAGGCAGTGTAGGGTGTATAAAAAGATTAGGTCGATGACAAATATCAGATGACATAATGATCTCGCCAGTTGCATTGCACCCTCCAAAACTGGATTTTTCTGAGACATTATGACATTTTGTTTGGGATTTTCTGTAATCTCCTGCGATTATTTTATTATAGTTCATGCATCTTTATTATATTTTCCTCCAGTACAACTTTTTTAGTACAATTTCTAACCAAAGTGTTTGCATACAATAAGCTGTTTCGCAGACTTCTCACCCCTATCTCTCCAAATGTTTGCACCATGTTTAAATCATGCATGTCCCCAGTAGGCTTACTATAAATTACACTGCTTATACTGTAACACTAAAGGCCATCGGCTACTAGAGATAATATGAAAATATTGTAACCTTAAAATGCAATGAATGTCATTAGCATTAAGGTTTTTCATGACCTTTCCTTTGTTAAAGGTTTTGGAGTCACTTTGGTTTGAATGTCAGAAGGCTCGGAACAAACATTTAGCTGAGGCATGAGCTGCTATGTTTGCCTGAGTCACAACCTTGACTTCCTGTTTCGTGCAGAAGCCTCTAAGAAGGACGTCCCGGAGGACTTTGACATCGATATGCAAGCTCCGGAGACTGAGAAGGCGGCCGTTGCCATCCAGTCCCAGTTCAGGAAGTTTCAGAAGAAGAAAACTGATGTGAAGTCATAGTGGCTGTCACAGGGTTTGGCCGTTGCCTGTGGAAATGGGGACGGCAGGGGTGTCGCGCGCTAGTGGCTTTTTGCATGTAAACAAATTCATACCTGTTTGAACTCCAGGGGTGACTGGATGGGTGGATGGGGGAAGAGGATGAGAGGCACTAAGCCTGTGAATTCCATACCGTATCATTTCATTAGTTATTATGATCTTTTATTTGCTGTATCAATAAATGAAAAGCAGAGTATTAGTGATGAAGGCCTGTTTTCTGTCTTGCCATATTTGTTCCATATATCACAAAGTCTAGTTGGTGTTTCATGTTTGATTATGTTTTTTATATTTATCGCACCCTCATGCTGTCATTACCTGTTGACCACTTCCATGGACTAACTTTCCCTAAGGCACCAGGGCACGCCCAACTTTGTGAGTAGATGGAAGTAAAGTGGCTTTAGTGTTGGGGTCCCTTTTGTGAAATCCAGCCTAGCCTATCCATTCAAAATATAATAATTCACCAAGACGCTCTTTTCTTTTCTTATCCGCATGGTACCATCAAGCTTGGATCTATGACTGTGTAACAATGTATATTGGATAAATAAAGATTCTGTGTGGAACATGTATATAATAAATATAAAAGGCCCCACTGATTAATGTTGCATGGTCCTGACTGTAAGAGCAATTTATGGCAACATTGTTTTCAGGTCTCTACATTTATATTAATGTGAATAAAAGCTGCAGCATGGTGATGTCCAATAACGCGCCCAATAATCCTGCTGATCAGGTGAAAAACCAAACAACAGAGAACTTTAGAGGTCCACTTCTAAACTGTCAAACTGTTCACATGAAGGCATGATCCCAGTGGTCAATCAGGACACAGGTGCACCGCACACACACTCACACACACACACACACACACCAGGACTGGACTAATCCCCTCAGACGTTCCTCTAACCTCTCTGAGTCTATGTGTCTGTCCTTGTGTCTGTGTGATTCAGCGTGTGCATGGCCTAAAAGAAAATACTACGGAATGTATTATCTTCTAGTACAGGACAATGGACTGAGGCTTTTCCATATAGTCCGACACGGTGCGGGGGGCGGTTAAACACCCATCTGCTCTCTATTCTCTGTCTCATCTCTTTTCTCTGTATCATCTTAACGGTGTGCATTCCAGCTAGCAGCTGTTGGAAGCTCAGTATGGGAGGCTGACAGAGAACCTGCCGCTGGGTCGCCAACACATCCTCAGTGGTGCTGGAAACACTCCGCCCACCTTTCAATTGGAGATAGCTAGCTTTACCATGAGCCCTGGGCAGAATATGACTAACTCAGCATTATGTGTGGAACGTCTGGGGTGAGCAGTCCTCCGCGCATTTTACTGGTCACATGACACCACCCATTTACGAGTTTAACACCGCAAGTATAGCCATTGGTTTGTGTGGTGATGCTGTGCAATTGGATCCAGATGTTGTGTGGATGTGTCCGCCTAAACTAGACTGGGTTTTCACAGAACAGAACATTCTACATATGATGTCATTTACATTCACACCTATAGGCTAAATGCATCCAGTTAGTCGAAATGTGGATTTCTGAGGTGAGGTAAGAGGAAATGCCAACACTCTCTATATTATATAAAGTGTGGCAGTTCTATGGGCAAAATCACTTGGTTAATGAGAGAGGTCACAGGCGATTTCCATAAGTAATAAAGACGGTAGCCTAGACAGGCTACCATACAATAAAACCCTACGGATCAACAGGAACTGCAAACAGCAGAGAGAGAGAGTGAGAGGGAGGGAGAGAAAGAGAGAGAGGGAGCGGCTTTGTTGGAATCATGAACTTATATATTAGTATTCTGCAGTGCTTTCCTTAAAATTCAATTTACTCAACAATGAGTGTGGAGTCAACGTGTCAGCAGTGTGAGAGAATCACTGTTGAAATTATTATTTTACATATCAAATCATGCTAGGACTGCATTTTAAAATTCAGCAAGATGAATAGCTTTCCATAAAACGTAGACGTACACGATACCTAGACCTAGACATTCCCCTCAGCTGCACTTTGCCTCTGTTAAGTCGCTCTCACTGATGCGAGTACAATGAGTTTAGTCACGGATAAATGTTATCCTGTGAAAGCCTATATCCCGAGAGACAAAGGGGAAATAGAGTGCTGATAGTTTAAATCTAAAACTTGCTGCTGGATGCATTTGTTTGCATTTTCTGTCACTGACAAACTACATGCTATGATGCTTGGCAGATTAAATTAGTAGGCTATACAATACATATATAGTGTATTATGTATCAAAACAATATGTCGGCCCATTTTCACATTATAAGCATCTCATGGCCAAGGTTTCATTTACATATACTGCTGAGGTGTCTCTTGCACATCTGTTCCTCATTTGCATAGTGTCCTGCAGATTAGTCCCTAGAGATGTCTGAATTGCACTGCACTGCATTGCAAGTGTATAACCTTCAGGGTCTCGCAATGACTTGGCCTTCAACAAAGTTTGACAACTCATGGCACCAGCTGTTATGGAGTTTGCCCTGCCATGGATTGTTGAATGTCTTGCACATTTTCAGGCCAGCACAAGTTTCCAGTAAACAATATTGCCCCGCTTTGTCCCTCAGTGATGCTGATCCTGTAACTATTTGTAATTAATTATACATAATTATATTATCATAAGACTTGTCACCTCATTCAAAGTAATTCAACAGTAACAAATTGTTGTTCCTATATAACTCAGTCAGTCAGGTTGTATTCAAATACCTATATATCCATAATTATCAAATAAAAAGAAATAAACATTTCTACATTCATTATTATTATTATTTCAGGGTGTTTACAAAAAAAGTTTTTACTTTTGTTGGGTTTGTTGCAATAATATTTCTCTATAAAGTGTTAATTTCTGTTTTCTTTGAATAAATGATTACAGTCGGACTATAAACACCATCATTGTTTTGATAACTAAATTAAATGGTCATGCACAACATATTTAGATATTAAAAGGACAGATGATTACAGGAATGTACTTTACCCAGCGACATGTAACATAGCACATCACTTTTATTCTAACAGGAGTGAGTCTATAAATATAAAGCGTGTGTGTGTGTGTGAAAGGGTGACATATTCAGTCCTCCACCATCCCATCCTTTGTCCGTGTCCTTTCTGCTTTGACAGGGTAAGCTCACGGGAAACCATTTCTTGTCAGAAATACCCGGCTCTATCAAGCCAAGGTCGAAAGGAGCTCCTCGATCAATAAAGAAAAAGACACTGTCAATAGAAATGAGTAGAGAAAGAGAGAGGGGGAGAGGACGAGAAAGGTAAACAGAGGAAGGTTGTTCTTGTGAGGCCAGAGGAAGAAGAGACTGTACTGATTAGCGGGGGTGTCGGGTGAACTCAGGGGAAAGCCCTTCCGTTTCATGAGTTCCAAATTGCCCCCTGTCTCCTGCCAACACTTCTGGTAGCTCATTAAATAACCCAGTGGGAGGCCGCTGGTACAGCCCTCACCGAGCATTCTTGCTTGCTAACACCCTACTGTACGTCACGCTGTAGTTTCCACCCTGGGTCCCTGCACACCAGAGACTGAACGCTAGCTTTGACCTTAAAGGCATAGTATATAATGACACTGGCCACAAGAGGTAAGTAGGGTTGAGACAGGCTGGGTCCCCATAAGTGCAGTCAGGCTGGGTCCCCACAAGTGCTGGACATTCACTCAGATTCACGTGTGAACACAATGTCTCTGGCTTTCTCTAAGAGTAACTTCTCTCAACTGACAGTTTTCATGATTGTAGTATAACAACTATTTTGCCTATGCATTTGGAAATAATTATATTCTGCAAAATTATTCTGCATTTGGCATACTAAACTCTCCTGAAATCTAGTTGTATTCAAATAACACTATCTAGTTTATTCTGCATAATATGATTATATATTTTCTGACCCTGCACCCCTCATACAACCATGCACTCACTGTACACACACAGAAGACTTATGTGATGGCGTAATGATGCCCTGACCAACCCCATTAACTAATCAAAACACATTTAAGATGAGAGTTACAGTAGGTGACAAACTAAATATTAAAATGTAAATGTAATGTATAAATATTGCATTCTCAGCTTGCTGGGAGATATATTACAATCTCCCATGGGAAGGCCATGTCTTCTAAATATCTTATTAGATTTGGAACCTCATATCGCCTCTATTCTCTCTCGCTCTTGCTATTATTCATTCTCTCACCATTGCTCTCACTGTCGTCTAGTCACAGTGGGATGTGCCGTAATGACCAGCAGCCAGTGAGAGAGAGAGAGAGAGAGAGAGAGCACTATAAGACTTAAGTGATCCTTGAATGCATGACATCACTGCAGAGCCATGTAGAATTCCCATTGTCCAGGTGAATGTCCTTCTTCATTATACGAATATTAAACCACCCATGGGCGGTGTTAATAATTAAACTGTGCTGTATCATGAAGCCAGTTTCATTGTAACTGGCCAATTATAGTGTGCGGCTGCCTGAGTCACAGTGCTACAGTATGTGTTACAGTTCTGTGGGTATATTTTGAAATACAACTGTCCACGGTAGTGTGAATCTAGGAGCTCATCAGGGACGGAGTATAGAATATTGGTAGCTGCGTTCAGGTAGGAGAGGCATGTGCTCAGTGAGTTTCAAACAAAAATGTAATCAGTCAATCAGTGTATATTTAAGTGTAGCTACTGACTATTTTGGTTACATCATATTATCTTTTTAATTAACTTCATTCCACATGTGGCATCAGCAGAAATGATGCAAAAAGTACAAAAATATTACTTTTACACTATAAATGTCTATGCTTCTGCATACCGTACGCATTGTGTGTGTACAGTACATGTCTCTGGGGTTTGTGTGCATGCAAGATTTGTTGTGTGTGTGTGTGTGTGTGTGTGTGTGTGTGTTGGAGCCACATTCCCTAAGCAGTTTAATTTGTGTTGTGAGCAGTGTGACAATGTGAACCTGATCTAGGTCCCAGTGACAGCGCTGGCATGAATAATTCAACGTCTTTTGGGTGGCATGCAACTCAAAATGGCAGTAAAAGTGTTGCAGAACTGCTGTGATGCCCTTGAAGTCACCTGCTATGGTATCAAAAACTGTTGTGTCATCCAACTCTCCCAAATTCTTCCTTAAAACCAGGGGCTCATGTCTGCTCTGTGGATGTACTACATTCAATGACTACACAGCGCCATCTGTTGATAAAGGGGAACAACCACATACAGAGTGAGACAGTTTGAATTCACAGTTGAATGCCTATTCAGTTGTTGAAACTCCTGATAATACATGTATTGGATTGTCACAGGACAATCGGTACAGGGTACATTTAGCTGCACAGCCTTCATGCACTAGAGGTGACACTGCAGTATGTGTCAAACTGATAATACTGTAGCCGTACGGCAGCTAGATAAACAAGTCTACAATCATATGTAAGGGTCTGATCATCCCATTGGACTCTATTGGTTGGTACAGTATGTGCCATCAGCATGTGCAACAGTGAGTGCATCTAGTCTATTAACACATCTGCCAAGAAAAGAATGAAGACTTAATGAGCATGAATCAAATGTCAGAAGTGTGCAAACATGACTAAGGACTTTATTAACCAAATCATCTTCCCTGTAATATCCACAAATAAAAGCGATCTCTTTATATATATTCACATTGTATAATTTCATAGTGTGACAAAAACTTTTTTTAATATTTTTTTTTATTTCCAGCCATTCCTATTAATTGTCATTTGATCAGTCGCCATGCAGTCAGAAGGTTTGAAAACATTACAGTTGGTCAGCATTGGCGGTCGTGGTCAGTTTCACCATTCTTCTTTTCCGCTGGCGCTTTGTCAATACTGAACAACCCCTGTGTCATCTAGTCACACATTTCATCACACCGACATTAAAATAAAAATAAATTAAGAAAGCAATGTCCTTCTGTGGAGAGCTCAATGAACCTCCTTACTTCCCATTCTGGTCTTTAGATGTTTTTTCTTTTTATATGTTTTTTTTTCTTTTTATATAATAATAATAATAATGATTATAATTATCATTGATATAAATTCAATAGTATTTTTTCTTTCTCAATTTTTAAATAAATCATTTTGGCAATCTTCATATGTTTTTACTTTAGATTAAAAGAATACTCAAGTACAAAATAAAAACTGTGAGAGAGAATTCATCAGACGGGGAGTGGGGGCGGGGTGGGTGGGGGGGGTGGGGTGGGGGGGGTGGGGGGGCGTGGTTTAAAAGGAGGCTGACAGCAACGGAGCAAGAAGAAGAAGAAGAAGAGCAAGAGAGGAAACCGAGAATAAGAGTGAACGAAAGACAGAGACTGAAAGAAGAACACCCACATTCAGATGCGTGTTGGAAACGGGTCTATGTACAACATCTGCTGTTGTGGAAACATGTCCAGATCCGTCCATCATCCCACCCATCCAGCCTCTGACCCGTAAGGTCTCCTTCCTCCTGCAGTGGGTCTGCAGTGCAGTCCCAGCAGTGGCCCATAGGTGGCCCCCCAACGGCCTAGTGTGTGTCCCAGTGTTATACCAGAGTGTAGGACTTGGCATAGGGGTTGTTGCTTTGTTTCAGGTGTCCTCTCGAGTCCAGCAGAGACTCTTGGGATGTGCTGAGCTTGGCAGCCTGTGCTTGAGCCATGTCCCCCGAGGTGGGGGCCTCTCCCCGTACCTCCCCTCTGGCCTCTCCCCTCTCCCGGGGCTCCCTGTGGGGGAGGGTGGCGGCAGTTCCCGGCTGCCACTGCTGCACCTCTCTGGGTGAGGGCACCTCCATGGGGGTGGGCTCCATGGGCGGGGGCCTCTTCAAGGTTCGGCTCCTCTGGGGCTCCAGGCATGTCTGACCCATAGCTCCTCCTGCGGTGTCTCCTGTGGCGCCTCCCCCTGCTGCTGCTCCTGCTCCTCCTCCTCCTCCTCCTTCGGCTCCTGCTGCAGCTCCACCTGCCGCCCCACTGCTGCTCCCGCTGCTGACCCCCCCGCCTCGCGCCACGCCGCGGTTCAACAGGAAGTCCATGCGGAGGTACGGGGGCAGGTGCACCAGCTCTCCTCCTGCATGAGGAGCAACACAAGGAAGCTCAGTAAACCACTAATAGTCACTGACACACGTACTGAACCTTGGTGGTGTGTCTATAGTCACTGACACACTTAGTGAATCTTTATGGTGTGTCTATGGTCACTGACATACTTGGTGAACCTTCATGGTGTGCTGTGTCTATAGTGACTGACACACTTAGTGAACCTTCATGGTGTGTTGTGTCTATAGTGACTGACACACTTAGTGAACCTTCATGGTGTGCTGTGTCTATAGTGACTGACACACTTAGTGAACCTTCATGGTGTGTCTATGGTCACTGACACACTTAGTGAACCTTCATGGTGTGCTGTGCCTGTAGTGACTGACACACTTAGTGAACCTTCATGGTGTGTTGTGTCCATAGTGACTGACACACTTAGTGAACCTTCATGGTGTGCTGTGTCTATAGTGACTGACACACTTAGTGAACCTTCATGGTGTGTCTATGGTCACTGACACACTTAGTGAACCTTCATGGTGTGTCTATAGTCACTGACACACATAGTGAACCTTCATGGTGTTGTTGTGTCCACTTATGGCTGGTACATGTGAATCTTGTAGCCTACTGTATTACTACTTTACTTGACACCTGGTCAGAGGTGGCCTGTACTAAAATCAAAGGATGGGTTCAGTCCCTAATCCCAATGAGGAAAATACCTCATAAATGGATACTATACAACTGTATAAGTACATTATGTACTGCATAAGTTCAGGCATTCGCTCGTAAACCTGATTTCTCAGTTATCTTGTATGGATGAAAATATATCACATGTTCAAATTGCAGTATAACCTCTATCTATCTCCATCAGGGAATGTGATCATTGCACGCTTGTGCAAATAGCATTGCCTATTATACCCCTGATATACAGAATGTCTGAATTACTTGTTTAGGAAGAAAGTAATGGTTGAGATATCTGAGGCTGAGAACTCTACTGTTAATCAGAATTTATTCAATATCTAGTGTTTTGCTCCATTATGATTGCTCTGTGTGAATACAGCATATAGAACATTAACATAGTTTTGTACTTTTACACTAGAGTTTTCTGTGATATTAATATTACTTGGTGTCCCGCCAACCTTCAACTTGAGAAATATCCACAATTGAGTTGCAATAAGAAAATGTGAAATTTGATAAGAAGACAGAATAGGCGAGAACTTTAAATAATATTATTTAACCATCACTATCATATTGAGTTACAGTAGCAGGGACATTCCCTACGGATACTGCAAATGATTCTTCTTCCCTTCACCTATGGCGTAGTTTACAGATGGATTATGTGTCCTCCCAACGTCCCTGTATTAAATTCATACCCCATTCCTCATGGGGGCATCACATGGAGCAGGCTGGCGTTGCCAGTTCTCAGACCGATCTCTGGTAGTTTAGCTACAGCAGAGATAATCAGATGGAGACTTATTTTGAGGCAGAGGATATAGAGTTGAGCGATAAACCAATGCTGTTCAGTATTAGTAAATCTTCCTCTTGGTATAAGAGAGGTTATTCTATCTCAACTACAACCACACCTAACTATATCAGGTGTTTTACATTTAGAATATGGAGAGAGGAAAAGAGAAAATATGGTTGGAACAGAGTGGGAAAGGGGGAGGGCTGTCATTGTTCCATTACGGCAGAACTATTCCTCACCGCATTAATCTTTCAGAGGTACTGAGATCAGCAGGCTCCAATGGGCGGACAGTTCCCAAAATCACTCTTCTATACACCCCCAACACACACACACACACACACACACACAACCACCCAGCCCTGGTATGGTAAGCGTCTGTTTTAGCAGAACCAAATGCAACACGGGACCCTGGAGAATGAATATGTGGGGTTACCGGGGGCAGACATAATTTACGGTTTATAATAAACCTGATCGCAGCCAGGGACCATGATGAATGGCTAGGAGTGTTCATTGAATTAAATATGGATTACACATGTTTCTGTGTGAGCTTATTAAGTAGGAATGTTGCTGTAAAATCTATCTGTTGACCTGTAGCTTGCAGGTTGTGTGCAACAGGATAGTGTGTTTACCCATAATACAATAGTGATTATTTTCCTAACCATTAATCTCCATGGTGTATGTGTTGTTAAGGAAAATATAATAATGTATATTTAATATTTTTAATGCATAAAACTGACAAACCTACAAAAGCACCCCCACCATACACACCCACACACAAAATAACCAGTGAATTTACAGGCCCCGCACACATTGGCCTCTAGCCTTGTGATTACAGTACTGCTGTAAACGTTTATGAGAAAGGTGCCCAGAAACATACCGAGAAATGATTTTTATCTGGTCGAATATTATTTGCGCCATGGGGAATTGAGAGAGGAGCTATGTGACCTTCCAACACAGACAGACAGACAAGGTCAGTTCAGGTAAAAATGGGGTGAGACCGGGACCATTGTCAGTCAAACTGGCCCCAACAATGCATCTATGTTTCACTGTACTGATACCAAAGCTAAATAGGCAGCATTTACAATATGTACAAAGGGAGATGGAGGTGGGGTGGGGTGTGATCTTTTTGTGTTACTGTTTTTCTTGCCTCAATGACAACAAACCATGGACACTTGGACTGAAAAACGAGACCACAACACACATTTGTCTTTTGTGCGTGTAACAGACACCGGTCTGTAGCGGTACCACACAGCAATGCTGCAGCAAGCTGTACGGCTGAAATGACCCTGAACTACAGTATCTCTATTGGGGCAGTTAACTGTTGTTTTGTATGCGGCAACAATAGCGTCAGATTAGGTGGACGGATAGCCTCAGATCGCCCCCTCTCCCAAGCTCAGCGCTGACTGTCAGCTGACACGTGCATGAGCCATCCATTGATAATGAGTCCTGAAACATAAGAGGCAGCTCTTATATCCTAAACGTCTGTCTGATTGGGCCTCAGGGTTCTGGGGTGGCTTACACTCCTCACTCGCACACACACACACACACACACACATTAACTAGACATGCATACAACAATACCCTGTCAGTGGTCCTAGACACTAGAGTGCAACTCAAGAGGAGATGATGGAGGAGGCTGGTAAGTGTGTGTGGGTAGGGGGGGATGCATTGTCATGGTAACACAGGTGTGCAGGTCTGCGGAGGTGCACAGGGTCAGCCCTAGGTAAGGCTACGAAATATAGCGTGAAGTTAAATGCCTGCCTTGGCTTGTGGACTCAGGCGTTCTGTCAGCTAAACAAAACACAGACGATAACAGGAGAATATAATATATAAGCAAGCACGTCACCGCCTTAAAACGACTGCTGACGTTAAATGTCAGTCCAGTTTTCCTGGACTTCGGAGACACCTTTGGTACACAAAATGATCTAGAAGCAGTGGCGGCGACCGCTGATGTCAATCTAAATCTGACAAGCCTCCCTCTTCCATTGACTAAGCCAATCGGAGTGTACTCACTCAGAATGTTACACTGCAAAAAATGCCCTATCAAATATAAGTGCAAATATATTAGTTTTTAGCTTGCTTAAGATTAAAACAAGCAAGTGCCAGTGCAGTAAGTGAAATTCACTTGATAAGATTTCTTAAATTAAGTGCAGATTTACTTAATTTAAATCGCCAGATTGGCCATTTATATTAGAAACAAGTCCAACTAGATTTTAAATCAAAAAACAAGATTATCACATACGGATATGGATACCTTGGACACAACGCTAATATATCTGGCACGTGTGGGGAACAGGTCCAGGACAAACAAAGATGAGCAGATGCTGTTACCTGTATGAAGTGCTCTAAACTATTTGAAAAGCTCGAAGTACTTTGAATCTCTATTTTAATGTATGGTGAATGTAACAAACAAAGCATTTTAACTGTATGGTGTGTGTGTGTGTGTGTATATATGAGTGCCAATAATGCATATTTGGGATGTGGATAATTTCCTCACTACGGTAGGTCTGTGTGCATGCATGTGTTTGTGTTCCTCACTAGGTCTGTGACTACATACATTGTGTGTGTGTGTGTATATGGTCCTCACCAGGTCTGTGCCTACATACTGTACGTGTGTGTGTGTGTGTGTGTGTGTGCGCGCATGCTCCCTCACCAGGCCTGTGTGCCTTGGGCGCGGCCATGTTCATGACCCGGCTGACGTCCTGAGGTTTGGGTGGCGAGGCGGTGAAGCGGCAGATGCCCGACTCGGAGGGCGTGCTGGAGGTTAGGCTGTCGGTGTAGTCGTTGGTGCCGGCCGTCATCTGCTCCGACGACGTGTCCGAGATGAAGCACTCGGTGATGGTGAACTTGGCGTGCCGCAGCTGCTCCTCCATCTTGGCGTGTTCGTACGCCCTGGCCAGCTCCTCGTAGGTGGAGGACGCGCTCTCTGTGGACACCATACTGCTCCGTGCACGGTCTGGGGGTGGCGGTGTATTTACCATGGTGACTGGTGCTAGTGCTAACACCAGATGGTAGCATGCTACACTGCTTATTGTATATGAAAGCTCTGTATGTTGGTTTATCTTGAGGAATAAAGCTAAGTAGTAGATCCATTAAACGCTCTGCTTTTACATGTATGACCTTACAGGGGGACAGTGGGAACGCAAGTGTGTTTGCTAGTTTCAGTCTGAGGCGATTGTCATTTTCCAGCGCCCACGTTGTCTAAATAGCAAATGCACTTGCGCTCATTTGGGCAATGGTGGTTGGTCTAAATATGAGGTGTGGTCTAGTGCATTGCTGATGCATTGTTATCTTGAGGAAGCAGAAAGTAATTGCACGATCGGCCAGCAAAAACCTGGTCTAAAGTCAGCGCGAGGCGCATTATAAATATAGTATCGCCTATGGCAAGTAGACAATGTGTGTACACCCTGCTTGTTACACATACAGGGACGAGTGCACAAATATGCAGAGTATTAAAAATGGATAGAGTACAATGTGAAATATCATTAGTGTGTAACCTACATAAACATATGTTAGGAATCTCGCTATTGCCTAGATGGTCTGCTCCAGCACTTTCACAAACCCGCCGGTATAAGATCAATCCACCTATGATGCAAGCTGCATGGATTTTTAAAGGGAATGGGAGATGAAACTCAGATTGCTTTATCCTATGTTACACCCAAAATACACCCATGCATAATGAAGACAGTAAGTCCAACCCTTTTGAACCATGTGCCTGGCATATGTTATCTGCCGTTAAAATAGCAAACGTGGATTTGGACACGCCCCGTCACCCTAAATACAATTTGTGCCTTGCGCTTCAAACCGTGCGCTTAGATCGTTGAAACAGGGCTAAAAAATCTAAAAATCCTTTATTCTTTCATAGTAATATTATAAAAAACAAAAAGCATTAAGAACAAATATAATCACATTCTATAAAATATACAGCCAACAATATATTATTATGATCCCATAACCCCAACTGTCAAGTACAAGCAGGGAATGGGAGCAAATCAGCGATCGGGTGTGGAAGGGGCATGTGCTAAAACCACATCAACAGTGTTTATGAAACACTAGTGTCACAAACCGGCGAGTGCATGCTTAAAGAGAATACAACTATGCTAAATAAGCATCTACCTGTGTCCTGCGATGGGCTGACACTGTAGCTGTCGCTTTCCTTGTCCACAGAGCCAGTGGCGCGTGGCGTGGGCAGCCTCCAGTCGGTGGTCAGGGTGTGAGAGGAGCTGGTGGGTTGAGGTCGGTTCAGGGTCCACTGGCTGGCGTAGCGGCTCCGGGCTGCGGCAGGACCAGCTTTGGCAGTGCGTCTGGCAGTGGGGTCTGGTGGGAGGCCAGAAGGAGAAACAGCTGATTTGAACCAAATAGGGGCCATGACACCTATCAGAGCAATGCTGATAACTTGCTGAGGTCAGCAAACTGCATGTTCTCAAAAAAAACAATCACACGGTTAGAGAGAAGGTCCCACCCTAACATGCAGTAAGTGATATGTCAAATAAGTGGGTTCTGTATCAAACAGTCCTGAGACCAGGCCATGTAAGTAAGTAAGTAAGTAAAATTTATTTATATAGCGCCTTTCACAGATAAAATCACAAAGTGCTTTACAATGCTTCACATAAAAATGGAGATATACAAGTATAAAGACAACATTTTTACAATAGAAATACAGAACATAACGTGTCCCAACAACCCTAGTTTAATTAAAAGCCT
>JAODLL010000005.1:3079847-3103265 GCA_026546735.1 Forbesichthys agassizii | reverse complement strand
ATGCACTCTCACACACACTCAGAGACACGCACACACACACACACACACACACACACACACACACACACACACACACACACAAGCATGTGCAAATAAAGACAGACGGGGGAAAAAAAGCACATAAAATGGTTAAAAGAACTATAGCAGAGAGATAACTTTATCACAGCCACACGTGCACCCCTGCCCTGACACACACACACACGTGCGCACGTACGCACACACGTATGCATGCATACACACCCAATTTGTGTACGTTAAAGAAAGATAATAAGTGCATAGTATGTACAAATATAATAAACAATGTCCTGTAAACAACCTGTTTCTGGATTTGGGTCATTATCCACCCAGGCAATATATTATTAATAGTGTGGTTAAAAAAATGAGATGATATTTGGCAAAAACAAATCTGACCGATGACACCTAATTGTCACATCTTGACATGAGAACTTGGAAATGTAAAGGGCGTTGATATTTTAGTTATATCTTAATTCAACACACTTGCTCTTAGAAGTCAGAGACTGAAAGAGTTTTTACTTTTCAATAATACATTGCTGTGTGTGTGTGTGTGTGTGTGTGTGTGCGTGTGCGTGCATGCGTGCGAATGAGTAGGCTTACATTCACAGTGTGTGTACTCATGTATCGCTGTGTGCGTCCTTGGGCCACAGGCCTCTAGCTAGCGTTAGCATGGCTCCCCCATCGCGCCAGGAGTGTCGTCTCATTTTGATGGTGCTGAGATGCAAGCAAGGCTTACTTTCCCTGGGCTACTCTTATCAATCCTGCACAGGAGCAGGCTCCCTGCCAGGCATATCTCTCTCTCTTGCTCTCTCTCTCTCTCTCTCTCTCTCTCACTCTCTCTCTCTCTCTCTCTCTCTCTCTCTTGTTCTCACTCTCTCTCTCTCTCTCTCTCTCTCTCTCAGAAGAATATGTGTGTCTATGTGTATTGGTGATATAAGTGCAGCATGTTTGATCATATTTGTTATGTGTGTAGATGTAAGCACATATGGCAGTCACTGCACATGCTGCAGTACTGTATTTCCCAGTATTTATAATTAGCTCCAGTACACACAGACTAGAGTAGTGAACTAGACATCCTAATGCCTTTCTAACAGCTACATGGTATACATCGTTGAAGATGCAGACTCCTTCCCAGAGAATGGTCTCAGTGTGTGGACTTGTCAGAGCAGAGACCAGTGCAGAAGTGAGCATGCACTTGATTTCATTGGCCGGCTGGCCAAATCCAGACATGGTTGCTATGCAGCATGTTGACCTATGACAACTCTAACCCTTTGCCTACCGTTTGGCAACAACAAGCTGCATATCTTAAGCAGAAATGCTTTCTTAAGGAATGCAATTTCGATGACTATTTGATTAATTGTAATAAGGTATGTTACTTATAACTAACAAGTTAGAATGCATAACTGACAATATAACAAATCTTCCACCTCCTTCTGATAATTACTTGAAAATATACATTTTGTGTTGATGCAATGCTCATATCTACTGGTCTCCAACACACTGCTGCAAATAGGCTGAGTGAAGGCAAGACACGAACAGGTTATAGAGCTGTAATCAGATCAATGTACAGCAGGTGTGCAGTTGTCTCATCTTGTTCCCTGACCTATCACACCTCTCATATTACACAGTACAGTTCATTTGTTTAAACCCATGATAATGACAACACACTAATGAGCAAATGACTCTAGCTGCATTTACATGGACACTATTATTCCGATAGGAATCGAGTTAAAAGCCCAACCTGAAAGACAATGCTCCATATAAACATCACGATCAAAAGAGAAAAGGCCAACCCGATTGAAATTTCATTCCGAAGCAGAAGGGCAGTAGTATAAACCATTCTATGACCCGATTGAGAGAAGAATTCTACCATGTAAACGGTTAAACACGATTACTTCCTGGTTGTGTTCGCATGCGTATGCCCTGCATGCCGGTAAACTGCATGTTGGTAAACACAGCCACTGTACAATGGATTGCTAGCTTATCATTTTCTGTGCGTGTTGAAAAAATCATATGATTTCAACACAGCCCTGGCTCCGTAAATAGGAACATAAACAAAGTGGCGAACACCGCTCACGTCAACAAAGCCGTAGCGCTACGCTTTGCTTCACAGAGCTGATTGGAGCTCGAAGTTAGCAAGAATGACTGACCCTGCCTTTAAATGCACCTACTTGCTTGAGTAACTTGAACAAGGAAGATTGATGTTACTGTACACAACCTGCTCAGTCCATATTTCCCCTGGCATGTCCCAGGCTCTGTGTGTGTGTGTGTGTGTGTGTGTGTGTGCGTGCGAGTATGTGTCAAAAGGTGCTACAACTCTTGAGTGCATTTAAATGGATCAATACTTCAATCAGAGCTGGCAAAGGGATCAAGGGAGCAGCGATTTGCATGTGCTCCTGTGCGTTGTTTGCACTTTCACACACATGCTGGTTTTCTTACCAATAGTACAAAACTGAGGTACATTTTGAAAACTAATGATTTCATCATTTTAATCTATTTAGTAATTTGCCAACAACTTCAATTGTTAACTACAAATCTGGTTTATACTCTTTACAACAAAGAGCATAAACAGAGTGGTCTTTTGGCTTATACAAACGGCAGCTGTGATACTTTTAATCTGTATACTTTGTGTGGAACCCTCTTCAGAAGTTAATGTTATACTTTCATTTAGATACTACAGTGTATTTAGGTTATTTACGCTAATTGTCAAATGAAACCAAGACATAATTTATTGGTTCTGTATCAATCCTAAATCCAACTCTGTTTAACCAGACAGCTACAGGCACCTATAGGCTACTGTATGTAACATTATAATATATAGTTTGATGGTAACAATAGCCGGAAGCTAGCTCTCGATCTTCCAGGCAATTTTCGTTCCAACCCTCACCTATGGTCATGAAGGGTGGGTCATGACCAAAATAACCAGATCATGGGTACAAGCAGCTGAAATGGGTTCTCTCAGATGGCTGGCTGGCGTCTCCCTTACAGATAGGGTGAGAAGCTCAGCTATCCGTGAGGAACTTGGAGTAGAGCCGCTACTCCTTCGCGTCGAAAGGAGCCAGTTGAGGTGGTATGGGCATCTAGTAAGGATGCCCCCTAGGCGTCTCCCTTGGAAGGTGTTCCAGGCACGTTCAGCTGGGAGGAGGTTTCGGGGAAGACCCAGGACCAGGTGGAAAGATTATATCTCCACATTGACCTGGGAACGTCTTGGGATTCCCCAGTCAGAGCTTTCTAATGTGGCTCGGGAAAGGGAAGTTTGGGGTCCCTTGCTGGAGCTGCTGCCTCCGCGACCCCACTCCGGATAAACAGGAGAAGATGGATGGATGGATGGATGGTAACAATAAATGTGGCAGGGTCACTCTAAATAGATATCTTACTTTCACGGTTTACATAAATAGTTTAACATTACAATATGTTGTTTGTTTCTATTAAAATGTATTATAAATACATTTTGCCTGCTTGCTATTGGTTTTATTTACAATCTACACCAATGAAATGCTGATGTAGACTGTTTAGCATACAGTATACGTTGCCCGCTAGGCCATTATAGATACGGTCGCAACAATGCTCACAAGCCTACATTCCCCAGATGAAATGACATACAGTAACACCTCCTACCCTTAACCCTCAATCGCAGGAAAAGGAAATGTTCCCAAGACTCTTCAAAAGCGATCTCTTTCTTTAAAGTAGGAAGATGTCTCTCTCTCTTCCCTCGCCATGCCTGAATTGTATTACCATGCCCCTGTAATATTGCTGGATATTAAAAAATATACATCAACCCAGCAATTATGGGCTATCAAGAAGAATAGGTTTAGCCCAGGGCCCGCTAGAGCTGCACATTTGAAGCACTGAGATGAGACATAGAGGAGGACCACAACAATGCCTGGCGATACTGGAGACGGAGAGCCTTTTACACAGTGTGGTTCCCATCATGCTGTTTTCATGAACACCTGAAGGCCTCTAAGGCTACTGTAATACTGTCGTTTGAGTCACACACGCACTCACATATCAGGTATGCTTTGCTAAAGGGCACAAATCTGGCTGATTTCCCCTCAATCTGTCAAGGCATGCATCAGATACACTAGATGAAGACAATAGCCCATGGTCATGAGAAAGACCATTTAGGAGAGGAGACTGGGACGCATTAAGAAGGGCTCACTTAGAATGCTAAGTCCATATGTACAGTAAATCTGTGTTTTCCTGTGTGTGTGTGTGGGGGGGTGAATACTAGATTAGGTTTAAACGTTGGCTGCCCTAAGCATGCCCTAAGTGTGCATTTAGAGGAGAGGACCATCATTCATTTATCATATACTGTATATGTTTTTTTTTCATGTTCACGGCCAGGGCAGTGCATCAATCTGTGATCTGAATTCACAACCTACTGTACCTGTGCATAGGCACACACATTGTCTGTTAAATTCACACTCTCTATTCACATGATGCTAAATCATTTCTATATTTTCTACCATTTCTATGTCAAATATGCACAACAAAATTATTTTGTTTTACTGATAGTTTCAGAATGTGTTTTTCTTCTTTTTTAAAGAAGATATGAGGATCTATAAATAACTATTAATAGGATTAAGGGTTTGGGGTGTTCTGATTTTGAATGATGGAGCACATTTTGAGATAAGTGTGTCAGTGATGGATTCTATTTAATTCTTCCTGGGGCTTCAATAAGAATTTACCATCCATCACTCACAGTAAGTAGAGGTGCACTGTTTTATTATAGTAATATATTTAAAATAAAAGTTGAAATCACAAAATACCTGAAGAGTGCCCTTTGTTTTTGTGAATAAGAAGTGTATACTTTTAAAAGCTTTTATTTACAGAACTTGTGGTTTTACTGTATCTGCTCTGCAAAATGTCACTCAAATATGAAAACCTCCTTTAACACACTTTATATAACTTTCACCTTGTGTTATTCTCTCCATATTCACATTGAATAGTATGAGTATTGTAGCTACTGTATAGTTTACAGCCCTACCATAGTGGTCCAATTAAGGTCAACACAAATTGCAAATATAGACTTGACTCACCTCACCTCAGTTTTAATACAATAATAATGTATGTTGGTGTACAGTTATTGTTTTAATGTTTTTGCTTTTATTTATCAAACATTATTGTGATAAAATCAGGAACTGGTAAATGATCCATTGATCACAATAACAATAATTTCAAAAGGAATTATTAAAGGAATATGCTGAAATACTCTGAATATGCTGAATACTTATAAGGATGCAAGGGCAATAAAATCTAATGGTAAGATGCTGAATGATGAACATACACAACTACGTACATTAAAAGGTCACGTTGCATTGGTTTGTAAATGTGATTACAGTATACATGTATCTGATTTAGAGTATCATTATTACTCTGCACCTTAAGCAAAGATAAAAAGAGCATGTACAGTTTACAGTGACTACAGTAGGCTACAGTATACAGTAGGCTACAGTTTACAGGAGGCTACAGTTTACAGTGGCTACAGTAGGCTACAGTATACAGTAGTCTACACTAAGGGGATATGTTACTGTGTGCACAGTAGGGGGAGAGAGGGGGTCTTACTTTTCACAGTGAGGTACATGGACTTGCTGACGTCCGCTCCCACATCGTTGCTGACCTTGCACAGGTAGAAGCCGCCGTCGTCCTCCAACACGTGCTTGATCAGCAGGGAGCCGTTGCTCAGCAACTGGATGCGAGAACCGCTGTTCAGCAGTATGGGCTGGAACTGAGGGACCCCCGCCCCTGGAGCCACAGGAAGAGGGGGAGGGCAGGAGGGAAAAGTGGGACAGGAACGGGAAAGCCGCGGGTGAGGGACAAGCGAGGGAGAGCGGTGAAGGAAGGCGGACCACAAATGGGGGAGACAGAAGAAAATACTTATTTAACAAATATAATATCTCTCTCTCTCTCTATTGGACCAATAAAACACCTAGCACACCACCAACTCTTCTTATATCGATAAATGCATAATAGCACAGTGAGTTCTCTTGTATGTGTCACATAGAAGTGGAACCCTACAGTGTGTGTGTGCGTGCGTGCGTGCGTGTGTGCGCGCGTGTGTTTGTGTGCATAATATTGTTTAAGCACATGATATTGTACATGCAGCATGTGTCAAGCTCAGATGACAAACCTTGTCAGACTTAAGTCCAATCCCAATGTCCAAACACCATCACTAAGCTCAAATTAAAAGAAAGGTCCTGCAGGAAATAGTCTCCGTCTGTGAGGAGTAGGAGCGTGGCCACTGAGATTGGGCCTTAGTGAGTGTGGTGTAAACACAGCTTCCTAACACCAGACCATAATCCTTAAAGCGTTAAACAGCTGCCAAGCACAGGCTATAGCCAGACACTACAAGGCTGATGGGATGCAATCAGAACAGACATAATGCTCTTGTTTAACAAGGCTGAGAGAGAGAGAGAGAGAGAGAGAGAGAGAGAGAGAGAGAGAGAGAGAGAGAGAGAGAGAGAGAGATTGCCACTGGCCGTGAACACAAGACATGACCATGAGATTCTAGATGTTTACCGTGTTCAGATGTTTACCATGTCTAGATGCTTACCGTGTTTAGACAAAGATTTCCTCTGAGTTGTTATTCATTTGTGTGCGTGCTTGTGTGTGTGTGTGTGTGTGTGTGTATTACACTTCAAGTTAAATACTATTGTACATGTTTGTTGTTGATTTAAAAGCAAGTGAACAACATCGTAATTACCTTAAAATACAATACAGGCGATATTGTATTATAATGTACAGTGTGTTATAAAGTGTTGCAATACATAATGTACAGTATATTAATAATACAGCAAATAGCCTATAATGTTTGTTTTCTTCATCCAAATCCTGCTTCTGTGTTCATTGTGGTAATCTATTTGACACAGTAATCTTTTATTTTAAAATCACTATTTATATTAAATGAGTAAGAATCAGCTGAATAACTTGAATAAGACAAGGCCACATACAATGGTTGTCAGCTAAATGTTTGATTCATACTATTGCCTAATAGCTTTTGCTCTCCAGTTATGATAATACACTTGGTGTATTCCACCTTGCTCAGTGAGTATTAAAGTTCATTAGCTTGTGTTAAAGTTAGTGTGTAAAGATTAGGCCATTTAGTGAGTTAGGGGTCGTTGCTTTTTAATTATAATGCAGCCAAGTGGTCATGGTTAGCCAGGGGTCAAGTGGTGACTTTGTCCCTGCTCCCATGCCTCAGAGAGAAACAGACGGAGGGAGACAGAGAGAGTGCGAGCTCTTGAATTATGGATTTTGCATATCCAAATAGCGGCAGTCGTTATGCTAATAACGGTTGACCTTTCCTTACTGTTCCATATCTCCCACGGACATTTATCTGGCTCTTAACTACTTGTGTTGCAGTAAAACGCACAAGCAGGTGAGGCATTCTCCACTGGCGTGACCTACATAACCTGGTTTTAACACACATTAGCCGCATAGCTCATAACTAACCTACCCAGAGACACGCTCTCCGAATATGTTGCTCATAAGGACGTCATTTGCTTGACATTTGTTTGAGTATAGGTGTCCTATCATGGGAAATGCACCCGAGAGCGACGGGCGGGAAGAAAGGAGAGAGAGAGAGACTTTCCCCACCAAAACAACCCAATCTGGGAAAAGCTAAGTTTGTTGGTACATTAGTTTACGCAGTGACCAGGTTAGTGAAACAGTACTAATTGGACAGGACTGGTCAATACACATACACACATGCGGTCATAAACGCATCCCATCAAAGGGGAGGACAACAGATCCTTTCACTCCTTTGATCATAGACCTCTCTCTCTCTCTCTCTCTCTCTCTCTCTCTCTCTCTCTCTCTCTATCTCTCTCACTCGTACACACTGCTCCTGCTTTCATCCTTGGTTAAATGGATGAGGGAACACACACCTGGGGTCCTCTTGGTTCTATTCAAGTGGTAGAACTCACCTGCCATCTCTCTGTCTCTCTCTCTCTCTCTCTCTCTCTCTCTCTCTCTCTCTCTCTCTCTCTCTCTCTCTCTCTCTCTCTCTCTCTCTGCGTGTGCCACTTCCAGTGCATCTGCATCTGTTGCTCTGTGTGTCCTTCCGTTCATGTCCTTTCCCATCTGAGATCTGAGGGGTCAGGTGGGTGCCCCACAACCCCCACAGAGGTATTGCCTCTGTATGTGTTTGTGTGTGTGTGTGTGTGTGTGTGTGTGTAGCAAAAAACATGAACACACTGATAATGTATGATGCATGCATATGTGAATAAAACAATTGGAGCAAATGGAAAACCTTTTAAAGGTGAATTGCTCCTCCTTCATGTAACATCATTGCTGTTCTTAAAGTACTTAATACCTAACAGCATATCTGGCATGTCCTGTTTGCATGCCTTGTAAATAATTGTGTGCTAGTAGCAGTGTTAGGCAGTAACTAGTATTTACCAGAGCCATAGAGAGAGTTGCGTCATCTCCGTTCACTCCAATGGAGTGTTTTTTCACAGCAACAGAGCCTCAAAATAGTTCCCTGAAGTTAGCCTAAACACTAAAAGTGCCCTTTACATTCTATTTTAAATATAAATTGGTGCATTTATTGACTACTAATTACTAAAAAATAAAGTTATATGTCTATATATATATATATATATATATATATATGTATGTATATATTCAAATTGCCCACCGAGCACTTCCTGGAACTATTCTGCCATAGGTTTTGCCCCTCCATGAACCATGTGACCATTGAAAATTTCGAACTTCCATTGGCATAACTCTGTTCTTTCCATGTCTCTAGTAGTTACTAGTTACTGTAATGTTATTACTTTTTCCAGTAACTAGTGTAACAAATTACTATTTCCAAAATTGTAATAATATTACAATAACTAATCCAATTAATTCTGCATTACCCTCCCCCCTAGACTTCCATCTTATGAAGACATGCCTTTATTATTTTGCTGGTCCTAGCAAATTTATGGTAGTCACAATGACAACTATTTTCATGACACAATATAGTAGAAAAGGAGTCAGCAATTTGTTAACACACCCCAAGTCTAACCAACGGAGGTGATTTGATGTGTTTTATGTGTCTTATGTGTGGTACGGTGTGTTGCACCTTTGGAGTGCTCCCATACAATGGTTGGGCGTGGGTAGCCTTCAGCAGAGCAGTTCAGAGTCACAGTTTTCCCATAAATCCCATCCTGGTCCTCAGGCTGGACCACAAACTGCGGAGGAACTGCACACACCATGGAGCACAAAACAAAAGGGTCCATTATAAAGTCCTGTTCAATATGGCACTACATTGTTTGTCACAAGGGCTCGCTGGGAAAACACTAATCCTTTTATATAGCTGCTTAAACTCTTATCATAATAATCTCATAAAGTGGGAGAACATTTGACCTTTTTTTCTGATAATGAAGTATGATATGTACTAGAATGAGTAAATAGGCGATTTCGAAAACCTTGGCAATCTAATAACAAATTTGCACCTGATTAATCTGCAAACAAAGAATTACAATTCAGTAATCAGATTACTGTAACGTTGTTGAATGTTATCCCTTCCCCACCTCTGACGATAAGCTGGCTCTGGTGCTCCACCGCAGCGGCTTCGTTTCGGGCGATGCAGGTGTAGTTGCCGTTGTGGTCGGGCGTCAGGTTAGAGATGCGGAGCGAGCTGGTGAAGTCAATGTTGTCCACTGTCACACCGAGGCTAGCTGGAATGGGCCGCCCGTCCTTCTGCCAGGTAATGTCCAGAGGCTGGTCACCTGACATGACTACGCAAGGGATGAAGACGCGCTGGCCAATGGTGAAGCGCTGGAACTCAAAGGGCTGGATGTAGGGCGGGACTGCAGGACAACAGAGACAGACGCACACAGTGCCAGAATATCAAAGAGCAGGAAGGAAATTAAATGTGACTTCTCTCCGTCTAGCCTTCCGTGACAGGCACGGCCTCCTACCATCTTCACGTGGAATCTTGTTTCTAAGGATGAATGACGGGATGACAGAGGTGGTGAATAGCAAAATACTGCTTAAATCCACTTCATTCTCTGAGTAGAACATTTTGTCCTTTCAGCTCCAGCAATGTTCAAAAGCTGAACAAAATAATTTCTCGGCGAATCATTTAGCCTAGAAATAGCTACAAATAACTATTATAACACAATGGCTGTCTATCTGTTAGTCTGGCGTTCAAATTGATTTATCTGGGAAAATGTCAAATTAATTATTAATGGTTTAACGTATTGTGTATAAAAGTATAGGTAATTAACATCTTGTCTAGTATACTGTATACTTGCATATCAATCTGTTTACTCTGCCTCTAAATCCCTGGACATGCATACTGTAGGGTTTATCCAAGAGACTGTTACACTCAATGTACTAGCATATTATACACTAGCTGATAAGACCATTCGGGCATACTCCTCTGGGCAATCTCGAGCCATCACACGAGTCCTCTCTGTTTGAGTGTCCAATGATTTCAAATAACACTGAAATAAGCAGCACTTTAGCTGCTTATTTAATTCACAACAAATAGGGGATAATGGACTCCTGGGATTGCCCAAGACACTCTAGCATTTTAAGCATGAGCAGAGTAAATTAACAAATGTGTTCTCTCACTATACCACCCTGTGTTGCTTTATATCATTGCTAGCTCTCTTGTTTCTTTCCCTGTCTCTCCCACTTTCCCCTCCTTCAGCCTTTTTGCCATTCACTGCATGGGAAATTCTAATATTCAGTGGAATATTTCGTGGTCTCAAGGAACAAGTCAAGCTTTGCAGAGGGCAGGAAAAAAAATTAGGCATTTAAGAGAAGCCCTTGTTAACATTTATCTTTTGTGGAGTCCTCAAAGTGTGTCATATCAATGCTTTACCAGCTGACTATAGCTAATATTCAAGAACTACTCAGTATCAATTTGGTAAGTTAGCTGACCCTTTGGTTTTCAAATCCAAATGCAGAAAAACCTACAGTACTGTACCTTATACTGGCTGTAAACTGAGCTGTAATTTAGTCAGGGATTATTAAACATATTTGAACTATTGTACCACAGCTGAACCTTCAATTTAGCCATCAGAGTCACACCTCTGGCGGTGAAGAGAAAAGAAATGTCAGCTTGGTGTTGACATTCTGATCTGAGAAGCTGCTCAACCACTGCTCACCTCTGACTCGAACATGGACACTCTGGGTGTCCATCTTGTTGGGCTGGACCATCACCTTGCAGTTATATTCACCAGCATCCACCTGCTGCACATTCGACAGCTTGAGTGTGCCATTGTTCTCGAACGCCCGCTGCCGATGGTTGAAAGGGAGCAGCGCTGAGTTCTTGTACCACTTTATGGAGTAGTAAGGGTAGCCAATCACACGGCAGTGTACGAAGGCATCCCGTCCCGCAATGGCCGTGATGTTTTTCATCGGTCGTATACTGGCACGGCCTAAAACGTGACAGAGAGGGAGAAAGCACTCTCTATAAACATTTTTCCAGGATGCAGGTTAAAATGTCAACGCACATGAGTCACCTTGTGCTACACACATCGCCAAAAATACACAAACTTTGCTTTAAAGTAACCTTTTTAAAATGTATATTTAATCAATATAAATAGATGTCTTAGTTATTATTTGATTGAGGCAATACTCCCAATTCATGTAAGTCTTTCTATTTGTAGAATTGTAATTGCGTAACATCCCTGGAGAATTTACATAAGCCTCAAACTGCAATGGCCTTCCCACTAAGGACAGAGTTAAACAATGTATAGCACCCGCATTGCCCCATCCTGTCCATAGATGTCTGGTTTCGAAACGATCACTTACCACTTACTTACTGTAGGTGTCGTCAAAATGACTTAAATTTGAAAGTGGAAAATCCTAGACTGTACATTTTAACCTTTTGCTAATTGTTTTACCAAGGGGCGACAGGTTCAGAGAGTAGGAGTCTGTGGAATGACAAACACATTAACACTAGGGAGTTTGGATCAACTGCTGAAAAACAAAATTATTGAAAAATGTATCAGTGTAAAATGCTGTAAATAGTACCTACAGTTTTAAGGTACACGCTATTTCTACACGCTACGACTTGTAGAAATATCTCTATCTAAGGTTGCAACATGGACCATAATTGCTTAAACTTCTGATCGTGAATATTTTTAAAGGCCACTTCAGTAAATAAACAGACATAGATACATATGTACATTCAAACGAATACACTCACAGAAGCAAACCCCAGATAAACGTATTCATGCATAGTAAATCAACTTTTCTTCTGGCTATTTACAAATCAGCCTGCTTTGGAGCTCAATTCCCAGATACAGCTATGTGCAGCAAACCAGGATAATTGGTTTGACCTGAAAATATGGGCACGTAGAATAGCACATCAATTTGGAGAGAGCAATGAGCCTACAATATCGCAAATACTGTACACCAGGAACCGAGAAAGAGAGAAAATCACCGCAGACCAGATCTGTTGTAAGAAAAAACTAAACAAATAAAAAAAACACCGCATGAAACTATAGTATAGGCAAAACAAATCAATGGAAAACATATCCAACGCCTTAAAGCAAACACGTAAAAGTACAGATTAAAGACAAGGGCGCCAGCAAGTCTACGCTAGTAGCATACAGACGTTAAAAGAAATCCAAAGTGTTAAAAACAAAGCCATGCACCTCACCCGTAGACCAAACCAAAGAGCAGCACGCCAGTCCGCTAGTGGCTGACCGACAGGGATACAACACAGACAGACAGGCATATGTACTGTTGTTGTTGTTGTTTTGGAGGAGCTGATTTGACAAGCACCTCTTACGTTTATTCGAGCCTGGTGGTACACCGCCCCGGCCGAGTTGCTGCAGGTGCAGCGGTAGGCCCCTCCGTCGGGCACCTGCGTGTGCGTGACGTTCAGCTGGCTGACCACGTGGCCCTCGTGCGTCTCGTAGTGGCCCAGGTGGTGATGGGCGTCCTTGATGACGGGGTCGTCGTCCAGCGACCAGGTGCAGCTGGGAGGGGGCGTGCCCTTCACGTTGCACACCAGGAAGACCGGCTCGTTGGGGTTCACCACCTTCTCGCTGAAGGACGACAGGATCTTCGGCGTGCCGTCTGGGGTGACACATGGGATCATAACATGAATGGACGAGCGTAATATTTCACACAAACTCCATGCTGTCCTGTTTGTGGCAAGACTGTGTTCAATACATTATATCAATTAGGGGGTGATGACAAGGTGCCCTGTTACTTAGCGAGACCTTCGTGTAACCAGAAGGTCATAGGTTGGATTCCTTGGGGAGCATGCATCCAGCCTGGCTGGATGTGTCCTTCAGCAAGGCATTCAACCTCTACCTTTACCTGAACTGGTGCTGTTGACTGTCACAGCACGCTGACCTTGATGCAGGTTATATGGCAGCTAGACTCTGGCTCCGAGGGCTAATGGTGGCAAGCTCGTTTTACTGTGTACAATGCTACAGCTGCCAGGGGCTCCAGCAGGGAAGAAACACACTGGTCAAACTAGGGCTGTGCAATTAATCGAGTTTTAATCGTGATTTCAATTACGGCTCCAAACATTTACAAAAACAATAGAATCGAGGAAAAAAAAAAACGAGGATTATTTTGCACAATACGTTTTGCAAGTAAACTCTTTATATATTCAGTATATATTATATTGTTTTGTGTTCTGAATGACAGGGGTGTTTCGCCTCTCGCAGGATGAAAGTGAAAGATCAACGTGAAAAGTACTAAGGGACATTTCACAAAGGTGCCTTAAATGCAACATTTTCAATGACTAATTGTGTTAAATAAACTTGATTTCAATATTGACTATAATAATCATTATTATTGTTTTTTTCCATAACCGAGCAGCTGTCAAACATTTTACATTGTCTATTTAAAATCGTGCTCATGGAAGAAAAAATGTAATAAAATAAAAGTAGCTGCCGTCACTATAAGCTTCAGGCAAAATCATAATCATTGCATGATGGAAATTCTGTAGTGATACTATGATTGTGGCCTAATTTACCACAATGCTAATGTACAGTACACTACTATATGCATTATTTTTGTGCATTGTGAGGTAGAACCATTAAACTGCATTATGAATGAGAGGGTCTGGCCTTTAAAATGTCGACGTCTGCCTGCTGCTTCTCTCTGATAACCTCGGCCTATTCCACACGATTATAGATTATCAATATCCTCTTTTTACAGCTCCTTGGCCACGGGACACAGTTGCCTGAGCAACGCTGCCAAGGTACTGTTCTAAAGGGAGTGTCTGGAAGGGTGTGTGTGTGTGTGATGTCTGGGATGATCCTGCTAATGGCAAGTATAGCGCAGAGGCACAACAGCCTCTCATTAACACACAGCACTGTATCGATCCTAGCAGGCCTAAGTCTGTTTCTGCTTATACATGCACCAATAAAGCAGCTACTAATGTGTGGCTCTGAGTTAGTGTATGTCGACATCGACACACACACACACGCGCGTACACATACAGTATACACCTACACACATATGTGCACCGACACACATACACACACACAGTGAAAAGGCTTTCTTAATGTGGCCTCTCTCTGTATACCTTCAAGGATGACTTGCACAAAGTCCTGGGCAGACATCTTGCTCTTTCTGGCAAAACACTGGTAGGCTCCCCCGTCACTCTTAGCCATTCCCTCCATGATGAGGTTCTCCCGGTTTATCCCGGTGATGCGGACGTTGTTGCCAGGGTAGATGACCTCTCCGTTGCGGTACCAGGAGAGCTCGTACTCGTCTGAGCCGCTCACACTGCAGGACAGAGACACTTTGCTGCCCACGCTGCCCTTCACCTTCCTGGGACTCACCACTGCCTTCAAGGGCTCTGGGAACACATGGTTGTTGTTGTTGTTGTTGTTGTTGTCATGTCAAATGCACGCCACCCGATGATGTACACTTGCGGTAGGGAGTCAGGGATAAAGGGAGGTATGAATGCATGCTTATTGGCTTTTGGCTCTTTATATGAAATAAAAACAATAACAAAGATAGCATTGGGGTGGACTGACACTCGCATGATGTGAGGTGGACGTGAACACATTTTATTTTGTGAAGTTCGGCTGTCTGGCAACTCACTGTGATATACTGTAACCAGGACAATTAAAATGACAAATTACAAGTTAGTTAATATCTGTAGTCTTCAGAACTACAAACAATGATTTCCATTCTTTCCTTATTTCTTCTATTGTATCCTATTTACTTTTTCTTTTCCTTTTCATCTATCACACTCATTTCCCCTATTAGAGTTAAAGGAATACATGAAAAATAACTACAATATATACATACTCAAACTGAAATTGCCATATTGGTGAGACTCACGTTTGACTATCAGACGACCCATGACCTCGGCGTTTCCATAGCTGTTCCACACCTCACAGACGTACGTGCCTGAGTCACTGGGCTGGGAGCTCTCGATCAGCAGGCCTGAGATGGTCTGTCGGAAGCGGCTGTCAGGCTCCAGGGGACTGTTATCCTTCAGCCAGCGATACTTGGGGATAGGGTAGCCTGAAGCCTTACAAGGCAGCTCTACCCGCTGATTAATCATCACGTCACGGCGGTCAAAGCCATCTAGGATGCCTGGTTCAGCGTTGGTGGGGTCTGGAGTGGTTGGGGAAGGAGAATCCAGACTTAATTAGCAGCAAGCATTGCTAGGGATTGAACAATGCCATATTGATTCTTGGATTGTTGGAGTCAGGATTTAATTCCATTTGGATGGGGTATATTTCTATTGGTAGTGTAGAGATGGGTAGGGTGCAGTATAGAGCGGTCTCTTTGAAAAGAACCCTTGGGTCCGAGTTTCCCAGTCAGCGTAGGTGTAAAGTCAATATGTGGTGAATATCTTTTACTAATTTTGGAACATGTGCGGATGTAGAAAGGTTGAATTATAATAATTTAATTATCAGTATATTGGTGGCTGTCTTTTACGGCCAATTAAATCATTCCTTTTAATTCTATGTCAATATGAACATTTGTCATTTCATAAAGGAATGGTAAAGTCTAGACCAACTTGACAGAAAAGCTTCTCGCAGGAGGAAACTGATGTTTCTGTTCAGGAAGTACAGAGTAGCCAAGACTGCATATAGTACTCATTAGTTAAATTATTCACTAAATGTATACATACACCAAAGTGTCGTGATTTTGGATAAATCTGTGCTTAATGCACATTTGCCTAAAGCTCAGAAACTAGCACACAACCAGGCGGAGACACTAGCTCAATATTTGACACAAACTAGCACTGTGCCACCTGACTGTGATGGACACACACAAGCATTGCCATGGCGAGCTGGGAAATAAGCAAACCTGCCCAGATGAAAAAAACAAAAAACACTTTGTACCCAAGAAAATTGTCACTACGCCTGAAAATTGTCACTACGTCTGAAAATTGTCACTACTGTATGCCTGAAAATTGTCACTACGTCTGAAAATTCTCACTACGTCTGAAAATTGTCACTACGTCTGCACTGGACTGGCGCCGTCCACAAATGTTATTGTCTTTGACGAAAGACACATGTATCTTAATGACATATATATTGTATAATTAAAGGAATAACAAACATAATATATTATTTCAAAGAAATACATTGAGATTACACTTGGGAGTCTCCATGTGGGGCATCGGTGTTATGCAAGTAACATCCCTACTTACAATAAAGAGCGTTTTGCCTACATCATGTATGCTAAATGACACTGACCGGACACAATAAGTCGGGCACTGTTGCTCTGACGAGTCTCTCCCGTGTAGCGATGACGCGTGGTGCAGCGATAGTTATTCAGCCCATCTTCAGGCAGGACGTCCAGAATGTACAAGGCTCCCACAGGTGTGATGAGATATCGTTGTCCTAAAATACAGAACATGGACAGTGGAAAGTGGAAAGTCATCTTGGTTATTGAGAAGCTGAAAAATAGCATTTTATTGTAATGGGGAATATTGTTTTAGTCTACCAGTGCTGCTATATTCAGTACAACATACAGTACACACAAAAAATAATATACCTTAAATCTATACATTAGTATGTATGTATGTGTATGCATGGATGTATGTGTATGTATGTACAGTATGTATGGATGTGTATGTATGTATGTATGCAACCAGACCAGATCACTAGTCTAGTGGTCTGGGTGTTGAACTCTAAAGTGTCTGCTAATTGTAAATGGTTGCCAAAACTTTCAGGGGAATTAGCTTCTTATTTAAGACATCATACTTACACCTACATCGTACAACCTACATATATCCATAGCCCTCATACATAAATGCACATGATTTAGCTGTCATCTACATTAAAGTATTTTTTATCTGATACATTCTTTTATGTCTCGTCTTGATCCTTGTAAACTATCTAGCGAATGTGCTACATAGAACCAATTTCTCTTCGGCTGTCACTGCCGGTTCAGTATGTGAGGTAATATTATGTTAATTCTGTAGATCAAACCGGCTGAGTGGGGTTGTCAACATCCATAAGGAAGGAAACCTTCCTCCCTGCCATCGCATGCATGCCCATATTCCCACGAGGGCAGATTGATGTCAAAACTGATCGAAAAAGCAATTTACAGGAGATTCTCTTCACTGCAGTGTGGTGAGCATGCTAAGGCAAAGGCAGCTTACAGAGCATTTAGGGCTTGGGAGAGGCACAGCCCTTGTGACAACCATAGGTAACGTGAAAGAATAGCATAAAAGGAATGGACAACACAGTGGGCTACATGTTATTGCGTCTAAGTTCATTTATTGCTCAGGTTAACACAGATGCTGCCTTTGAACCTGATTTTTGCTCTACGTCTGATGCCAAGCCATTCATTACAAGTATGTAGCTATAGCTGCAATCTGTAGAAGCAATTGAAGGATTAATCTAATATTTTCCTTCAAATATGGAAAGGCTAAATACAACAGAGGGAATTTTGAAAAAAATGGTTAAACCAAACCAAAATTCCATCAAAATTTACCACAAAAGAATAAATAATCAAATAAAAGAAGCAGCACACAATTCAAGAATGAGAGACCAGCACCATATATGAAAAATACATGAACCTGGGACACCAGCCGCCAATATCTCTCGACAAATAACCTCGTAAAGATCAGGGAGGTAAATCCTCCATACTATCGCTACATTTGCAGAATTCTACAAAAACAAAAAAAAAGAAATGAAATAAATGTCTTATTGTGCAGTTGCAGTAACTTACTGTTTTAAAATAAAACTGCCACAAGTGAAATGACAAGATGAGGGAGATTTCCACAAACATCTCTACACTAAGTTGTTAAAATCACAACAGTAGATGCTTGAATGCTGCACTCGAGACTAGTGCATATTAAAATGAAGTAAAGCACACTTAATATGCTTACATTTGATATGCATTCTTGATGTTTATACATATACAGGAGCATCAATCCTCAGGGTTTAAGCAAACGGGGGAAATGTAGATAGGGGCAAACATTGCCTAGCTATTGTAAGCATTGACCTAGATAGAGCTGACAACAGATTCCTTTTTGATGTCCTGAAGGGGTTTTTCATGGTTTACATGCAGTTTTGTGAGGCAAGCAACCAGCAAAATGCATGCACAAAGACTGTGGAAGAGGCGTATTATTGCATACATATGCGTATACATGCAGTATGTATATGCGCCTGTAGGCCATGTCTGCAGTACTGCATGCATGGTTCTATAGTAGTGGTGGGAGTGAACCTTCCCATAGCTGGTGGAGCTAGACGTATAAAACGTTATTGTCCTGCTCTACAGTGTCAAAATGCTCCAATGTTTCTTATGCGTCTCAAAACAAATGCCAGACTTATTCCATTATTTCACTGACATTGTATAATATCATAATATTTACACAAATCTTATGTTTTTTATATTATTTCCCTGCCTCTCACAAAATATTCAGTTGAAGGAATATGTGTATTCATTGTTAGTCAGACACAATGTATTATTTAAAAAACAAACAGACAAACAGGCAAACAGTTGTAGGTCGTACATGAAATGCACAATGTAAAATGAAATGACGAAAAATGGAAATGATGAACAACAACCGTGATGACCATGACCATATACAGAGCACACAGTAACAAATCCAGGGGTGTGATCCGAAAGCTGTCCACCCCACACCGTCTCTCTGTCTTGTTCCTCCCCTCCCCTCTAGCTTCTCCATTTTGATTCCGTACTGGTCCTCTGAAATCTCACTGTGGAATCCATCTTGAGTGAGACAAAATGGTATTTCTCCTCAGCCTCTGCAAGCTACTGCAATTTTCCCTTCGAGCACCTCTACGCTGCTCCATTGGCTTTTAAGACGTCAGAGCCCAGTTATTGTGTTGTGACAGAATGGCGTGCAGGCAGAGGGTACGCTAGCGGAGAGGGGGAATCAAAATGAGAGATATTGTATTGAATTGTATTGTCTTTCTTTCCACAGCTCAATTCTCTCCTCCTCCTCTCTCTCTTCTTCTGTGGCTAACAATCTCACTCAATCTTTTTCATAATTTTCCAATGCATACTATGGATTGATAGGATCACATTGGCACTGCCTGTATGATTCAAATTCTAATGCAATTCAGGAATGGGAAATTGTGCATGAATGGTCGTTAAGCTCACTGCCCAGTAGCTTTAAAAAACCCTTAGCAGTGTAATTTTGGTGTTATTGTAAGACAACGGAGCCCCAATCTTTGCACTCATTCAGAAGCAGCGCTACAGTAAAGTGAAGAAGTGCTACACTCTGCCAGACACACTTGATCTAATCATCCCCACTTTGCCATAGACAGAATCTAATACTTTCTGCGGACTCTCACACTCAGCAGCCTAAATACAATTAGACGTATAGATGAGCTACTGTCACAAAGCTCTGGCTCATAAAATACCCTGCAAAGTCACTGTGTTTATATAGTACAAAACAAAACATAATCCAAACAGATTGTTCAGTGAATTAGAATAGAAATGTACCTACAGTAGGATGCAATTGTTTCAATGCATTTCTATAACAGCACATGCAAAGTGTTTGGGGTTACATATGTACGTGTGCTAGTGTTGTAATTGTTTAAAGAGTAAAATGAGTGAATGCTTGGCTGGCTAACCCTCTTCTTATGTCCATATTGGGCGGAGCTACGTTGAAAATGTGCAGAGGTCAGCAAACTGCATACACCCAAAAGAGCCAATCATAAAGAAGGTGTCAGGTGTTCCACCCTTACAGGTGCAACTAATCTGACATAGGATAGCCCAGGAGATGTCAATCAAGCGAGACCTACACACCCAGACAGTCCTGAAAAGAGGTCTAATGAGCCGCATTAACTCAAAACATATGTGTGGGTGGACAGGGGTTATAAAAGGGAATCACATGAGTGCTGGCTCCACAGTGCACTGTCACACAAACTGTGGGAGACCCAGTTCTTGTCAGGTCAGCAGAGACATAGCAGTGATGGATGGGGCTGTGGATGTTTTGGCGCTGACTGGTAACTTCTCTGGCCCAGTTCAACTGTAACTCTAAGCAATTACAGCTACTGTATTAGTTATTTGAGTAGTTATTTGTCTTCATCTAGAATACAGGCTGTCGTTTTATGGAACACATTCTGTGTGGCGAAGATAAAGCATCATATTTTAATTTACCTGGAACTGGTAAAAACCTCAAATGTTTAAAAGCGGACTCATTCATTCTGGAGAAAACATTTTGTAATTTGAACTTGATCAAAACAAAAGTGGCCTCAGAAGTTCCGCCCCCATTGTAAACACATTGCCAAGGCTAGGATAGCATATGGCTTGGTCTGCACCATTTTGTTTGAATTCCCAACACCAGATTTTCTTTTCAGCGTGCACACAGAAGCTAGCGGGTCAATAGGAGATTTCCCCAGAATTTGACAAAAGTGAATTAACGTACCATCTCTGACCTCACCTTTAATGTGAAGGATTAAACTCAAATGATGGAAGACATTCATTTAGTGTTTCCAGTGCAAAGACTAAGGTTAAGGGTCCGACCGGCCCAAGACCTGTATAGGCCTTGTTGCCCAAATATACCATTCTAAACTATGACGCAGTGTTGCTATTTAATTATGCCCCTTTCTCTTTTAAATAGTAGCCTAGTCATCTGTCCTAGGAATCTGGGGGGAATAATTGTAGTAGTGTACAGATCCTTCTAAATCACACATTTAACAGTATTTCACAATTAACAGCTTACATGAATGCATATTTGTCTGTATTTGCATTGTTGTAGCCTAGGTTTAATTCGTAAGGTCCAATTTTAATTTCCTGTCCTGCATTCTGGTGACTTTATATGCAAACATTTGTACTTTTCTGTATCAACTTATGTAATGGTGTAAATGTCTATTTATGGAAAGGAAAATACTAAATAGTGTAACAGATGAAGATTCAAAATATAATATAATATAATGCATTAAGGGTCTCAGGCATTCTGTATTGCTTTCAAATTATCCTGGAAAACTAATTAAGGATACAAAATCTAACATTATGGCTAAAACTTTGGCCAAGTCATACAATAATACATTTTTTAAGGGTGTAATTAAATGCAATTTGGGTGTGTTGAGAACCTTATTTTAATTAGCTAGGCTATTAGCCTAGGGTAAACTTTTGAAATATGAAAACAATAGTAGGCTATTTCATTTGGATGTTTGAATTAGGCCTTTAAATGTAGAAATGTTATTTCTTCTTGTACCGTAGGCCACAGACAGCATGCCGTACTGCATCTCCAGGCTGCTGTCTGTCTGTATCCCTCACAGACACATGGAGAAAACATCGACAACGAGAAGGTAATACTTTTGGTGCAACAACACTAGAATACTCGACACCATACAAAAATAATTACATAGAACGTGCCAGTAAATAATTGTATTGAGTATATTTTTATTAAATATACAGTTAACATTATTTATTGGACTTTTATGCCGTGCCGTCTAGAAAGTGTTTGCCGTCTACCTGGTTTGTGAACGCAGCATTAGGGTAGCCATGCACCTTCTATGCCCGTTTGTTGTTCTATGTCGTTTACATTTGACAGCAAATCATAGAGTGCTCGACTGCTCTCGATTTATTTGGAGAAGACACTCAAATGTGTGTGAAAACAATGCTCTTGGGCCAATCAGATCTCACTAAAAGCAAGGATTAGTCCAAGATGGGAGGGGCCGCACGTATTTCTTCTCAATATTGAAAGTATTAGTTTAGCCCAGTCTGGCAGACACACAGAGACAGTGATGCCCTGTAGAAACATTAGGCCAGTCCACCACTGTTATGACCCAATTGCAGCACAGCCACAAAAAAGCACCAAAACACAATAGAATAAAAAACAAAACAAAACCAGCACTAAAATAACTAAATGATTAGCCAAAATAGTCATTCCTTCGGCATTGAGAAACTGAACATTAGAATCTGGGAACTAGCAGGCATACACTGGATCGATGCAGGTACTAGGGTCCATGCAATGTGCTGCCCAGGGCCTAGAGATTTGATTGCAGCTCTAATCTTATCTGATTGAGGTCAGATCACAGGAGTGAACTCTACCCTTAAGAGATCCACATATGAGGCTACATGGACAGAAACTACAATGATTCTCTCTCACAGTATCTTAAAGAAATGTAATGTATGTCTGTCAAGTGGCACATTTACATGTATGCACTTTACTCTATATGTGTGCTGTTATATAGTTATGTTCATCCATACATAAGCGTACATACATAAATACATACAGTACATATCACACATACATACATCCAGACGTACACACACATACACATACATACATAAATACTGTAATTATGGACTACTCTTCTGCCATACAGAGCCATAGTTGGATATTTAAGGGGGTACACCTCAAATAATGAAACAACCCTGCTGTCCTTAATTTCTATATCAAAAAAGCAAAAATAATTACAGTAATATGTTGGTTGAACCCTGACAATGTCCTAACACTGACATGTACTATAAAATATTGTAACAGACAACTGTAATGTGGAAAACGTGGCTCTCAAATCATTAAAAGACACACTCAATGTGAAGCACACTTTAAACAGTGGTGGCAACCATTTTGAATGCCATGGTAAAATTAAAGAACCTATCGCAAACTAAGCATAAGACAGTTAAACCCAAATGGCTAACTATTTAGTATGTCACATTCCATGTCATCCCTCACAAACAATAATAAATAATTGTTATATATTTTAATAATCTAGTGGACAAAGAAACTGTCATCCCCTACGGATGTGGAGACCTAAAAAGAATCTCTGCACCTGCTGTGTGTATAGATTTCGGGAATACAAGCAAATGACAGTGCTGCCATTGAAAGCCGGGCAAAGAAGGCATCTTTGGTTCAGTGAAAGATTTGGCATACGAGCTAGAATGCTAAGAGAGCCTCTGTTTCTTATTCACCCTCAGACACCTCAGTCTTCCTGTCTGGCTGATTCTCTTTCCTCCCCTCTCTCTCTCTCTCTCTCTCTCTCTCTCTCTCTCTCTCTCTCTCTCTCTCTCTCTCTCTCTCTCTCTCTC